>OX401409.1:27232901-27753164 GCA_947846245.1 Cerastoderma edule
ACCGTGAATTGATAGAATGACTTCATAACCCACACTCTCCTTCGTCGGGACAAACAAAAGGCAAAACAGCACTTGGGGTATCTATTCTTCAACGGGTGTTTGACTGTTGGCAATGCGCTTAGCGTAATGACCAGGAATACCCCGGTTTTACTTAAAAACGAACATTTAGTGTGCCTGCTAGTGTAGAATTGAAGGAAATGTTTTATTAGAAATGAAAAGAGTGTCAACGGTCAAAACTGAAAACAGTAGCATAAGACAAAAAGCATTAGCGAAATGCTTTATATACGACACTTAATAGAAACCAAATGTAAAATGAAAAATAGCTTGTAACAATCAATTTCTTCTTTAGGCATGGTAGTTTATTGAGAAGTTCGCCTTATGTAAGTCTAATAACGGTGTGATGGGGTAAAGGGTAAAAAGTATAGTTCTAAATGGAGGACTACAGGGAAAAATTATTTTGAATATAAATTCAGTTCTAAATAAATCAAATTTAGTGTGAAATGGATAGAGAGCACTTTTTTCTGTGATATGTTGCAGTGATATTGCTGAGACATGGATGAAAACGGTGTGAAACCTTTACCAAACGTTACATCTTTGCCTGTCCCAAATTGAAAGAGCTTGCAGACGACATTTCAAAGTGTGATTAATCAAACAATAATCTTCTGATATTACATTAAACATTGTTGGAAAAGGAGAAATTGCTCACGACGAGCAATTTCTCCTTTTCTCACAATATTTTCCAGAATCGTCTGCAATAAACTGGTTAAATGTCGTTTTTGTTGGGTAATAGGTTACACCAGGCAATCAATCAAGAAAGCAGATTGGAATAAGTATCAGAGTGGATGTATCTAGAAGGACATAAAATACCGGTTCACGTATAAACTGTGACATCCAGGTAGCACAAACAAGAACAGAAACAATTGTTTTCTAAGGCAATAGACTCTTCCAGAACCATTTTTCCAAGTCGAACGAATCTCTCCCTGACTTTTTATGTTTCAATCATTAATATGAACTAAGGCATTGCCTCTAGACCGCTCTCTCAACTCAATGGCATGGGTTTTGTGAAAAACACTTGCATACTGAATAAACGGTTCAATATCAATTCAGAGTACAACTTTGTGGAAATATAAGAATTGGCTTACTTTGGGGAGCAAATACTCATTTTGTCACAAAGCTGTCATCTTTGTCACATTTAGGTAGGTCTCAGTAAAAGGATAAGTATTCTTGCAGACTCTTAGTGAGCTTGTTTGATGGTAGATGTTCTATATGGGTATAAGTTTACTTGCTTGGGCTGTGTTTGAGGGCCTTTCATCAATAATGAGACATTCATCATGTAAGGACAAACTGCTCATGCAATGTCAGAACTACCAAACTACAATATTTGAATCACAAGTCTGTCTCTGCATGAAATCATAGAATTTTCTTCACAAAATCATGTGTTGTAGGTACTGCTTTAAATCATCATGAGAACAAACAACACGTCATTTGGTGATGAAGAAGGATCATTTTGGTTAATAGTATCAGACAATTTCAAACAACATACTCATCTGCTTGTACATTCTTAGGGACTAACTAAATCATATAGAAAGCCAATCAGGTCTTTGCTTGAATTTTTCATTACTGTTCAATTGAGATAAGGAAATACCACATAAATTGCTTTGCAGATCTCCAAAAGATCATTCAAAAACAACAAATAGCTTTGTTGTAGCCAATTGGTTTTTTTGTTGAACTTTAAAATAAAAGTAAAAGATTCTATAAATTTTGATTAATATTTTATTTACCTTTTTTTACACATAAAACACTGCTTTTTTATGTGTTTATATATCAAAGAACTTAAAAAACAAAATATGCAATAAATGATATGCAATAAACTATTAATAAAATGTAGTTAAAAGACATAAGTGAAAATCAACAGACAGTATTTGTTCATGTATTCAAATTCTTTGCTCTAACACATTGATAGATAATTTTATCTAATGAAATCACTGCTTGATCTTGGGACGTTACTTTCATTCGTGATGCCATCAGTTCCCTTGTCTTCATAGTTTAAAAAAAACTCCTGAAAGTTGGAAGAATATGGCAGAAATATGTATGATCACCTTAAGATTTTTCAAAAAAAATAATCAACAAATATTCTATGACATACATCTTTAAGACTTTTATCCAATTTTTCCAAAATATTGTTTCAAATTTAAAGCAATAGCAGATAAAATTAAAATTTTCTTTAACCAATGAAAAGAAGCATTGTGACAAGGCAAATGTGCTCTCTGAGCCAATTTCCCTTGCCATAATTGGTTAAAAAATTATGTTGAAAGTTAAGGGGTTTACCATGGAAACTGAAGGAAAAGTAATAACTTTACATTGATGTATGCATACAATTTAAATTCAACTCTGATCTTTGTTTCATTGAAAAATATCATACACAAGCACTTGTAAGAAAAGAAATTCAAGTAATGTCTCAAGTTTCTGTCTTCCACTGGTCTGCTGTAGGCTTACTAAGCGGTCTAAATAGAGCATGGGCATGCTTTTTGTCTCATTAATCTGAATTTTTGAAGGCTTCTTGAAAAAGAGAAAAGAAAATGAGTACCATAAGACATATGTGACATTGTTATCATAATAGAATATTCCATAGTCCATCAGAGTTTTTCTATATTATTGTCATTTGATGTTATCAGTACCAAATAACACTAAACACTATCCTTGAAACAGTCTTTTGAGGAGAAAACTAAGTTTTAAAACAGTTCATGAGTCAAACATATCTTTAGATTTAATGGTATTCGGGCGTCCATGTAAATCTTCATCTGTTTTTTATTGTACCGAGTCCGTGTGATCCTCCAGCATATTTTGATGTTGTTATCTCTTCCTTACTCTACCAGTAAGTCATCAGTTTTGGCTGTTGAAAGAGAAAAATAAAAAGTATCAATCTTTTGGCAATACTTATGGTGGCATAGAGGTGACATGTATGCGATTTTATGTTTGTTTGAATCTGAGTTAGTAAGTCTAAATAACGAGATAATTAAGTCATTATTTCAACTTACTAACTCAAAAGAACGAGATAACTAAGTCTTTATTTCGAGTTAGTAAGTCGAAATAACGAGATAGTTAAGTCGTAATTTTGACTTACTCACTCGAAATAATGACATAATTAAGTCGTTATTTTGAGTTAGTAAGTCGAAATAACGAGATAGTTAAGTCATTATTCAGACTTACGAACTTCAAAATAGCGAGATAATTAAGTAGTTATTTCGACTCACTAACTCGAAATAACGAGATAGTTAATTCGATATAACAAGTTTGTTGACCAATCAGATGATTCGTTGTATTCAGCAAATTCATGTGAAATGACGTACAGTGTGACGCAATGTTAACCACATTATTGAATGGATCTGATTGGTCAACTAACTTGTAATAATGAGTTAACTATCTCACTATTGCGAGTTAGTAAGTCGAAATAACGACTTAATTATCTCGTTATTTCAAGTTGGTAAGTCGAAATAATGACTTAACTATCTCGTTATTTCGTGTTAGTAAGTCGAAATAAAAACTTAATTGTCTCATTATTTTGAGTAAGTAAGTCGAAATAATGACTTAATTATCTCCTTATTTCAACTTAGTTAGTCAAAAAATGACTTTATTATCTGGTTATTTCGAGTTAGTAAGTCGAAATAATGACTTAACTATCTCGTTATTTTCAAGTTAATAAGTTGAAATAACGACTTAATTTTCTCGTTATTTCGACTTACCAAATCAGAAAAAAAAAATGCATACCTGTCACCTCTATGCCACCGTAAATTCTGGCTACATTTTAACTGACTGATTATTCTTAATTGGTAACATTTTGGAAATAATTCTATCCCTATGATAGTCGATTGAAGCAGTTATCTGACAGGAAGAAAAAGAACTGATTGTTGATAAAAATCTATATTTCAACCTGTTTTGACTTATTTTGGTTTCATTCTCATGAAGGTTTTCGAAAAAAGAAAGAAGAAAAGAAAAGTCAATTACACATTTTGAGCAACAACAAATTCATCAACATTTATTGCTTTCAAAAGTTATCTTCTATGGTTATGAGGATTATGTTTGTAAAGTTCAAAGGGGCATGAGAAAGACTATGTACTTACTTGTATTATAAAACAGAGTCAATGTTTATGCAGGTCTGCATCATCTTTTCTTTTGAATCTTGTTTGAAATTGTCATATTCCCAACCATCATGCAATCTGTGATATAAAGAAGAATCAACTTAAGGATCAAACCTTTGGGCCAAAATTATCAATTGCAAGAATAATTCAATGTTTGGAAATAATAGTATCACTTGAATCAAGTAAACGAAAATACTGTCAAACGAATAAGGTGACATATATAACCAAATACTTTACAGGGTATTTCATTTTTTGAAAAGGAAATTCACGCTGTCATTGTTATTTAAACTATCGGCCCATAACGCTATTAAATTGTCAAAAAGGTACCTTGTACTCAATTTAAAAGCTCCAACAATAACAAATAATCCATGTCAGCAACTGGCGAGTTGACATCGTTGCGCTTCCCGGTCAATTCGTACCCAAACCAATTCGTACCCACCCTTTTTTGGCTAATTCGTACCCACATTTCGGTCAATTCGTACCCATCCTAATTTTCAAGAAGTCAATTCGTAACCAGTCTATAATTTAATACGAATTATAGTACATATTAAATCATATTCTTACATATTTTGAAACGAATTATAATACATAATAAATGAAATATATTTTTTAAACTTTGAGCTTTGAGGCATGTAAGTTAGCTATCAATAGGCAATTTCCGTAAATAGGCGGCCATATTAATGAATTTCCGAAAAAAAACTTTTTATCAAAGAATTGACAAAACAACAACATATAAAAAGAACATATACATATAGATTATCTATAAACTTATGATAAACCATTAATGAAGACGCGTGCCGGCAAATTTACCTTTTGTGTTAGCATTCACGAATAGAAAGATATCATTTATAAATGAAAATATACCACAAACATTAAGTTTATTTTTATAAGGCACGAGTGCACGTGCTTTATGATAATATCTATACATTTATGATTAGCCATTAACAAAATGTCGGTCTTAATTTGATTTGAAAGTAACTTATCATAAATTAATCCATAACAATTTGTTTTATTTTGCTATAATTTTGTAACACCCCTTTTGTTGTAACTGGCTTATGATTAGCCTAGTAATTAAGGACACCAATTGATAGAACAATTAATGACAAATGACGCTGCATCCCCTGCGACCATTCTTCGGTTTGCACGTGATGAAAAGAATCCATGTCAGTTAGTTAAAATGAGGTAAGTGTGAAAAGCAAGAAAACAAATCTGGATATCAAATGAAGAAAACATATATAACTTATAGAACACCATTTTACGTAAAACAAAGCACACATATACCTACTCACAATGCTTCCCTCACAATTAAAGCACAATAGACAAAATCAAAACATGAACAACGTAAAAGAAATTATATTAAAATACAGAAGTATAGGATGGTTACGAATTGACTTGTTTAAAATTAGGATGGGTACGAATTGACCGAAAAGTGGGTACGAATTAGCCAAAAAAGGGTGGGTACGAATTGGTTTGGGTACGAATTGACCTGCTACCATCGTTGCTTTATTGGTCAGCATAATAGTGTATTCCATATACAACACGATGTGTACCTAATGCTTTCCTTACACACCGCGAAAATGACATAGACCGTCTACATAAACATTAGATTATGCCAAACTGCAGGATGTAATCACCGAATCGGTAGAAGGTGAACACTTATTTCACCGTGGAGTGTTGTGGGCAACACACGGCAACACACACTTTCTAGCCTAGTACTGAAGGGAACATGTACTGTAATACTAAAAAATGAATGCTGTAGTTCTACTGAAAATGGAGAAGTTTTTTTCAGATGGATGTTTGTTTAGAGGAAGCATCTTCGGCGAGGCGTGACGAGGGCTCGCCTTCTCGATTTTTCTACGACGAATTTTGGTGAAAGTGGTCTATTTAGCTATACTGTTTTATAACGAAATGAAAGAGTACAAAAAGTTCTCTTACCTTCAACCGGCGATACGTTGTCCTTTCAAGGAGTTGAACACTGTGTCCAATTTAAAGTTTGAAGCGGTGGCGCCGATCCTGTTGTTCGTGTTTTGTTTTTCGATAGAATGGTTTATGGTTCATTCATGATTGGGGGAAATAAACTCAATGAGCGGCAATGAATTTATGTAAAACCAGTCCATTCCATAAAGCCGGAAACACCCGAAGCAAACCCGAGTTTTCTCTTTACAAGGAATGGTTCACTATTGGTAGATATATTGGTAGATAAAGGTAATGCTTGAAAATAAATTTAGATAGAACCAGTCCATTCCGTAAAGTCGGAATTACCCGAAGCAAACCCGAGTTTTCTCCTTTAGGTAAAGCGGAAGCCACCTGTTTTTTTGCTAATGGTATAACCGGTGTTAACATAACTTGTTATTCGTACGTATGTTACCGTTATCCGCTCTCCGAGCGCTTCGCGCTCTGAGAGAGCGGTATAAATATACTTGATTCTTGTTGTTGCTTTTGAAAGCAGAGGATACGGATATGAATAAATTAATGGACATGTCCTTTGCATATAATTTCATATGCTTTTTATATTTAGATTGACTGTTAGCAAGTACTTAAAGGTGCTTGTTCACAGATACGGGGCAATTTGCAAGTGTGAGACTATGTTACTTAAAATTGCACAACAGATGAACTATTATATGACACGCGCTGAAAAAAAGTTATAAGAAGAAGGATGATGTCGTTTTTAGTACTTTAAAGTGCTTATACCGCTCTCTCAGAGCGCGAAGCGCTCGGAGAGCGGATAACGGTAACATACGTACGAGTAACAAGTTATGTTAACACCGGTTATACCATTAGCAAAAAAACAGGTGGCTTCCGGTTTACCTAAAGGAGAAAACTCGGGTTTGCTTCGGGTGTTTCCGGCTTTACGGAATGGACTGGTTCTATCTAAATTTATTCCCAAGCATTACCTTTATCTACCAATATATCTACCAATAGTGAACCATTCCTTGTAAAGAGAAAACTCGGGTTTGCTTCGGGTGTTTCCGGCTTTATGGAATGGACTGGTTTTACATAAATTCATTGCCGCTCATTGAGTTTATTGCCGCCAATCATGAATGAACCATAAACCATTCTATCGAAGAACAAAACACGAACAACAGGATCGGCGCCACCGCTTCAAACTTTAAATTGGACACAGTGTTCAACTCCTAGAAAGGAAAACGATTCGCCGGTTGTAGGTAAGAGAACTTTTTGTACTCTTTCATTTCGTTATAAAACAGTATTTCTAAATAGACCATTTTCACCAAAATTCGTCGTAGAAAAATCGAGAAGGCGAGCCCTCGTCACGCCTCGCTGAAGATGCTTCCTCTAAACAAACATCCATTTGAAAAAAACTTCTCCCTTTTAAGTAGAACTACAGCATTCATTTTTATTATTACAGTTCATGTTCCCTGCAGTACTAGGCTAGAAAATGTGTGTTGCCCACAACACTCCACGGTGAAATAAGTGTTCACCTTCTATCGATTCGGTGATTACACCCTGCAGTTTGGCATAATCTAATGTTTATGTAGACGGTCTATGTCATTTTCGCGGTGTGTAAGGAAAGCATTAGGTACACATCGTGTTGTATATGGAATACACTATTTTGCTGACCGATAAAGCAACGATGTCAACTCGTCAGTTGCTGACATGGATTATTTGTTATTGTTGGAGCTTTTAAATTAAGTACAAGGTACCTTCTTGACAATTCAATAGCGTTATGGGGCGATAGTTTAAATAACAATAACAGCGTGAATATTCTTTTTAAGAAATGAAATACCCTGTAAAGTATTTAGTTTAGTTTAGAATCATTACCCGACACATGTCCCATATGGGTCCTCTTCGTCAGGGCCATACCTACATTTTTCAGTTCTCAAGTGGCTCTCCTGGATACACCAGTACAAGGCTAGGGCTCTGAAGTGATCTTACCAAAGGCCACTCCTACGAAAACTAAATGGCCTTGGTGGGGCTCGAACCCAGGACCCCCGTGTTCTGAGTCCACCATCTTAACCACTGAGCCATGCAGAACCCATATTTGGATATATGTCACCTTATTTGTTGGCAGTATTTTGTTTTACTTGATTCAAGTGATAATATAATTCCCAAACATTGAATTGTTCTTGCAAGTGAGAATTTTGGCCCAAAGGTTTATGGTAATAGATCCCTTAGTTGTTTTTCTTTATTTCACAGAATTCATGATGGTTGGAAATATGACAATTTCAAACAAGCTTTAAAAGAAAAGATGATGCAGACCTGCATAAACATTGACTCTGTTTTATAATACAAGTAAGTACATAGTTTTTCTCATGCTCCTTTGAACTTTACAAACATAAGCGTCATAACCATAGAAGACAACTTTTGAAAGCAATATAACAAAGAAGCAATTTCTCAAATGTCAAACATCTCTGATTAGATTATTATAGAATAATTACATATGCAGCAAAGTTTTCAGGAAACAAACAAGTTTGACAAAGGTCTGACTTCTTGACATTTCCTTCTTTTATTCCTTTGTTTAAAAAAAATCATTATCCATAAATGTTGATGAATTTGTTGTTGCTCAAAATGTGTGATTGACTTTTTCTTTTCTTCTTTCTTTTTTCGAAAACCTTCGTAAGAATGAGAATGAAACCAAAATAAGTCAAAACAGGTTGAAATATAGATTTTTATCAACAATCAGTTCTTTTTCTTCCTGTCAGATAACTGCTTCAATTGACTACCATGGTGATAGAAATATTTCCAATGTTACCAATTAAGAATAATCAGTCAGTTAAAATGTAGCCAGTATTTACGGTGGCATAGAGGTGACAAGTATGCGATTTTTTTCCGATTTGGTAAGTCGAAATAACGAGAAAATTAAGTTATTATTTTGACTTATTAACTCGAAAGTAACAAGATAGTTAAGTCATTATTTCGACTTACTAACTCGAAATAATGAGATAATAAAGTCATTTTTTCGACTTACTAATTTGAAATAGGAAGATAATTAAGTCATTATTTCGACTTACTTACTCGAAATAACGAGATAATTAAGTTTTTATTTCGACTAACTAACACGAAATAACGAGATAGTTAAGTTTGTTAAATATGTCACCTTTCGTTTGGCAGTATTCTATTTTAGTGGATTCGTACTGTGATGATATGATTCCCAAACATTGAGATGTTCTTGCAAATAAGAAGTTTTCCGGAATGTTAAGGGTGATTTAGTTGTGTTTTTTTTTATTTTACAGAATGCATGATGCTTGAAGAAGAAAGTCAGTTTTAAACAAGGTTCAAGGGAAAAGATGATGCAGACCTGTATTAACATTGGTTGTATTTTTTAGATACAAGTGAGTAAAAGTATTGTTCTCATGCCCATATGAACTTTACAAACAGAAATGTCATAATCATAGAATATAACTTATGAAAGTAATGTAACAAGGAACAATCTTTTGAGTGTCAATGTAGTTTTCTCTTTAATTCAAACAGTTCTGATGGAATTTTAGCATAATTACATCTGCAGCAAAGGTTTAAGGAAACAAGCAAGTCTGACAAAGATGGAACTCCTTAACATGTCCTCCTTTTATCACTTTGTTTTCAAATAGTCATTATCCACAAATGTTGATGAATTTGGTGTTGCTCACAATTTGAAATTATTATTATCTTTTACAAAAACCTAGAATGAGAATGAAACCAAAAAAAAAATCAAGACAGGTATCGATTGGGGTGATCATGTGACCAATGTTTACGATAAAAGGTCCGAACAAGATATCCGTGCAACAACTCTTTTTCTCAGATTACTCTTGCTTTGCACTATTTTATTTATGCCATGTTCCGACCATCAACTTTACGGTTCTGGTGATATATGATAACCCATTGTTTATTATTACGTTATGTCTAACACTCGGTAGAGATATTGCAATCGATGGGTGATGTTTTAAGGTTATTCGCATCCCACAACTCGCAACTCTCTGCATGGTCTTGGAGTGGATGGCACAGCTTAAGTTGAAACAACATTCACCGGCGGTTGCAGATTATTCATCGTCGCAACATGGCGTATATAAAATAGTGGAAACCAGAAGTAGTCTGCTTAAAAAAATTGCAATCTGTTTTATATTGCAAACATTGATCATGGGATAAACCTGCCTGGATACACAGCTTAAAATATAGATTGTTATCACCAATCACTTCTTTTTCATTCTGTCAGATAACTGCTTCAATTGATAACTATGGGGCATGAATTATTTCCAATGTTACCAATAATCAGTCAGATGAAGGTGATCAGTTTTGGCAAAAGATTTATGTTTTTATTTTTCTCTTTTAACAGCCATATCTGATGACTATCTGGCAGAGTAAGGAAAAGGTAACAACAACAAAATGTTCAGCAATGGGAGACTACATGGATTAGATATAATCAAAAACAGATGAAGATTCACATGTACTTTGACTACCTGATTAATGAAATGTTCAAAAGCTTAGTTTTCTCTTCAAAAGACTAATTTCATGAAGATAAAAATAAACCTTAACAGTGATACACCATATTTAAAGGATAGTGTTTAGTGTTAGTTGGTACTGACAATATCAAAGGACAATAATATGGAAAAACTGTCTATGGACTATGGAATATTCTATAATGCTAACAATGTCACACATGTTTCATAGTCCTCATTTTCTTTCCTTTTTTGAAAAACTCAACTAATTCAATTAATGAGACAAAACACATACTATGTTAGAACTTCTAAGTTAGCCTGCAGCAGACAAGTGGAAGACAGTAACTTGAGTCATTTATTAAATATCTTTCCTATCTATTGCATGTTAATGAAATGTTTCAAGGAAACAAACATGAGAGTTTACATGCATTGTAAATACCTTAATTTTCAACATTTTAAAACCAATTATGACAAAGGTAAACATTCTCTGAGAGCATGTTTGCCCTGTCACAATTGCTTTTATTCATTGGTTAAAGAAATTTCCAATTATATCTGCTATTGCTTTAAATTTGAAACAAAATTTTGGAAAAATTTGATGAAAGTCTTAAAGATGTATGTCAAGGAATATTTGTTGAAATTTCTATTTAAAAAGTTGATAATTAATGTTACTGTCATACTTTTCCAACTTTCAGGAGTTTTTTTCTATTCAAACTATGAAGACCAGGGAACTGTTGATGTCAAGAATTAAAATAATGTCAATATCAAGATGTGACTATTTTTCAACCAATGTGTTATAGGAAAGAATTATGATACATGAACCTATGCTGTATGCTGAGTATCACTTATGTCTTTTAACTTCATTTCATTAATCATTTATTGCATACAGTACTTCATTTTTAAGTGCTCTAATAGAAAAACACATAAAAAAGCAGTGTTTTATGTGTGAACAAAGGTTAATAAAACATTATTGAAAATTTATGAAATCTTTTTCTTTTATTTGAAAGGTAAACAAAAGACCTTTTGGCTACAACAAAGCTATTTTTGTAATTGAATGAGCTTTTGGAGATCAGCAAAGCAATCTATTTGGGATTTTCTTATCTACATTAAACAATAAAGAGGAATTCAAACAAAGACCTGATTGACTTTCTATAATGATGTAACTTAGTCCCTAACCATGTACAAGCAGATGAGTATGTTGTTAAATATTGTTTGGTAATAATAACCCAACTGACCCTTCTTCATTACCAAATGACATTTTGTTGTTTGTTGTCATGATGATTTAAACCAGTACCTACAACACATGATTTTGTGAAGAAAATTCTATGATTTTATGCTGAGACACTTGTGGTTCAAATATCATAGTTTGGTGGTTCTGACATTGCATGAGCAGTTTGTCCTTACATGACGAATGTCTCTTTATTGATTAAAGGCCCTCATACGCAGCCCAATCAAGCTAAACTAATATCTATAGAACATATACAATCAAAAAAGTTTACCAGGAGTCTGCAAGGAGACTTATCCTTTTACTGAGCCTTTCATAAATGTGACAAAGATGACAGCTTTGTGACAAAATGAGTATTTGCTCCCCAAAGTAAGCCAATTCTTATATTTCCACAAAGTTGTACTATGAATTAAGATTGAAATGCATATTCAGTATGCAAGTTTTTTCAGAGAACCCATGCCATTGAGTTGAGAGAGCGGTCTAGAGGCAATGCCTTAGTTCATATTACAGTGAATAATATAGATAATCCAAAATGATGACATAGCTTTTGAGATTTTCTGCATACACACTGTTCATACTTCGATTCATTGATGGTTGCTGAATCATTATGCTTTCAAAAGCTACTTCTAATTGTATATCAAACAACAATACAAAACCTGTATAGTTTCAAGAACATTTTATTTTTGCTTTCAAATTTTCCCTATTGTAAACAAGCATCTTTAATGTGTCAATAAAGTCATGGTATGGTCTTATTGCCCAGAGTTCCACGGGTATTTGATGTAATAAAGTATGTTCGAATAGCACATTCGTGTGGACCCGAGGGCCCTTCTGGTGGTAAATGATGATCGATATGTCCTCGAATTAAGGGACGATGGTGGCATATAAATAGAAGTGTAATTACCATGCCGGTTATTATCCAATTTTACGCGGTCAATAGGACAGATAGATCCCATAAGGAAATACCCTTGCACTTATCATTCCTTCGAAACTTTCTTTAATGCAGCCATAGTATAAAGATTTATAAACCGTTGTGACAAAAGATGAAATTGCTTAAAGTGAGCAAGATCACATTCATCGCCTTCATCGCAATGTTTCGAACTTGTAAGCATTTCAAATGATTGATTTCTGCTGCATAATAGGTATGGCTTGATGTTTTCATTCGAGCACTCTACATGATTCCAAAAGAGGAGCCTGGAAAGCTGTTAAACTTTATTGGACTTTAAGGCAATCGAAGGCTAATCATTGATTTAATTAACATTTTGAAGAAATCATAATAAATGATGAATGATGTTTTCTTAATATCATTTCAATACGCATTATGAATTAGAAAAAGGAAACATTGGTGGTTCTGTTTGGTTTTCTGTTTTGTAACAGAAGGAAAACTCAATCACTCCCAGGTATGTGTGTTTCGTTTATCTATCTGAATCTATCGATTGTGTTGCATTTATCACTATAGTTCTGGAATCGACTTCATCCTTCTGCAAATATGTTAGCTTACAAATTCACATGATTAACCCTTCAATCGCTGGAACCAACTTCATTCTTATGCAAACATATTAGATCGAGGCCAGCCGCCAAGCTAATTGCAGACTGACCTGCTGTGTAACAACCCCTTATGTAATAAAGTTGCATAATGCAATAATTATTACAAAACGGGTTAAAACTTATTACATTTTACGTTTTCTGATGCCAACCCGTTATGTAATAAAGAAACATTATAAAATAGTTATTGCAAAACGGGTTGAACGTTATTACATTTTGTGTGTTTCAATGCCAACCCATTATGTAATAACGTAACATTATGTAATGATTATAACAAAACGTGTTGAACGTTATTACATTTTTTGTGTTTCAATGTCAACCCATTATGTAATAAAGTAACATTATGTAATGATTATTACAAAACGGGTTGAACGTTATTACATTTTGTGTGTTTCAATGCCAACCCATTATGTAATAAAGTAACATTATGTAATGATTATTACAAAACGGGTTGAACGTTATTACATTTTGTGTTTTTCAATGCCAACCCATTATGTAATAAAGTAACATTATGTAATGATTATTACAAAACGGGTTGAACGTTATTACATTTTTTGTGTTTCAATGTCAACCCATTATGAAAAAAAACTTGCAATATGTGATACTCATTACTCTGGGTATCTTTCCTCATCAAAAATATGCAGATATTTTAAGTTTTGGAAAACAGACGGCACAACAAACTATGTTTAGAAAATTACCAATTATTTTAAGGGTTAATGAAAGGTAATCAAATATTAGACAGCGCAAATCCCTTCCGCAATGGTTGATACCGTTCTACTTTGAATACTCCATTGCACCTCTATCCAAATTATGCCGAGATGAAGAAACGGGAGGCAAGTTTGTCGAGGGAAAGACTCAAAATACACGAGTTCATTCCCTTGTCTAGTTGTAGATATTATTGATGAACAATTCCAATATTCCCAATATTTCAAACATTTTCTTGCAAAAACGCATGCTTTCCATCACATGGGTCTGAATGGTGTCTGTGTTTAAAACCGCAGCCCTGTACGTGTGGTTGAAGGTGTGAGTTCTAGTATGTTGATGTAATCGGTCCAAGCTTCTTGACACGCAGTCCAACCATGTGTTTAACCTGTTATATGTTTACTCAGATTAATGAAGTTTCATTTCTATTAACATCATTCCAATGCTTGGAATAAGTTAATTTCATCTCTTCAATGGTAACCAAGGGTATGCATCCCTAAACTGTGATTGACGACAATAAAATACTTATTTTCATTATTATGAGTGTGTCGTTAGAAAGGTGCTATGCAAATGAACCATTATTAATCCTTAGAATTCTTGGTCATTTTTATAAAAATATATTGTTGTGTCGTCTGCTTTCCAAAACCTTAAATAGCTGCTAAACTTTGGTGAGGAAAGATAATCAGAGTAGCAAACAGGTTAGAGCAAAGGCCAGTCACCAATTTACTTGGCGAGTGGCCCAGATCTCACCTGTTTGCATAATAAATTAATAATGTAGTCGGTTGCAGCCATCTTAAGGTTGCGTTGTGTGTATTTGAAAACTAAACAAGGGACATGCACACCTGTAGTTGTGATATTATTAAGCAGGTTTTGATTAATGAAGTGCATGGGTTATACTTCCGCAGCATTTTTGCCCTATCACCGGTAACAAATCTAGAATGTAAAACTCATGATCGAGCACGCATCTAGAACCCTGTGAAACTATTTCACATGTTCCCTTAACCCATTACCAAACAAAAACGACATTTGACCAGTTTGTTTCAGACGACTCTGGAAAAAATTGTGAGCAAAAGAGAAACTGCTCTTAAAGAGCACTTTCTCCTTTTCCCATAATATTTCCTGCCCTATCAGAAGATCATTTTTCAAATTCATCAAATTTTGAAATGTTGTCTGCAAACTCTTTCAATTTGGAACAGTCGAGAATTTGGCCTTTGGTAAAGGGTTTAGACTGGAAATTGAAGTAGATCGAAGTAGAATTACCGATGGTAGATTGTGTGATTGATAGTCAGCTGTTGAATATAGATAGAGATGGTGTTCTTGGTCACCAAGAGTGAGAAACAGAGGATCTGTTCGTTGATATGATTTCTGTCCTTAGTGCATAACATTAGCCAGTAATATCAGAACAAAACAAAACAAAACATATCTTTATTTAAACCCAAGTATAAAAAAAATCAATAATCGTATTATCGATGCTGGTAGAATCTGATTTGCAGGGTGAAGGACACATCTCGACAGAATTCCGGAATAACGATAATCTGGTTCCCTGTTAAACAGTCCGTGATGGTCAATTTTATCTACTTGTGCCTTTCCGCAACCTGTGAACAACAGATTGGACAAATCCTGTGAGTCTAGCTCATTTGACACCATAAGTATTGGTAGGGGAGTTAACTCTCGACTAAAATATTGATGGTTCTATCCAGTTGTATCTACGCGGCAATCTCCGGCTGAAGCCGGTAGATATACCTCGTAGTTATTTCATGAATACACCAGAAATCCTGGAGATAATCAGTTGTTTTCCGCTGGATAACTCACTTAAGTACAATCTACATATAGTACTAAATAATAAACAATTGAATGTTGTTTTTTACTAATCTAATTAACGATAAACACATCAAATTATTTGTGTTTCAAATTTTCTCAATTGTATCTACTTGGCTTGGGCCGAGGATTGCCGGGTAGATACGATTACAAACGGACATGCCCTTCGTCGCCGCCATGTTGGCGGACTACTTTCAAAATGGCTCCGCATTACCTCCGAGGTTATTCTAAGGAATGGCCGAGGTGTACCGAATGTGTTATATATAGCTTACCCATGCATTACTAGATAGTAAGGCCGCGGTGGTGGACTTTGAACAGAAAATATACACATTGATCCGGTCGGGAATTGTGGATTATCCTAGGTTTCTGTTCCTTTCAATGGCCATTTACGTTCGTTTGGTGATATAAAAGATCTGCTCTAGGTTAAAGATAACAATAACAAAATTGATATAAAAGATATACTGGATTTATTAGATAAGACATATTAAGAAAAGAATACATTTTTTATATTAAAGTACAGTGTTGGTATACGACACAAAGGCAAAAACAGGTTTTTCTGATAACAGTGTTAGAGTTGATATGACTGTCATGTTATTTGTAACCATGCAGCTGTTTCATTAACTAGCGTAAAGAACACTGGATCTACTTCATTCATACAAGAGGTGTAATAACACACATGTCACAGGTTTATACTAGTTAATGACAATTAAGAATGTTTTCCTTTTTATCATTTTCAAAAGGAAATAACATTTTTATTTGTTTACTTTCAAAACTTTTAAATGGTGATTGCCTTTTTATTTGTTCCATAACACAATACAGTGCGACGTTGTGGCTAATTATGGATCACTTTCACAAAAGGACGTAATAAGTTGAACACAATGTGTAATAGAATGACAACTTCTCAAAGCGATGGGACTCTTTCGGTTAAAAAATGTATTAATGCACCGTATACACACTTTAAAAACTAAAAAACGCTCCACTGTTGCTTCTAATGACCGCTCTTTTGTACGAGTCAAATAAAATTACAGCTGTTGTGCAGTTTAACAGAAATTGATTCAAAACTTTCAAATTTCCTGAACAAGTACCTTAAACACAGATCAATATGAACATATATGGTTTACGTTTTCTGCTTATTGATTAAAATGAAAGCAGCCTTGAAATATTTCATAAGCAGATGTTTATTTTCTTATAAAATAACACCACTTTATTGTCCTACCTGCATAGCCGGTATAGTCCGTAAAAGAATTAAAAAAAAAACTTACATATAATGGTAGTTTATTCCCGATTGTCCCCTATTTACAATAAGATTTCGAATCTCTCACTCCATGGTACCATACTAATACGCACCTGCAGCAAACTTTTAAAAAACCACTGTGACTAAAGGAGAAATTGCTTGTGACAAGCAATTTCTCCGTTAGTCACAACGATTTTTTCAGGAAATTCGTAGAACAATTCCGCTCATATTATTATCCTCTGCTGGTGCTTTGAACTGTGACCAATCGAAAATTAAGAATAAAACTGATGGTTAATTGGTTACCGATTTACACTTACTGGTGATTAATTGACCGATCAAGTTATACTTCTGAATTCAGGCATGGCAATCTCTCGAAGCCATATTCGGGGTTTATTATTCTTTATCTTGAAAAAAAATGACAACCGGGAACACATGATAACGATTATATATACATACATTCATATACTTAAAGTAAAGTGGTCTACAATGGGCACAGTTTTGTATTCTTAAAGCCAATGTATTCATGTAGGTATGATATTCTTATGAAAAAGTCCCTGGCGAAATGATGTCGTTTAAAGGCTGTGTGAATTAGTATGTATGAGTTTGTACGTAAGACTAAATAATGGACATTCTTTTGGTTACTATATATAGAATTTCCGTTAATGAAACTCATGGGGCGTTCGAAGATTTTGCGCATGTCCAGATCATGTTATGTGAACAACAATGTCGCTGTTTAACTCAATTACTGCCTCAAGACTGTTCGCGATAATATCCTATCCTATCATATCCGTAAGATATTCAAAAAGAATATCATTCTTGTCATCATTAATACGTAAGGTCGAGTATTGATAACTCTACATGCTCAATCCGGGATTTGGTATTTCCTTGTTGGTAGTTATAAACGACACTTAACACCACAGATGCGATTATTGTAACTATTACGGACCTGTCATTGTAGACCACTTAATCTTTAACACTTTACTAAACGCCAAATTTTCGACCGTCCCAAATTAAAAGAGTTTGCAGACGACATTTCAAAATGTGACGAAATTGGAAAATAATTTTCTGATAAGGCAGAAAGCATTGTGGGAAAAGGAGAAATTGCTCGTTACGAGCAATTACTTCCTTTCCAACAATGTTTTCAAGAGTCATCTGCAACAGAGTGGTAACAAGTCTTTATTGTTTGGAGGTTGGTTAAATGTAAAGCGTGAATAATAGACGATTGTGCTGAATGTCCATTCCCATTGACGATAACAGAGTTATACTCTTGACACTCTACAAAGAACCATCGACATGACAGTACACGCAGCTATTTATCGTTCATTGCAGCCATTACAATCAGACCTGCAGACACCCAGGATGTAATCCAGCCTATTACACAGAAGGCGAACCCTGCATTAAGGTTATAGTCGAAATCTTTGTACTTCGGATTGAATACCTCGGCAACGTACACTGCGAAACCGATCAACAGGAATACGCCTACAAGGAAACATAGTGAATTCATTCATTAATTCATTAATTCATTAATTCATTCATTCATTCATTCATTCATTCATTCATTCATTCATTCATTCATTCATTCATTCATTCATTCATTCATTCATTCATTCATTCATTCATTCATTCATTCATTCATTCATTCATTCATTCATTCATTCATTCATTCATTCATTCATTCATTCATTCATTCATTCATTCATTCATTCATTCATTCATTCATTCATTATTCATTCATTCATTCATTCATTCATTCATTCATTCATTCATTCATTCATTCATTCATTCATTCATTCATTCATTCATTCATTCATTCATTCATTCATTCATTCATTCATTCATTCATTCATTCATTCATTCATTCATTCATTCATTCATTCATTCATTCATTCATTCATTCATTCATTCATTCATTCAGTAAATTCTATTTAAAAGCTGTTAGAACCCGTATTTTTCTTTATTATTGTGAAGTGAGCCTTTGCAGATATTGGTTCGAGACTCTTTACTTACCAGCAGCAACCATCAGTCCGGCAGCCAGATACGGTAGGTGTGTCTGGTCTTTCATAGCGAACAGTTTCAACCCTTGACAAACAATAGCAGCGACAATCGCAAATAATGCCAGAAACACCATCGCTGCGACTGCTTTCTCTGCATCGGTTTCTGTAGACAAAAATATCTATGTAGATTGATATGTAAATATTTCATTTAGTAATGTAAACTAACAAAGTTGCATGTTACATAAAATGAACAAGTTTACATCATGCATTGTCTATCTTTAACACTTAAAATGCTCGGTATTTCTTAGAAAAATATATGTTTGTGCCGTCTGCTTTCCAAAACCTTAAATATCTGCTTAATTTTGTTGAGGAAAGATACTCAGAGTAGCAAACAGGTTAGATCACAGGCCAGCCGCCAATTAACGATATAAAAAATACAGCACTGATACACACTACAGCACTTTTGCTTGTAAAAGAAATATCCTGAATAAACATATAACGTGAAAAAAGGCTGAATCGCCTTGAAATATCAAATGTCAGGCCGAGCTACTTCTGCTCTGTTGTTCCCCCTTGGAATGAATTTAGGAAATGCCACGTTATAAAACGTTTTTTTGATGTTTATTGATATGTTAAAAACACGTGATTTGTTTCACTTCTTTTTATTATCATGTTTACCGAAAAGATGATAAAAGGATTTGGTGTTCAAAAACACATTAAAATACAAAATACCTGCACGTATAAAAAGTTTGTAGATAAGCATGAGTGTACATATGCAAGCAAGTTTCATATTAACACATAATTTCTATCACTCGGCTTGAATATACGTTCTTATCATTTATGCAAAGGGAATGTATTTTTCGGAATAAAAAAAATAACTTTTATCTGGAGTAAATTATCATTTTGCCATGATGTGATTCTTATTATATAAATGCACATTTGAATGGTAATTTTTAGGTTTTTACAATGACAAAAGAAGCGCCTGATATCAAACTTGTATGAGTCATCCTAGCACGTTTAAATTTATTCAGCTTTTTAATTCAGTCAAGAAAAATGATCAACACAAATACAGTACATGGTCATTTCCAACAAAATATTTATAATAATTCTCTCTCTCTCTCTCTCTCTCTCTCTCTCTCTCTCTCTCTCTCTCTCTCTCTCTCTCTCTCTCTCTCTCTCTCTCTCTCTCTCTCTCTCTCTCTCTCTCTCTCTCTCTCTCTCTCTCTCTCTCTCTCTCTCTTCTCTCTCTCTCTCTCTCTCTCTCTCTCTCTCTCTCTCTCTCTCTCTCTCTCTCTCTCTCTCTCTCTCTCTCTCTCTCTCTCTCTCTCTCTCTCTCTCTCTCTCTCTCTCTCTCTCTCTCTCTCTCTCTCTCTCTCTCTCTCTCTCTCTCTCTCTCTTTCTCTCTCTCTCTCTTCATACGTATTTGAAATGGTCTGTGTGGAACAACTCTTGATTAGTCAATTTAAGTACTGTATGTTCATGCAGCCTATGTCATTATATTATGATAATAACATCACTTTCATCGGTCTTAATGTTGATACTTCTCGCAGATTATGTTGCCTTGACTTAAGCTGTTTACTTAGATAGGATAGGTATGACAAAGTGTATCTGCGAACGTAATGAATTGAAACAAACTGACTCTACTTCTATTTCTGAGGTTGCAAAACAAACAGGGGAAAGTATGTAATTTAATTTAACAACAAATCTTCTTTTAATATGGCATTATTAGAAAACAGTTCTGACGACAATCAGCAAAGCAATCCAGTATGCAAGGTTGATGGTTATTGCATTGTTCTATCTCATTTGATGTACAGTGTAATCGAAGCAACATGATAAGTGCAGTAAATCTAACTTACGATTTTCCGAGAGGCAAATTTTGACGCCATTTTTGGAAAGACAATATTTGAATAACCCAGCATATCCTTCATATGATATTCCACTTAGTGAGGTGGATACGTATACCCAATACTCCAGAGCCAAAGCCAAAATAACGCTAATAAGCGAAAAAATGGATACCCCTAATCCAGCGTAATTTAACATCTTGTGTACAGTTTGGCTTTCTACAGCTTTTGGAGGGATAAGTTGGTCCCTTTGGTCTTCATATAACAGTGTGCAACGGGGCATGGATAGGCGTTGTAAAGTTGTACAGTTGTGCAATTTTTAAAAGGAACCATGGGATTAAACTGTGAATCTTCCAAAGTTGCTTCCAAAACTTATATCATTTCTCACCTAACCGTTGGTTGTTTACAGGTGTGAGGAAATTCTGAAGATTAAAATAAATGTGTTTAAATTTTTGACACAGCTGTCATGTTGTATGATACGCAATGGTGGTTATCCATCAAAAGCAAAATTGTTTTTTAGTTTATAGAGCCTGCACACAGTAAATAACCTATTTGGATCCAAAGGCATTTTCGCCGGTTTCGAGGTCTAGACTGAACGTTCTTTGTGACTCAGAAATAAAAATACAGGCACCATTCAAATCTGATGAGTCTGACTGAAGTTTTTAAATGCTCAAGAAAGGAGACTACTATTATATCAGACTGTATTATTTGGTAAACTTTTTGTCAGATTCAAATAGTTATCACATCAGTGCAACTTAAAAGTAAAATCAAACAAGAAATGATCCAGATTAACCAGTTTAATAATTCAGAATGTCTGATCCTTCATCTCTGACCTGGCAAAGTCATACACACATTTTTGAACCGACCAATCAGAATTCGTTATTTCAAATATGTAAACAAACAGACTATTGATTAGCATGATTAAATTGGAGACAACCATATTTCAAGCCAAAAGATCTTATGTTAAAGAAGTTTATTAAATAGGGTCCCATGTCGTATATAAAATTAATGTTCATGACTTTCATGACCATAAAAGAACTACGTATATGCTTTCAGTAATTATTTGTGTACCCATATCCTTTAAGAGTATTATTAATATACAAAGGTAGTTTCTTGATAAAGTTGGGATTGTAGGGTTATATTAGCCTGAGTAGACATTTTCGATGTAATCTGTTATTCGTCTTGAATAAAACATATTCTGTGTGTATCTCAAAACCACGGCTAGTGAACACTCTGCCGCTAAACCGCGGTGCTGACGACAAAATCCGCAACTTCCGGTTTAGCGTTTTAGGGGTAGTTATTTGTTATTCTTATGCGACTTATGACGAGTTATCAAAAATACAAAAACATGATTCAACCCTTATTGAAACAAACCACCTATAGGGAAAGTTTCAGTTTGGAACTCGCGGAGGGAAAGTTTCAGTTTGGAACTCGCGGAATTGGCTGAGATTTTGTAACTTTTCCTCGCCGAAGAAACTCGAAAATACATCCTCCCGATACCCCGTTCGCAAAACCAGTAAAATATCATGCAATTTGCCATTTGATGTCAAGTTAAATATATGTTTTGATCAATAATGAAACTCAAAACTGCCAAGTGGTAGAATTTGCTGCATTTTAGGTTTGTTTGGAAAGAATATAACAACGTTTACCTGGTGGTGCAGTTGCGTACTTTCGAATCGCAATTCTAAATTGCATCCACGAGGACAATTACCAAGTCTCAGTCAGTTCCTCGAGTTCAAAACTGAAACTTTACCCATGGGCGGTTGAATTCGATAAGTGTTGAATCGATTTTTTTTAATTTTCGATGATTCGGCTGAAAATGTAGGAAAATAGCAAAAACATACCCTAAGAACGCTAAACCGGAAGTTGCGCAACCGATTTCGTCGTCATCCCCGCGGTGGTGCGGCAGAGCGTTCACCAGCCGTAAAAATAAAGTTCAAAGTTACAAGATACGCGGATCTTACTTAACTAAAGAGCTGTCCATAATCATGCTTTCACTATACAAAAATGCGTTTAAAATCCGCGCATGTGTATCTTGGCCTGGAATGCACACAAAGCAAGTTCTAGTTTTGATATAGCAGAAAACGAGAAAAATAAAAAAAAGCCATGCACCTTGTAATTTAGAATATATAAGCCAGTACTACCATTAGTCTGGATTGCCTGCCCCTTAAGATTACAGTACTAATTTATTATAGTACGACGGGAACCAGACTAGTACTACCATATAAACCTATAAAGAATCTCATAAACATTTGTATTGCACTGTGGTGTAATGTCACTTCATATACCCGTAAAAGTTATTGTACTGAAACCGACCACATACTTATGAAAACAGTTTAGATCCGGGCCAGCCACCAAGTAAATTGGCGGCTGCCCTGTGATAAAACCTGTTTGCTACTCTGAGTATATTCTCTTTTCCAAATTAAGCAGATATTGAATGTTTGGAAAGCAGACGAGAAAAAATATATCTTTAGAGAATTTACCCGTCATTCTAGGTTTTCATTCTATGTACATTGTTTGATAGCTCCAGGCTGCGCAATGTGCTTTTTAAATGACATCCGGAATTATTTTCATTCCAAAAAAGATTTTCTATTAATTTTATTGAATGATTGAATTTCTTGAGAGGAATACGTAAGCGCATGGCTTATCTGGCCAAAGACATCTCTCTAATCGCCTTTGCATCTGTATGTGGGACTTTCCGAACTGTTCGAATTGTAAATAACTAACAAACTGTAAAGGTATGTCGGTTAAATAATTCATGGCCCCCAAAAAAGCCGGTAGTAATCTTAGCCGTGAGCAACACCTTGAAATGTTCCGATTTCCAAGGATTCAAAAACAAACCTGTTGCATATTAGTTTGAATGTCACATTTACGCTGACAATTATGTATAGTGCGGGAGACAGGATCAGATATGGGCTTATTAAAATGTCATTTAAATTCCGATATTGAGTAGAAGACTGTCACTGAAGTAAAAGTGTTCAATCACATTGATTAAAAATACGAATCATTTTCTTGTTGCTCCTCACGTCCTCTAAAAGATAAACGTTTTATGCAAAGGGTAAGCCGAAATTAAATCCATAGCGATCTCACCTGAATTGAAAACAAAATCCTTCTATTTTCAAAACAATTTCCATGATCAGAACCAAAACATTAACTTAACCCTTTTCCAAACAATAACGACATTTTACCAATTTGTTGAAGACGACTTTAGAAAACATTGTGGGAAAAGGAGAAATCGCTCGTGACGAGCAGTTTTTCCTTTTCCCACAAGGTTTTTGCTCTATCTGAGGAATATTTTTCAATGTCATCACATTTTTAAATGTCGTCACGAAACTCTTTCTATTTGGGACAGTCCAAAATTTGTTATTTGAGAAAGGGTTAACTTGGTCAATTAATGAACAAAAAAGGAATGCCTATACAGAGATCGGGAAATTGGCATAAAGAACATAAGACATTTCGATCTTTGTTAAAGGGAACGTTATGCAAAGGAAGAAAAGTGCTTTAGACACATAATTTGATTCTTAAAAAAGACTTATATCCTAGTATTTGCAATTGAAACCATAATGATTTCGAATCCAATGCAACACTCTTGACTGTTTTAAATAGATACCAATTTGAAATCATAGCAGATAATCAAGTCAGAGCGAATCAGAATTTGATTTGAAAATTAATCAACGCAGTGCAATTAGACTTGACGGATGATATACTGTCATGTGTTAAGGGCTAGTAGACATTGTTATCCAGTAAAATCTTGATTATTTGAGATTGAATGTTTGTTCTGATTGATGACAAGGCAGATGTAAGGGTAGCTGTAGGTGTTTGATGTTTGTTAAAAGCGTCGGACAGGATAGATTCAAATGATATTGCATGTATGCATATGCATATACAAATTTATATGTATAAGTATGCATGCATATACACATACATATACACTAAAACCCACATAAATGTCCATACAAGCTAATACATATATAAAGAAACAAATTATCAATTTGAATTTCAAAGGTTTGGTAAGATAGTTCTATGTGTCACAACGACTACAATGACAATAATCGTATACTTGGTGAAGCTTTTCTGTTGATATATACATTAGTTCATCTTATATATGATAATGATGTGTTTTCAGTGTACAATTATCAAATAAAGAACGAGACACCAACAGAATCAACCATATATATATATATCTCATCATTTAAGGCGAAATTATTTCTAAGGCCCATTTTTGGAATGTGTATTATGGAAATCAATAGGAATTGTCTTTTTATCCTTTTTTTGTGGTTCATTCTTTCGATATAACCTTTGCATTTCCTTCTAAAGTCTTATTTAAGAGAAAATTCTCCCTAAGTGCTTCGCCTTAAATACAACACCACAAAATGTCCCCTTATGACTGTCTCTAACTGTAAAACCTACATAAAGGAGATCAGCGGAGAAGACTATCAACTTATACTTTTGAAATACTTCTATTATAAGCTTATTGTAATTATCTTAGACTAATTGGCAAATATAATATGCATTTGCTCTTAAACGAACCGTGAAAAACGGGAGCAATGTCTAAGGCAAAGTCATAGAAACATACAGTTGCAGTAAAAGCCCGCCAGTATGACCCCTGCTTGGATTGCAAGGGTCCCAAGCCCGATACCTGGCATTGTCAGTGTTCTTTTCAATATTTAACCCTTTCCCAAACAACACATTTTCGACTGTCCCAATTTGAAAGGGTTAGAAGGCGACATTTCAAAATGTGATGAAATCGAAAAAGTATTCTTCAGATAGAGCAGAAAACCTTGTGGAAAAAGGGAAAGTTGTTCGTTACGAGCAATTTCTCCTTTTCCCACAATGTTTTCTAAAGTCATCTGCAATGAAGTGGTCAAGTGTCGTTATTGTTTGGGATAAGGTTAAGGTATATGGCTCCTAATAAGAATGGTTCATATCTTAATACTTTACGGCAGTAACTTTATGAAACTTTGTTATATTAAAGATCTTCACAAATAAAAATGATTTACCGAGAGGTTTTACATCATAAACTTTAATAAGGGGAGACAATCAATTCAAAAATTAACATTGAAGCCTATGGATCATTTAATCGTTCTGTAATGATGATAAACATGTAAGATATTGGAGAAAAAAATTTGATTAAAAGATGCATTACACATGATTCTGATTAAGATTGTGTTTTTTTTTAAAAAACAATACCGTAGAAAACAGAATAAAATCAATTTGATTAGTTTTCATGGGAAGCAACTCATGAAAAATATGAAAACAAGGGAAGCTGACAAGAACAACTTATACGATATTATGATGTGTCAATATAGTCATTGTATGTTAAATGCTTTACATTTTATAGCTATTATAGTCATTCTATCTATAAAAACATTGGAAAATGTTTGATTATTAGGGCCATATACCTTAATGGAGCAATGTGACATGATATAGTCATCTCTCGCCATTGATTCAATGAGGGAAAGCAGTCAGTGGCTTGGGAAAAACATTGTGCATTAACCCTTTACCGAACGACAAATTTTCGACTTTCTCTAATTGAAAGAGTTTGAAGACGACATTTCAAAATTTGATGAAATTTGAAAACAATCTTCTGATAGAGAAAATTCTGGGAAAAGGAGAAATTGCTCGTCATGAGCAATTGCTTCTTTACCCACAATACTTTCCAGAGTAGTCTGCAACACACTGGTCAAATGTCGTTATTGTTTGGTAATGGGTAAAATGATACATGTACATGTATTTTGAAATTATATGTGTACCGACTGTAGCAGTATATGTATAGCTGTACTACTTTTATTCTTTTGCATTATTGTCCAAAATTGTTTAATGTTATTGAGATGCCCTTCTCATCTTGAACACCTAATTAATTTGACCAAAAGGGAAAGTTAAGTTGATGAGAACCACCGACATTCCGTAAGTCAGACACGGGAGACTACCTACATGTTTGAATACGTATAAGCGGTTAGAAGGTACGCAGTCAAGTTCAGTGTTCAGTCACAGATGCGCAACAGAAATAAAATTCGAATCGAATCAAATTGAACTCGCAACGGCATAGGCATTACAGAACAGAACAGAACAGAACAAAACATACATTTCTTTTGACGAGTAAATGGTACATATTCATGTTCACCTACAAATATAATCTTGATCTAAGGCCGCATTAAACCCATGCTTATGCAAACATGTTGGATCAAGGCCAGCTAAACTAAACACAGTCTTTTCTTGCGCCGAAATTCTGTCGTCAAGTTGGTTATGATTTGTTCTATAATAACTCTTAATTGCAGTATAGAAGTAATTACCGCACAAAGAAAGATTCCCCTATGATTTCGGGAGACGCTTTTCGGTTTTATGTTTTCTTCCGATCATTTTTATTTTTTTCGAATTTGGTAAAATCACGATCAACTTCAATTACAATGTTCCGATCATTTTTATTGTTATATATTATAAGGAAGTCAAACGTAACATGGTGTTTATCTCTAAGAATGCTGGATAATTTTCTAAAAATGAAAAAAAAGACTTTTGTGTCGCCTGCTTTCCAAAACATGTCTACTTAATTTTGTTGAGGAAAATTTATTAGAAGCATTAACTTTGGAGTTATCTCCCTTTTTACTAAAACATAGCATTTATTTGTACCTTTACATATTATGCAGTGTTATGAATGTAAAAGATTATTCTTTTAAATATGCATTACTTATGTCACAATCTTAATATTGTGGAATATTGTGACAGACATGTAATGAGGATAAATATTCCTATTTTCGGGATCGTTTAGTTATAACTGATGTACAACTCTTGGTATTACCTATTGTATATGGTATATAAAACCACGACCCCAGATTGTATGATGTCTCCCCCCCCCCTCAAGCCCTATCTGCCATTGTCTTACAGTCTGTCCACCTGAACAGATATAGCGCTACATAGGCAATAATATATAGCTACATTACATGCACATGATAATGCTCTCCAGAGAGATAACCAAAGAAACAGACGCCACATGTCCAAGACTTGCTCAAACTACTAAAACAACAAGTTGGAAAGGAACAGATAACAGTGAATTCCCTGATCATCAAAAGCGAATTTGATTCATCCAGTAAACATATATCATTAAAAAATGATCCAAATTACAACATGAATGCATGCACTTCAAAGAAAGGACTAGCTGTAATTCATCTCAACATTCACTTTCTTAATGATGAACTTAAAAACATTCTTGATAAACAACTTAATATTGACATATTTCTTTTGGTTTATTTTAAACGATACATTTCATAATGATGAATTGAAAATACCAAGTTATAATACTTTTCAAAAGACAATACCATTGTGGGGTATACTTATGTTCGCCTTAAGTGACACCTAATTTAATCAATTTTTAATTTCTATTCCATCAAAAAAAAAATAAAAAAAATTGAAGAAATGATATCAAGCTAAGTTGAGTTCAAATAACAATACGTTTCAATATGTTTCTGTTATATACGGCTTACTTTGCAATATTCTAAAACAGAGCAAGGAAGTTTTATTTTGCCCATTTATACTACACAGGGAAATTGTGCCACTATCGGGAAATATCTTCCCGGTGATCCGGTCTCAGATTCGTTCCGAATACCCTCTTGATCTTAAAGCAGAAAGAAAAACTTTAATCTTTTAACATGATGGTATCAATCTAAGATGTTTAATAGAATCTTAACCGAACAAAGATCAGCACTCATCTCATCCTTTGCTAGAACACATTTTCAAAGAAAAATTATAATCTAAAATCATAAGGCTGTTCATATTTAGACTATGTTTTTCAATAATTAGTAGTTTTCCAACACAATTCTCCCCTGTGCTTTTTACCTCGATTCAGAATTATTTTTGATTGAATTATGTATCACTTAAGGCGAACAGTCATAATTCCAATCTGCTATCAAAGAGGAATAGCATGCATATGAGTGTATGGTTTGTCACAACATTGTAAAGAGAACTCATTTTAAAAGTCTCCGCTGAATCAAAGCAATGCCTTGACATCTCAAGTTATCAAGTTAACCTATGACAATAATTTGCTTATATTGCATGACTTACATCAGCGAGAAAAAGTATCACGTATGACAACCAATTAAATATGTGATGAATTAGATGAGTTAAGCATGGTTTAGAAAACACATTAATTAATGAGAGCATATCACTCTAGTTACTTTCGTGCAAAAACGTCAATTCGTTGTAAAATATTGTCTCGCTAATTACGTATGTAATGATAAGCAAAGTTATAAAACTTTAGACAAAGACTGGAATTTTATTGAATTTAGTTTAAATATTTCTTAAGGCGAAAAAAAACCTTTTGATGTGTTAAACGATAGGTATTTTCTTGCGAAATGTAAAAAAAAGTTGTTTACGCTTTAAAACCATGAGTGTATTCGGAATGGATCTGAGAGCGGATGATCGGGAAGTAGAGCTCCCGATAGTGGCATATTTTGCAATGTCTAGTTTCTATGGACAAAATAATATATCCTAGCTCTGTTCTTGAAGATTAAAAAGAAGGCCGAATATAACAGAAACATGTTAAAAGAACTTTTTAATTAAAAACAGAATTATCGCTTGAACACAATATAGCTTGATTATGTTTTTTTATTTTGTCTTTTTGCTAGACTTTAAAGTAAGATTGAGTAAATAAGATGTCACTTAAGACGAACATTTGATTATGCTCTGCTATTATAGAGGCATAATATGGAGATATAGTGTACTTTGTCATGATTATTGTTATATAATATTTTAAAGTTATGTTTGTTTGAAACTCCTTACACACTGTATGATGTTGTTTTATTGTGTGAAATTTGTTTGACTTAGTATTGAGCTTTATTGAATTAAGTATCACTTGAGGCGAACTATTGGAGTTCCGCACTATTATGAGAGAGGCATACCTTGTATGTATGTGTGAGGTTTGCATTATCATTATAAACATAACGCTTTTAAACGTGCCTTTAGATACAAGACTTTGATTTACATTCGTTAAATAATCATGACCTAGGACAACAAACTGTTTTATTTGTATGACTTCAAAGTATGAAAAAATAACATTTACGGCGAACCATTTGTTTGTTGGCCAATAAGATGGTTTTAGCATTATTAAGACAAGACATGTTTGAGGCGAGCATATTATTCTAATTTCTTTCGTACGAAAGAATTATTTCGTTTTAACGTATCGTCATGTTAATTGCAAATGAAATTGTGAGTAAAGCAATATCACTTATGGCGAACAAATGGTTTTTATAGATTACAGTTTAGATATCACTTAAGGCGACCGTTTTAATTTTTGATACATTATAAAGCATACTTTCTCTTGGTATATGAACTGTTTTGTTTTTAGATAGGATTTTTCCTTACTAAAGTGAATGTTTCAAAATTATGAGTTTTTTTTTTAATGAATCTGAGACTAGAGGATTCAAGATGAATTCCCGTTTGTTGCATATTTCTCCAGTGAATCACTATTATCACAACACATTATGCCTCTTTAATAGCAGATTCGAAATCTGATTGTTCGCCTTAAGTGATACTTAATTCGGTAAATTCCATGACCAAAAAGAAAACATATGAAGGATTAACGTTGAGTGGAGAACTGATAATGCTAAGACGAATTTTTTGTATGAAACAGTATTTTGACTTATTTTACAATTATTCTGACAATTTGTTAATAGGAAATGACTCTTTCCGTTAAGACAATTAATGTTTTTTATCACGTTTATATTGTATCCAACCATCTAAGATTAACCCGATCATGGATGTGTTGTAGAAACAATTATAAGCAAGAGTTTCAATTCCATGCCACATCAAGATATGTTAAAGTTCTCATAATTATAGCAACACAAAATAAACATAGATATGCATAAAATGCCTTTATCGTGGCAAAACAAAGAAACAATCGTGTTAATTGTAATGCTTTGGTTTCACGATCAGTTTGCAGTAAACGAATAAAGGAATTATGGGCTTCGGTCTCATGACTTAAAAGCACTTTATATTCAGTTATCATGAAAAATGTGAAAACGGATTTCCCTTTTTTATGTATAAAGCAATAAAAGTCCCTTTCTTTTCCTCAGGTGTGTTTTTGTTTCATGCTCTCTAATATCATCACCTGATATCAAATCAGTGGCATCAGGTTGCGATCGTTATAAATAACTTACTTGTAATCCTTAACAGACTTAAGATTTTAAAGCATTATTTTCATATTTAATACTGCAACCTTAAAGTGAAGTGATCTACAATGAAAGGTCCGTAATAGTCAAAATAATCGTAACTGTGGTGTTTAGTGTCGTATATAATTACCAACAATGAAAGTAATAACTCCTGGATTGTCCAAGTAGGGTTCATAATAATAATCTTATATATCGATGATGACCAGAACGATATTCTTTTTGAATAATCAACAGATATGCCCGAACCATTCGGCAAGCATCGGAAATCACTGCGAACAGTCACATGGCAGCCACGTGGAGTAAAACAGTGGATCTCCCTTTTTCTATACCTGGCAACTGCTATACATGCACTGTGTGCTAAATTCGACATTTGGGTATGGCTACACCTTACACTTTTAAAATGCAAATCAAAACTAAAAAGGTTATGGCAAAACAATAGTTGTATGAAAACCGTCTGTTGCAGTGCGTCTTAATGAGGTCTCATTGAGATTTTAAATCATGCGTATGGACAAACATCTCGCTTCATTTCACTGTACAATAGCATTTTGAGATAACTTTGTTGTAGGTACACATAAACCCAGCGTAGCATGTTATAGTGCATGTCTAGCCGATAGTCTTAAGGCCAAGTAAAGAAAAAAGAGAGACCAAAAACCGGTGACAGTCTTGTTAACATTACGCGATCTGGGTGTGTGCGAAAACTTTGACTGCCCCGTGAGTTTCACTTACGGAAATTCGATACATATCAATGATAAAAGGTTCGGGAGCCATTTATTCAGTTTAACATACATAATCGTATATATTACTTCACACATACCTCAACTGACATCAATTATTTTTTCATAAGAATAGCATACCTTTACAAATATATTGTTTTTAGCGTACTCTATAAAAATGTGCCCATTGTAGACCAGTTCTCTTTAAAGAGACTCTCTCAGAGATCCAGATTTTAACTTTTTACAATAAATTGTCTTTTACGGTAAAAATAACAACACATATTTCTAAATTAACTAGATGTTTGACAGCTTCCCAACCCTTATCATAACTATACAAAGAAGATCTAGGACATTAAAATCGCAGATATCTAAGACCGTTTAAACGGGTTTATATTGTAAACAACGATCTTAACTTAGAACAAGAAACGGTATTTTTAGATTCCGTTGTCACGTAGATGGGTAGAGTCCTTACGAGATGGCACGTGGCTAATTGTCTTGACCAAGTTTAACAAGAAATTGTGAGAAAAGAAGAGAACATATCGAATAAAAACTTTTTTATTGTAAGTGTATTATTTCCCCTGAAAAAATATGAAAGTAAACGTGTTTGTCTGTCTCCGTGTTATGAGCATTATAGCAGACCCTTATGTTCAGTCTATAAATCTGTTGAAAGTACCCGAATTATTTGGTAAGTTTGACAGGATGTGTAGATTAAAATAGAGCTCGTTTTCCTACAACTATTTCATGCATATACAAATTCGTCCTAACTCAATGATTCTATACCAGAATCATTCTTTTTCAATCGTCCGTACATATCAAAACACGTGTCCTTGCGTGGTCGGGAAGCTCCAATATGGTAATATTTACAAATTTTGGGTAAGCATTGAGGGAAAAGTAGGTAAGATTTTGACTTACAACTTTTTTCATTGTAGGGTCTAATTCAATATCGATAAGGGAAATGTCTTATCGTTTCGTTGTAGTCGTGTGTTCGTCTGTATGAGGTATTAATCTTTACCCTATTTTTCCCGCCTAAAAGTCTTAAAAAGGTTGGAAAAGTGTGGTATTTGACGTATGTTCGGCACCCTCTGTGGACAGTTATTATGCGTCTTTTCCTTAAACGTTTAAGTATTCTGTTAGGAGAACTCCAGCAGAAGACGATAATATGTGATATATTACCATATCTTTGTTTGTCTGTCCTTACGAGAGAGTGTCCGTGACGATGGTTTTGGAAAACTGTAAATGGATTGTAGGTGGTCGTACGGGCAGAGTACGGACAATGGACAAGGTCTAATAGTAATTTCAAAATACCCTTTCGTAAGTCTCAAAATGTTGCACTAACGTTGAGAAGTTACTTCCAGTTGATATATCTTAAAGTACTGCGAAATAAGTCTTTTGGAAAATGGTGTAAATGTTGGAAACTTATGAAAATTTCCTATCTTGGCGATTCTTTTTTTATTTAAATGTTTTTTAGACAGAGAGACATACGAACACGTATGAAAATTGTTTCTGCAATTCTCTGATATATTGGCTACATGATTAGATGAAAATGGAGATTGTATTGAGCATTCTGATTTTTTAATGAATATTTTTCCACCCGTGAACCCGTATTTTGGGGTAGTTTGAGCAAAGAAGAAGAGTAAGATTATTGACTGGCAACAGCTTAAATGTGTAGGTGGAAACAATTCAAATGTATTGTTATTGAAGCATAGGAAGTGAGCTATTACAATTTTAAACATAGCAGTACAATTTGCAATATTAATAATGGTAAAGCCTTTTAAAAGAAAAGGAAAGGTGGACGTTGTTCGTTCTTAGACCGCATTTCTAAGGCGTTTCAGACTGGTTTTTGAAGGAACTTACAGTCGGACGAATTGATATAGGATACAACTGAGACACGGAAATGAAACTAAATGAGATAATCAGATAATGCAAGGCTGTATTTAAGGTAAGGTTACAGGCGATGCGTGCATCATTTATGATTTGGTAACATTTTGAAAAAGGAATAAAACGCGGAAAATTGGCGGGAAAAAGATCGTTTTGGGCAATTTTGTGTCCATGTAAATTGTTTCTAGGACAGATAAACAAACGATCTCAATCTTAACATACCTGGATAACAAGCATAGATGGGTATAATTCTAGACCAGTTTAGGAATTTTAAGCGGTGAGATATCTTTTTCAATGGTTTTATTTTTGCAGAAATTTGCGAAATTTGTGATATTTTGTGTAACTTTAGGAGGGTGGGAAATCTGTCTCACAATGTCTTAAAACCTTGGATGGGAATTCATTAACCATAAAGAGTCTTAAAATAGGGAAAAGGAGAATAAATTTCTGAAAAAGAAATGCGGAATTTTGCATCAGTTTCGATTTTATTGGTGATTGAAAATAGGCGAAAATGGACGAATAGTGCAAAAGTGACGTCAAAAGAGCTTAATAACCTTTCTATTAAAGCTCTTTTTTCACGATTTTTCTTAAAAAAGGAGCATTTGCAATATCCTAACTAGACGTAAAAAGCCGAGAGTGATTTTTGGGTTTTAAGATGTTTTTTAAAAAAAAAAATGGTGAGGGACCAAGTTGTCGTGGTGAGTCAAAACTTGAAAAATGGTTGCTGAAGAAAAGAACTTGACTAAAAGGTTTGGGAACGGTCTATTATATAATTTTAGCCTAAGTAGGCAAGATGTTAAGACCAAAACCAGAGTTTCTATGTCATTCTTTGTAAAATGAAGCAGTGAAGTTATGTCCATTTTAAGTTCTACAAATGATGTTACAGGGAATATACTCGATAAAAGGGTACAAAAATAATCTTTTCATACCATTTATTCTTCCACAATTTTTTTCTAAAATATAATTGGATTGCCTTATGGTGACAATTACGTATAAGAACAACAGTCGTAGAAATGTCCATTTGTCCGTACACCCTTCTGTACGAGATGACATATGGCCAATTTCTTGATATTGACCAAGCCTGACAAGATATTATGAGAATTGAAGAGAACATATCGAATACAAACCCTTTTGTATTGCTAGTGTATGGATTTGCCTAAAAAAGAATGAAAGTTCATGAAGATGTGTTTGTCCGTCTGCGTGTTATGAGCATTATAGCAGATCCTTATTTTCAGTCTATAAATCTGTTGAAAACACCCGATTATTTTGGTAAGATTTACAGGATGTGTAGATAAAGTTAAGGCTCGTTTACCTACAACTGTTTCATGATAATAAAGTTTTATCGTCACTCAATAATTATATGCAAAAATCATTATTTTTCAATCGTCCATATGTCTGTACTTGTGTCCTACCGTTGTCGGGAAGCGCTAAAATGGTAATATTTTTACTAAGTTTGGGAAAGTATTGAGGGAAAAGGAGGTAGACTATTAACTTTCAATTAATGTTATTTTAGGGTCTAATTCAATATAGATAAGGGAGATGTCTTATCGTTACTTTGTAGTCGTATGTCCGTCTGTATGAGGCGTTATTCGTAAACCCAATTTCCCGCCTAAAAGTCTTAAAAAGGCGGGAAAATGTGATATTTGACGTATGTTCGACTCTCTCTGTAGACAGTTGTTATGCTTCTTTTCCAAAAACATTTATGTATTCGGTTAGGAGAACTCCAGCAGAAGACGATAATATGTGATATATTACCATATCTTTGCTCGTCTTTCCGTACGAGAGAGTGTCCGTGACGATGGTTTTGGAAAACTGAAAAATGGATTGTAGGTGGTCGTACGGACAGACGTCCGGACAATGGACAAGGACTGATAATAATTTCAAAATACCTTTTCGTAAGTCTCAAGATATTGCACTGACGTTTAGAAATTATTTCCAGTTGATATATCTTATATTTCCACGTTATAACTCTTTTGGAAAATGAGGTAAAAGTATCGGAGTGATTTAGAAAATTTCCTTTTTTGGCGATGCTTTTTTTTAAATGTTTGGTAGACAGTAACACACAGACGAACATATGTGAACATGTTTTTTTTCTTAATTTTCTGTTATATCTGCTAATATTTTAAGATGAAAATGGAGGTTGTATTGAGCAAACTGATTTTTTATGAATATTTTCCGACTTGTGAACCCGTATGTTAGGGTATTTTGAGCAAAGGTGTTAGGTGAGAAGATTGACTGGCAATGGGTTAAACTCTTTGATGGAAACAATTCAAACATATTATGATTATAGCCTAGGAAGTGAGCTATCAGAATATGAAAACATAGTAATACAGTTTGCAATATTAATAATGTTACAGTTGTTCAAAAAGGAGGAACGTTGGACGTTGTTCGTACCAGCCCGCATTTCTAAGGCGTTACAGAGTGTTTTTTAAAGGAACTTACAGACGGACGAAATGATAAAGGATACAGCTGAGACGCGATAATGAAATGAATTTATGAAGAAATAAACATCAAAATAGATACGATATGTTCCGATACAAACTTTGGTTGATAGTCTGCTGTTCGAACTCGGGATGGAAAACAGGTTTCATTGGTCGAAAATGTGATTTTTCGTTATTGTATGGGTACTCTAACACGTTGTGGATAAGACAACAATGTGACCTTGATATATGATGTAGGTACTTGTCCTAGGTATGAATCTAGCCAAATCGATTAAACATCAGACTCTTTGTAAGTGAACAATGGCTAGTTTGCGGCTTCAAGACACCTAAAATTAGCCCTTCAAAATACGATTTTTTGACTATTTTCAGCACTCATTTTCTCACTTTATTATATGTTGATAATTATGAAAAAAAAAACCTTTAAATAGCTTTTTAATTGTCTGTAAGTAAGTTTTTCTCATAAGGATAACCCGGATACTCAGCAGCTAACGTTGCATCCACACCTACACCTAATGCGCGGCTACGGGTGCTATCGAATAGACTGTTCACTTCCAACATGTACGAAAAGCCTAGTATTCAATGTAGTATGCATATTGACAGGGTTATTAAATAGCGTCCCAAAAAAATTAAGAATTGGCATCAATATTCCAAAAGATCAAACGGGGTAGTTGATTGTGTTCTCGGTCGGACTACGGTCGGACTAGACTATGAATTTGTGATATTATCAAGTTTGGAAACATATGAGAAAATCGAAATGATATACATTAAAAAAACCCTCTTTATATCGTTATTCCATTTTTAATATATCAGCAAAAGCTAGAATAATGAAGCTGCGTTCGTCCATTTGTATGTAATGAGCATTACAGCAGACCATTATTTTCAGTCTATAAATTAGTTGAAAATACCCAATTTATTGGGAAAGTTTGACAGGATGTGTAGAATGAGGCTGGGCTCGTTTTCCTACATCTTTTTATTGTATTATAGGTTAATCCTTAATCAATAGTTTTTATCTAAGAATCGTAGTTTTCCAATATTTCGTCCGTTTAAACATCTGTCCGTGCGTGGTTGGGTAGCGCCAAAATGGTAATATTAACCAAGTTAGGGAAAGTATGTGGGAAAGGAAGGTAAGAAATAGACTTACAATCCTCTTTCCTTCCAAAGTCTTATTCAATATCAGTGAGGAAAATGATATGACCGTGTGACGGGTGTTCGTGTGTCCATCTGTAAGAGGAGGTTATCGCGATCCCTATTTTCCCACGTGGAAGAATTGGTATGGCGGGAAAAGTGCGGTATTTTACATATGTTTGGCATCATCTGTAGTCAGTTATAAGGTTTGTTTTCTTTAGACTTTTATATATTCAAGAGACAACCTAGCAGAAGACGATGAAATGCGACATATTACCATGTCTTTGTTCGTCTGTCCCTACAAGAGGCGGTCCTTGACGTGGTTTTTAGAAATTTGAAAAATTGATTTGGGCTGGTCGTAAAGACAGACGTACGGACAATGGAAAAAAGAATGATTATGATTTCAAAACACCTTGTCGTAAATAGATTTTGTAGAAACGTTGAAACGCTATCTTAAGTTGGAATTCATTATTGAGTATCAATTCTTTTGAAAATAAGGTAAACATGTGTGTAAAATTACCGATATTTAGCGACTTTTCTTTTTAAAAATCATTTTTTTTTACAAGACAGACAAAACGACATGTTTGAAAACTTTTTTTCTCAGTTTTCTGATATATTGCCTACATTTTAAGATAAGGACGGGGCTGTAAAGTGAAAACTGTTTTTTATGAATAGTTTCCGGCCCGTGAACCCGAATTTTGGGGTATTTTAAGAAAAGAATTTGGGTGAAAATATGGACTGACAATTGGTTAGACGCTTTGATGGAAACAATTCAAATAAACGTTTATTGGAGTCTGTGTAATTGAAAAAACAACAGAATACGGAGTACAATACTAAAGTTTGCAATATTAAAGATTTTACAGCTGCTTTAAAAAAAACATTGGACTTTGTTCGTTCTTACAAAGCATTTCTGAGGCGTTTTAGACTGATTTTGAAGGAACGTACTGACGGACGCCTAGATGTTGGATACAGGTTAAAAAAAGAAAAACGAAATTATTTTAACAGCAGACACTTTAAGGCTGTATTTAAAGGCCTAGTTTAGTCCTTCTTTAATTGACCCCCCCCAAAACCAATAACCAGATGCCCACCCGGTGTGATGACCAGCTGTGATAATTAATTGAGATTACGTAATACCATGTATAGCACTGTGTCAAACTGATGGGTTTCTTTTGACAATTTTTTTAAAGAGGACATTTAAGCAGCAGAATTGATTTTTTTTTTCAATTAGGCTTCAAATTTTTTTTTTTGAAGTTTGAAAGGTTTTTTAGTAGGTTTTTCTTTTTTTTTTCAATTTGTGCCTTATATAAAGATCATTTAACGTAATTATGACTTGCAGCATAGTTATAGTTCCTCTGTAGTATCATCATCATCATCATTATCATCAAAATCACCATATCATCATCAACATTATCATCAAAAGCATCATCATCAACATTATAAGTATAACGAGTGAAAATTTATGGAATAACTTACTTATTATTTTCTTCTCATTTCTTAACAGTTTATTAAGAAAAATCCACTTATCTTGTAAATCATTGTTTTAAATAAAGAAATCAAGAATTCAACATTTATTTCTTATTGATATTCCACATTATGAAAATCAAAGCAGAATTACATTTTTTTCTATGTAAGACTTGAAATATATTTTTGGAATTTTGGATAGGTTTTTAATAGGGGACTGTTTTTTTTTAATTTGTACCTTGAATAAAGATTAATTTATGTAAGAATGACTTGCAGCAGGGAATGTTATAGTTCCTCTGAGGTATATCACCATCATCACCATAGTATATCATCATCATCATCCATTTTATAACTTTGACAAGTGCTAGTTCATTGAACAACTAACTCATTTTTTTTTATATTTCTTGTCAGTTTATTAAGAAAAATCTATTAATCATGTAAATCCTTGTTTTAGATAAAGAAAGCTAAAACCAAACACGTATTTCTTATCAATGTTCTACATCATGAGAAACCGAAGGGTTGGGGTATTGCGTAATCTGACCACCCATTCCTTATCAAGTAATATACAGGAAATTTGCTCCATGCTGTGGAACTGTATTGTTGCCCTGTAGGGTGCCCAGTGGGAGATAAGATACCAGACATTCCAAAGACTAGGCCTTTAAGGTAAGTTTGCTGTCGATACGTGCCTTATTAATGATATGATAAGACTTTGAAAAAATTTTGTTTATGGAAGATACCCAAAGTAACAAACAGGTTGGATCACAGGCCAGCCATCAATTTACATGGTGGCTGGCCTGGATCTAACCTGTTTACATAAGCACAAAGTCGGTTCCAGCACTTTAAGGGTTAACATCTTCAATATGAACAAAGAAGGATCTTTTAAATTCTCAAAGCCTGAAGTCAGGACCGGGCCTGAAAATTACCAGTCCTAGTTATGCAGGTTTTGATTGTATATGATTGATATGTCCTTAGTAAGGTTATGGCCACATCAAGAGTTGTTGTAGAAATTTAAATAATCTATTCTGTGTTTTGTTTATTTAACGTTTTTTTTATATTAAATCATTAGATAGAATTGTTGACAATAAAAAAAAAAAAAAAAAAAAGACTTTGAAAAAGGGAAAACCGGGGGCGGGGGGGGGGAGGGAATTGGCGGGAAAATGGCTGTTTTAGACGATTTCGTGTCAATTAAAGTTGTTTCTAGATTCACCCAAGAGTATACATTCTTCAAATTCATAAATCCCGCCATTTTATAGAAATTTGATTGAAAAATGGATAAACTTAAATCAAACAATTAAAACCAATCTAGATACTACAACTAACTTCAGAGATAAACGTAAACAAAATATATGGGGGATTCGTTACATCAAACACAATGGAAAATGCCTCTTTGTTAAGGCCTGGATAGAGTTTGGCTTTATATTCATTGACGATACTATCGACAAAGGCAAAATAAGATCTGAATATATACTACCTAAACTATCAATTAGATAAATTGGTTCTCAGAACTTAATACTTTAAAACAGTCTTTGCCAACAGCCTGGAAACACCTCTTGAATTCAAACCAATCGTGCAAAACGAAAATAAAAACCACCTTCAGTATTAACATAAATAACATAAATATTAATGACACAACTAATAAATACATTTATAACTTATACATAAAAAATAAGTTCGAACGTCCATATTTATACGATCATTGGGAAAGAATATTCATTAAAAATATCAATTGGATTTCATTTTATTTCTTTATGAATGAAATAAACCAAGATAATCGTATGAAGCAATTAGAATGTAAAACTATTCACAGAATCTTAGCAACTAACGAGAATCTTTTTAAGTGGAAAATAGCCTATATAATTTGCCTTCTCTGGAACGAATTCGAAGATTACGAACATATTTTTATTCGTTGTAAATATCTTGACTTATTTTAGTCTACCGTTGAAAAAGCATTAAGAAGATGTGGCTATCATAGATCGTTTAAAAACTTAGAAAATTTGATTTTTGGTTATAGAATACCACTAGTAGAATATCATAATGTTAATATTCTTTAAAAAGTTTCTCCTAGTGCATATACAAAACATACTACATAAGTGAAAGGAGAACTAAACATTTGAATTTGACACTAATCCTTTATAATGATATCATCGTAACTATACAGTACTTTGAAAACAAAAGGGTCAAAATCCCAATTCTAAAAGCATTCTTAAGCTGTCTGTAGCTAATATCTCATTATTATATTGAATTTGACATTTTTTTCTAACCATTTACTATAATGTAATGTCTTATGTTAGTTCTCTATACATCTGATGCTTTAATATACTTAAATAAATGAATTGTTTAAGGCAATTGAAAACAATAAAGAACAAAAAATAATACAGTTGTTTCTAGGGCAGACAGGCATATGAACGCTATAAAGCTTAACATGTGGGGTCGGCCTGGTCTAATTTCCACCCATCTCCACCATGTTAAATAGCAACCGTTTGAGCCGTCACAGAGACAAACTGCTCTCATACCGTACTTTCTCGTGACCATGTCACCTTTAAACTATCTTAACACAATCCATTTGGGGGGTTAAATGTGCATCATGACCGATCCGTTTTTTTGCTATCAGCTGATTTCCAGAGAGGGGGCGTGTCAATTCAAATGGTAGAGGTCACGCCCAGACTGATAACAGACATCTTTGGTTCTCACCGCATGGAGAAGTAGTCCTGTAAAATACAAACAAAACACATTTAAAACATGCAGGAGAAGACAAAGCAATCACACAGTACCAATATATATATACTCTAAATGTAACACTTTCCTGTGAAAACACATTGGAAGTGGGACTTTCAATATTTCAAAGAACTACTTTCTAGGCTACAACGACCCGGAAGTGATTCAACACCGGGCCAACACTATGTCTTCATAGTCAGGATAGACGGGTATTATCAGAGACTGGTTTTGTAAATTCAAGCGTTGAATCCTTATTTTTTATGAATTCTTTTCACTGCTGTTTGCAGAATTTGTGATATTTTGTGTCCCTAGACCAGGGGTAGGAAATTCGACTCGCAATGTTTCTAAACCAATGATGTGAATGTTGCAAACATATTGAATCTTTAGAGTAGGAAATGCACTATCAGAATCTGAAAGAATAATGTTGAATTTTGCATTGTTTTATATTTTATTGGTGTTTGAAAATAGGCGAAAATGGACGTATAATGCAAAAATAATTTCACAAAACCTTAATTACTTTTCTACTAAAACTGTTATTTTCACGAAATTTTCTTTTTATAGTAGCATGTACACTGCTGTAACAGGATGTAAAAGGGTCGAGGGCAAGTTTGGGGTTTTAAGAGGTTAAATAGAAGAAATATGGGTGAGGGACCAAGTTTTGAGGGTAAGTCGAACATAGGAAATGGCCGCTGAAGAGAAGAACTTGACTAAAATGCTTGAAAACGGTCTGAGATATAATGATGACCTTACTAGGCAAGTTTTAAGACCAAAATAGAGTTTCTGTGACTTTGTTTAGAAAAGAACCTAAGTTATGACCATTTTGACTTCTACAATTGGTCTTATAGAGTATATGTAGGTGGGTACAAAAATTTTTTTTTCATGCTATTTTTTCCTGCAATTTTTTTCTATAATATCTAAGGTTATCCTAATATTAACAAATACACATATATATCAAAGTCGAACAAGTGTCCACCTGTCCGTACAGCCGTCAGTGCGAGGTAACGTGTCACTTTCTCGGTATTGACCAAGTTTGGCAAGATATTGTTAGAAAAGTAGAAGGTCTTTTCAATAAAAACCTATATACTCATTAAGCTTAGGAACATATGTAGAGAGTAACGTGCGATCTGTTCCGATATGAGCTATGGAGAACACATGGAGATTAAGTGATTTTCTTTTTTATATCATTTAGGGCGAACAATTTAACTTATGGTATGTTATAAAACATCGTTGTTTTATAGTTTATTTATTTATAAAAAAGACAATTTGCTTAAAACATGAGATTATTTGGTATAAATCTGAGACCAGAGGAACCAAGTTCGATTCCGTTCTGTAGCAGAATTTTCCAGTGTAGTATCCTTGAGCAAGACACTATTTCCTAGCCCTGTTTTCGACGATTACCATTTAAGACGAATATAACAGGAACATGTTGAAACGACTTTGAATTAAATTACGTATCATTGCTCGAACTCAACTTGGCTTGTTTTTGTTAGTTTGTCTTTTTGCTGAAAAAAATATGAGGATTGGTTAAATTAGATGTCTCCATTAATTGGGAACAATTTGAATTAGCTCTGTTATTACAGAGGCATTCTACGGATATATATTGTATGCTGTCAGAATTATTGTATGATAAAGCAACAGAATCTTCCTGAATTAAGGAAGTATCAAAATTGATATCGCAAAGTACGAAAAGATGAAATTATTTGCGGTTTATAGCTTGTGGAAAGTGACAGCTAAACGTAAATATCAGTTATCTGTAAGTGTTAGTGTGAACAGATTTGATAATACTGGTTGCAGTTATACACACCATTTCAGTCTTATCTTCAATACTCATTTGATACCAATTGATACTTAGTTATGGTCCGTTCATTCATGTTCAAGAGATGATCTACATTTAATACTTAACATGAACATTTATTTTTCAATATAACGCTGTGAATTTGGGGGTATAACCATGATATTAGGCTGATTCAATAATTGAAATATGCGGAAAGGGATACGTGTACTAAAAAAGGTGTATATAGCACAATGACAGATCTAATTATGTTGGAGCGCGCGGGGGTTGATATTTACGACATGTACCACTGTTCGGGGATTTTAGAGGAAAATATCCACAATGATTACATTGAATGAATTTAAATAAAAAAGCAAGACACTGCTTAGACCTAACCTAATACCAGTCAATCAAAAAAAAAAGAAGAAAAGTCGCTATACAACTGAAAAATACAACACACATTTAACCCCATAACAAAAACAAAAATAATATTGTTGTCCGAAGATTGATTAAAGTGCTGTAATTTCCTTTTAAAGATACTCTCTCAGAGATGTGTGCATTTGCAGCAATAATCGGCATCTTTTTAATTCACAATCCTTGTCACTTTACCAAAGAGCATTTTCAATTTATTAACTTATAAAGTACAAAAATCTGGTTATTTTGTTATTGAACATGAAGTGCGCCGTTGCACCTGCCTGTCTGTTCTTCTTTGGGAAAGCCGGTTTATTAATAAACGGAGTAATTCTCTGTTGGTACACTTTGCTCTTGTGACGCACTTTGCTCTTGTGACGTGGCAGCTAAATATAAATTTCATATTAATTACCTCCCTTTAATCTTTAATTTTTACATGGAAATGTTCAATCCACAAACACTTTTCATGATAAGTATCAGTTTAATAGGGCATTTGTTCTGTTGAATCTTTAATTTTGTTATCCTGAAAATAGCTCTTCTTAATCTTCAGCGTAGATATATCCTAACATCCTATGTATCAATTTGTTTACTTGCTCACCGAATGGCAAATGCCTAGGTGGTGAGGTTAAACTGAAAACTATGATTATAATCTAATTAAGCAAGACCTAATTCTTTTTAATATTTATGCTGATTATTTCCTCCTCACTCGACCCATTCTCGTTTGACGGAAATGATGTATGCATCCATGCGCATGCGTTGAAAACGGATTTTTTTCCGAAGACCCACGTGTCAATGGTGTATCAAAATTACTACCTCATATTCTAAGATTAGACGTTTTTTACAAATTAACCCATTTAAACGGTCTTAGATGTCTGCGATTTTGATCTTCTAGATCTTCTTTGTATAGTTACGATCAGTGTTGGGAAGCTGTCGACAATCTAGTTCCATGTTATTCAGACATCTGTGTTGTTCTTTTTATGGTAGAAGACGATTTATTTAAAAAAAAATAAGATCTCCATCTCTGAGAGAGTCTCTTTTATCACGATTTCCTTTTTTGCTAGTCAAAGGACATATCGCAGTTATCATTACAACCCATGTTCGCTTGAATGACGTTCCTTTCAGATAAATCTTAAATGATGGAATATGTGTTTGTTGGAATTCACGAAAATAATGAAAAGCACACATGACCACCGTTGGTTTGTTCGGACGAACGCTTGTCGATGAGTTATTATTTTTTGCATTCTACGCTTGAGTTCGTCCTATACGTTGACTATCTTGTTGACATTCGATAGCCATGGCTTACCATTTACGACATTTAGCATGTTGATGTGCAGTATATCAACTGTTTGTTGCAGGTTAAATGACATGATGCACCGCCGTGCATTGATGGAACACCTATGTTTTGCTGGATGTGCGGAATTGCAGCAAGTCTAAGTGTCTTATTCTGGTATCCGATACCGTTAAAAGTACCACTTATGACATCTTTGTTTGAAGGGCTATGCTTATGGGTTTATATGTAAGAGGCTCTCGTAGGACGTTGGTTTTTCTGTTAGACCAGCCAATACACACATACACACACACACATATATATATATATATATATATATATATATATATATATCCGATGTAAAGGACACATTTACAAATGCCTTAGTTTTGTCACAATAGTCATACTTTATATGTCGTTGACTATGTCGAGGGTTCAATGCAAGACAATAGTAAGTGCTTCACAAATATGAAGCACTTACTATAGTCTTGCATTGAACTCTCGATGTATATGATACATGTCGTTCTGTTGATCGCACGGGATAAAATGACTAATGATATGATTAGGTAAAAAGCTCACAAAAGAATCGAAATAATACCACATTATGTACAGACGGTTTGAGTTCATTTTGTTAGTACATGTATTATACAAAATCTCGGTCAACGCTTTTAGGCCTTAACCCACAAGAGTGTTTCTGATTAGAACAAAAGCAACATCTTTAGTTGAAATCCGTTCCAAAACAGTATAGGATATTAAAAAAGACACACAAAAGACGTCGAAAAATGTTTGCACAGGACTTTCAGTTTTAATATACCAGCGAAAGGGTTTGTTCCCTGAACGTCGACTCGAACGTCATCACACTTGGGTGATTTTAGGGATTAAGAGGGCCCTCAAGGGAACGTCGACTATCGATTTTCTTACTACTGATAAAGGGTTACACTTTATAATGCTGAATACTGGAGAGCACATAAAAATATAATGGTTTTAACTTTATACATTTATTTACATCATTTTCATTGCATTATATCAACGGTAGAATTAAATAAATAAAGTCTGACAATATAAGATACACACATATTTAAAGTCACCATACACTATTTAACCTAAGTGGACAAGCTGCAATGCTAGGTCTGCATATGTCATTAAGTCTATTACTCCTTCTTGGTATCTATTCTTCAGTGTATTCAGGCGGCCCTCTGGATTATATTTGTTTCATTTGCATTCTATATATCTTTAAAGATTTGGATAACCGATTAAATGTTTGGGGTGAGCGTGTTATGCCTTTTCCCTTCTCTATTTCGGTTTTGTCTGTAAATGTATCTGTCTAGAGCTAGTTTGTACGACCGTTTTCTTTAACAGACTAAAGACTGTATTTGAAGTTTGCCGAATGTTCATTTGTTGCAAACATTGCAATAAATACAACGTTTTGATTACCAATAATTGAATCAATTAATGAATATTATAATTAAACAATTAACAAATTTAAAAATCAAACCGAGGCCGAAGGTTAAATGATAACGAAAACATCAATTAGATACATAACGTATCTATCATAACGTATCTATCATAACCAATTTATTAATTCAAACATGAGATTTCTTCAGTTTGATTTTTTCCACTTTCATCGATTTTCCGTTTATGTTCCCCATGGTAGGCCCCCTAATCCCCCCTTGGGATAGGTGTGATAAAAAATCGAGTCGACGTTATAATTTCCTCTCACCTGAGGGCTCAAATTACCTTCCACTCTTTAGCGTAATTTAAAATGTTGCTCCAATATAAGCCAAATTCCATTTAATCACTCCCAACTGTTATTGCATACATTTGAAACCCTTTATACGTCAGGTGACATTTTTAGAGATTTCACTACTATAATTATTCGGCAATATACAATACAGGTTAGTTATTTCTAACGGTGTATAACTAATTTCGGTTTGGATATAAATGTGTACAGAACTGGTGAGAAGATACCATGAACATGATGGTTCGCCTACCTACTGTTGAAAACGGCATAATGCTCCTAATACAGCCAGTATGGGGAAGACAACACACTTTTGCAGTTGATGGCTGCATTTCCTTTTTTATTTTCAAATTGCAATCACATTCGGGTATCGGTTACTACCTGCTTGGTTTTCTAAGGCGTCTGCTTTAAGAAGAATTATGTCTGCATTTGATGAAGAGTTATCGAAGCTTTGAAAACGTTATTGTTCATAAAGAGTTTTATGTACCTTTAATAACTTAATACATTCAACAAAACAATTAGAGTCACATATGTTTAACATATGATTAAAAAAAAATAAACATAATTCAATTTGCTTCAAATATTTTTTATATAGGCATGTTGAATAACATGTTTACTGTTGAGTAAATGTAATGATTTATCATAATGTCAACCCTTTAACACATGTAATTATTTTGTAGCATACATCATTGAAATATCACCAACAGTGACACAAATGCCTAAAAATGGCGGCACACACTGTGGATAAAGATTTAAACATGGTGATAAGGTGCAGAGTCTCATTAATAACAATTATTTTTTTTCCAATAATGAAGACAACGCAACCAGTTTCGAAATCAAGTACATGTATTGAAAACATAACATAAAAACTTGTATTATGTTTTAAAAGTGGTTGTTATTATCGTATATATTTCTATGCGTCAATATTCATTAGAAAATGTGGGTAATATGGTTATTTAACCCTTTCCCCAACGCCAGATTTTTTACTGTCCCAAATTGAAAGAGTTTGCAGACGACATTTTAAAATGTGATGAATTTGAAAAAATAATCTTCGGATAGGGTAGAAAACAATGTGGGAAAAGGAGAAATTGCTCATTACGAGTATTTGCTCCTTTCCCCACTATGTTTTCTAAAGTCGTTTGCAACAAAGTCGTCAAATGACGTTATTGTTTGAGAAAGGGTTAAACTGTTCCTTTTTCAATCCATTGTCTAGTATATACCAGGTTTCCTAGGCCCGGTCATTTCCAACACTGCCAAATCATGCAACATCGCTACTTTTCGTTTATTACAGTCAGACCAAACAACAACGCTGATACCCACGAAGAAAGCCATGTGATTGTACACAGAACAAATCCGGCGTGCAGGTCAAAAGTCGGCTTTCGAGGCCTGTAAATTTCGGACGTGTAAACAGCCACGACAACCATCAGAAATAGTCCTAAAATATAAATAGAAACAGTGAACAGACTAGCCTGGTGGAGCCTGGCCCGTTCGTATCCCGCGAACTAGGGCCAGGTGTCAGAGAAAGTTTACCGGACACAATATTACCGAACACTATTGTGTTAGGTTATGCCGAGGTATTCCGAATGAAACAACATCGACTGCGCATGCGCGTCGATTAAGAGTCTGCAAGCTTATTCATGAGAAAATGTACCTATTTAGACACCCTACTTAGCGTTGGATCCTTTTGAGATAAAATCGTAACTCCTGTTTTAATTGTATTTTATAGCGTTGTGTTTTGTAATGGAACACAAATGCAGTACACCGCGCAAATCACCCAAACAGGGTTGTGTTTGTGACACAAGTATTGAAAAGTCAAGCTCTTTGCGTCGTGTTTTACCATATAACAAATCCGGAGTAGATCAAAGTAAACTTTATGGTGGAATGTCTGTAATAGATGGTGTCGTGTGCTTAAATTTGTTATAGAAAAGTACTTAATATTGACAAGATAGTTACAGAATTAAGGAAGGCGTGTCAATCTTCCAAAGTTAGAGTTAAACGTGGTTTTAAAAGACGAGATATGACGAGACAAGAATATATCTGGAAAATCGTTTGATGAGCAATATAATTTAGAATAGTATTGATTCTGATATCAACTTCTTGAGATCTAAATGTGTCCAAATCAGTTTATTCTTAGTTCATGCGTTTCCCCTCTTTTTGATGACTTCGTCAACTACAGGTTCTTATGTTAAATCAGACTTTCAAACAACACTAAATAAGCCTATTGCGATAATGTTTAATACTAATTATAATTGATTTTGTAGGATTCATATGATTTTGTCAAAACGAAAAATAAAGGTGTTTAATTTGTCGAGAAGCTTAGCTTTTGATTATAATTTGGAAAAGAAAAATTACGTTCTTTTTTCCTTGTTTGTTATTTAACTTATAGTCCAGTCATCCTATGAAAAAAAAACTAATTGCAACAGAAACGAAATCTCTTTTAAAGTTATCATGAATGTATAAGAGATGACAGAAAAAAAGTCCTCCAAAATCCCTTCAGGGGAAATTGGTTAAAAACTCGTTTTATTATTGCTACTTTCAGGCCTTTTGGGAAAAATCGCATATTTGTATATATCTACCAAAATGGAACAAAACCCCAACAATTCACTCAAAAATGATGTTTTGATAAGCGGTTTACTCTATATACATGTTTATTTATCATTCACATCAGTTTGCCTTCTAGAAATGATTTATTCCTATAAATATTGTGAATTGAAAGGGGTCAACTTACCCCACCCACCCATTAAAACTAAAGATTTTTTTTTCATGTCAATGCATTCCTATATGCTAGAATTCGATATCATCTGGCAAAGCTTGTTCTCTAAAACTTAAATCAAAGACAAAACACACCTTTTTGTATTAGATAACTTATATATAAAGACAATCACTTAAATAAGGTACCGAAATCCATATATGCCTATATAAGAAAAACGAAATATATGACACAAGCAATACAATATTAATGTGGTATTTTTTGACGTTTTGCATTTGTTTTGTGAACTTAAAAAACAATAAATGAAATAAAGGAAGAAACATATTGGGAAAAACAGCAAAAATAGTACTATTCTAATGCCCCTTTCTCACTATGTGCCAGCTTTTCAAAATTAAGTGTACACTCATTGAATTACACATGGAGTACACTATGCTTAAAAAAAAGGACACGCCTTAATTCAATATTGAGGTATCTTTAATTTCATTTAAAACACAGACCAGATATTCAATCAAAATCAATATCAAAATCAAGAGGGGGGGGTGGGGGTGGCGGACGGTTGAGGGCGCATTTCTCCTGAAGTGCTGCACCAAATTCCTGAAGATTGGCTGGTATGGGGCGACGTGCGCGGACTCTCCTACCAACAACATCCAATACATGCTCAATGGGAGAGAGGTCTGATTATTACGCAAATCACTGGATTGTCAAGATGCCCTATTTCCTGACGAAGTCAACTGCAACACGAGCTCTGTGGGGTCAGAAATTATTATCCTGGAAGACAAAGTTTTGACCAATTCTATGTGCAAATGGGACAACAACAGGGTCACGAATAAATTCATCAATGTGTCCATTCAGGTTTACAGGAACAGGTACAAGTAATATCCTCCTACCGTAATTAACACCACCCCAGACCATGATGCTCCCCCGCTAAAAGAAATCATGCTCCAAGACAGTGGTGCATTTGTATCTCTCCCCACGCCGATGCTATCAGAATCGCAGACAGAACTTCCTCGACTCATCCGAAAAGACCACATGACGCCACCGACGTATAGACCAACCTTAATGTTGCTGGCACAACCGTAAACGATTATATCTGTTCAGCCTTAACATGATGACACCATGAAAAGGACGCCTTGTCCGAGATTTACTGTACTGCTAGAAACTCGAAGTCCTGTCACAGTATGGATCTCCTGCTTTGGTTATGGTGCGGTTACGAAACAGTTGCGCAAAGCAATAATCCATAAAAGGCGATCTTGCTGGAATGTTGTTTTCATAAGGTGCCCATGCCCCCTCCTAATTTGAACATCACCAGTCTGGTGGTTTAAAGCTGCAAGTCGTGCAATAACACTTTTTGGCTTTCCAATAAACCTGGCAACATGGTTCTAGGATTCACCAGCTAGCAACATACCTATGCATTGCCATTTCTGAGCTTCTGAGATACTGCCAATATGGCATATTGCATTGATATGAGACTTGATTGTGTTTCATTTTTATCGTATCCAAGAATTCACGTGAGTGCACGGGCAATACATGTAATGAATACATGCTACAACACTTTATCGAATATGTTCGATTACACGGTGTCATGAGTTTGGGTTTACGGATTATGAAGAGGCAAATTCTCCCTATCCTATCTAGAAAATAGTTTACAGTAATAGGGTTCCCCTATTTTTGCATCTCAATATATTTACAGACTTCCTTTTCCATTTTGTATCGTTCTTGCACAATTTCTGCATTAGCGAAGATTGCTCCCCGACATTCCCCACACCCTCAGGAACGGTCAAGAAGGTATGTCTACAAGAACAAGCTTTTCGGTCACACTTTGTTTTACATGAGCATTTTAATTAAAGGCAATTCACAGTATTTGATAAGAACTGCTGTTTTTGAAAGTGAACAATCTTCCTCGAGTAAAACCACCTTTTTGGTACCTACCCCTTCACTGCATTCCTTTTGTACACAATCCTTTCGAGAAGGACAATTTGAACATCCATCAAAAACAAATATTGCAGGTTTGCTAATGACATCATCAGAATATGGTCCACGTATATCCGAAGGCAAACGTAAGAACAAAGCCCTATCGTCGTGTACATATTGAACTGACTCATCTAGATATTTATTGACACAACAGCCAACCTGCGCGTATATTTTATTTATCGAGGAAGGTTTGTCAGCTAGTTTCAATAACCCAGAAGACCCATATTGTGATGGCGGGAAACTACACAGCTCTTTCTTAAATATATCTCCTTCATTGTCATGCAATATATCAACCGGAGCTGTTAAACGCAAATGCGGACCAGTTTGTGCTGCTTCTCCAATTTCTCTTAACGTTAATTGAGAGTTTGGGGTTACGGAATGGCTTTAACCTATAAAACTGTATTCTGAATCGTATTTATAAACCATGTTGTTAATATTCAATTGGCCTTCTTATTTTGCATAGTCGACAATTACATAATATGTACTCGTCAGCCTGACACAATGTTATCAAGTGTACAGTCCGCAACGTGGATGTCTATGTTTAGGATGTCCGTATGATCTTTTTCCACCCTCAAATGACTGGTTTCTACATGCGGATCACTTATATATTTCTGCATTGCATAATTGTAGTATGTACATACAGGAATTGACGAAAACAATTGGTTTCTCTGTGATTCTTTCAAACCATAACCACATTTTATTCTACCTATTGTCTTAGAACTTCTAATAAGGACCTGCTCAAAAACTTGATCTGTTGAAACTATCGCCGATGCGCGATCGCTTTGACAAACTATATGGTTTCCTTCATATAAGTGAAGAAATCTGGACTCTGTAGGTAATGTTTGGCTTTAGTTTGAAGATAACATAGGAAGATAACAGAGCGCTAGACTGGGGCTACATTTCTCTGATGGCTTGAATTTACAGTTCTCAGCAATACAATCATTTGGCTTTAATAAACGTGTGTAGTAGGTCAGCCATTGTATTTATATGAAACACAACTTGGAAATGCGATTTGACAAGCAAAGGGCTTCTTTTCAAGTTTGTCCTACATCTTTTGAAAGCTACTTTACCACAAACTTCTTCAATTGGTTTTTCTTCTTGCATAAGGATTTCATAAATGTTAACTAACATTAAATCATTTCATTTGGTTCAACCTCGCTAAAGGTTTCAATATTTGTCTTTGGTTTGGAGGTCCAGGTCATGCTTTCAACTTCATGTATTGTGACTTCCTCTCAAAGCAATGCAGTATTAAAAGAGATTCCATTTTAAAAGTATTACATTTAAAAATGTATTCAGTAGGAAATGGCCTCAAGTTGCTCTAGAAATAACCGTGTCATTGAACATGTGAATCGAATCGCCACATTTTGAGAAATTCTGATAGTCTTGTTCTTCCATTTATTGTCCAATACAACGGAAGAAGCTCAAAATGGTATGGAATCCACAATGTTAATGTGACCTTCTTGCACTCTTGATAGTACTATCCATTTTTACCTGCAGATGGAAGATAGATAAAAAGGCATTTATCATCACTTGTGCGTTGATTTTGTCTGCAGCATTTTTAATATTGGTACTATTCAGTTAACATCACTGCAAATGAAAAATATTAAATTAAACACAACCACATTTGCTTTATCTTACTTTTGATTGAAGGTTGTACTTTAGCGTATTTCACCATAATTTTCATAGTTCATACAACATATGTATTAATGATGAACAATAATTAAAAACGTTATAAGAAGAAAAAATGTAACTACAATGATATCTTTATCATACAATAGGTTATAGTAATAAATGCACCTTCAGAGTAAATTACAATCGCCACAAGATGATATTTGCCGACGATTTTTATCTCATCCACATTTGCTCTTCATCTTTAACTTTCAATTCGATCTATTTTGCCAATAATTAAGAAACTAAACAAATGTAAAAATCAATTAAACAAATCATAAATAGATTTATTTCATTATTTTCAAAAAAATAATTTAATAATTAAATAATATTAACATATGAACATGATTGATTTAATTGAGTGAGTAAGAGAAACTTGAGTTTTCGTCAAATCATTATCTACAATGGCACTAATTGGCCACCGTAGTTTTAAAAAAAAGAACAGCTATTCCGAGGTAAATATTTCATATTTATTTTATATATTTGTCATTGTAAGGTGCATTTTTGTCATTTTATTCATGTTTAAAGATATATTTGAGTGTGAATGGTCATAAAATCGATGTTTTGGGCGAAATTAAACAAAACAAACACTTTTTAAATTACCCACGAAATCCCATTACAAAGCATTATGCAGGCTATTTCAAAAATAATTTTTCATCTAAAATGTAATCATGAACATACAATTATGTTTTTTATCAGATAAGGGGCATATATAAATGATAATAAGCTCAACTTACCCTTTCATGTGACTTTCAACAGCAAGTTGACCTCGAAATTTACCAATGACAGTTCACGCTATGTACTTTTCTATGGTGGTACCTTCGAACCATGCAAAAACTCGCACTTTTCAAAAAGTTTAAATGCATTTTTCAGTATTTTCCCCTGGTGGGATTTCTGAGGACTTTTTATATGTTATAAAGGAAGTGTACAGCTATAATAAAATCACAAATTTGTTTCTGTTGCAATTAGTTGTGGGTTGACTTACAGATTGACTGGACTATTATGACTTCATAAAGGGAATAAATACAGATGCCGTTTCGTTGATATACCAAAACTCTTGTCGGTGGGATTCTTATCTTTATTGCCTGTTAATTGAATTCGTGATTGTTTAACCAGAGATAAGTGAAACCCTTTACCCTTTCCTTTAATATGTCGTTGAATTTGATTAAAAAGAAGATGTTATGGGAAAGATAGAAGAAAATCCCAATTTTTTCACATTTTTATGTGGTCTTTCTTTCTTCAAAATCTCCTATTAACACTTCACAAGCCTCAAATTTAAGCATCGAAGGATTTAAGATGATATGTAATATTGATTGGTGGAGATATATGTTTCCAATTTGTTTCCATTCAATATGTTTTGTGTGTGATTTAAAAGTCATTCGAATATATAAACAATATTTTTGGCAGAATTCATTCAGAGATAATTACTAAAGTAAAAAGTTTGATTCCTTTACAAAAAATATTAATTTAATCTGATATTTTGAATCCCAATATTTAAATCCAACAATAAATTAATAGAAAAATGAAATGAAATGAACAAAATCCATTTAAGTGCAATTAATTTATAAAAATGGAGTATTGTATGAAAATTATAAAAGGTAAAGGCTACCCTGAATAAGGGATGGAAAAGGGTAAAAAATCATAAGGGTAAAAAAGGGTAAATGCACAATTCAAACGCCATCTTTTCATAATAGGCGAGTGGCAATCCGTTAGCCAATCAGAAGCGACAATTCATTCTCTGACACCTGGCCCAAATGCGGGTTAGCATGGGCCAGGACTCCAGGCTATGAACAGACAAGGGCGCAATCGGAGCTACTCGGGTAGTTCCGTGAGCTGTGAAATACACGTGTTTTCATTGGATAAACCCGATGTGTTCAGATTTGCTCGGATATAAGTGTAGAGATACAATATTTCGGATGAATACATAACCCTCCCCGTCCCCGCAGGTCCTACCATCCCTTGTCTGTTTTACCCTTACCCTTTACCCCATAACTCTATTTAATACTATAGGGCATAACGAACGTTTGGTGACTTATACACGCGCTACTACGGTATAAACTCTATAGTTTCTTTACACAATTACAATTATTACTAGACCATTTATAAAATTGTTGTTTATTTCATCCCACCGGCCCATTACACATACTGCCAGCCGAAGATTTTATAGTGGCGGTCCGGTTGGTAGCGTGTTAAATACCACGCCTTCTTTACATACCGGAGTACTTTTATACACTGCGCACCTGGTATTGACTACATGTTTCTTCCATGGCGGACTGTGTCGCGTGTATATTGTGAGTCACCAAATCGTGTCGCCTGTTAATTTAATAGTGTTATTTATCATGTCCTCGTACACACAATGCTTGCTGGAGTTCGGCGAGCCTGTCAATCCATTCGGAACACCTCGGCCATTTCTTAAAATAACCTCGGAGGTAATGGGAAGCCATTTTTGAAAGTAGGTCAGCAACGAGGGCATGTCCATCTGCAATCGTATCTACTCGAAATCCCCGGCACAAGCCGGGGATTGCCGAAAAGAGCCGATTGACAAAATATGAAACAAAGATGTGTTGATATGATTATCTTTAATGAAAAGGGTAAAAACATTCAATTGTGATATATAACCAATTTGTGTGTATTCAAATACATATTTAGTGCCTGTGTGCATTTTGCGTTATCCGCCGGAAATAAGGCGATTTACCCCAGGATTTCTGGTGTATTCATGTACTGCTTACGAGGTATATCTACCGACTTGTTACGGGGATTGCCGAGTAGATACGATTGCCTGTCAATCCTGGACAGAGACATTTACTGTCCAAATCAACTTGGCCTTTTAAGGCATTTATCAAGCCTAGGTCCAGTGGAAAGGACTTCAGAGCTGTTAGCCCTGTGGCCCTTTCCCGTGAGATAGCCATCACCCTGTCCGGGATTGCCAGGTCGGTCGTTCGCCTTAACAACGGAGGTCTGTTAATTGAAACTAACTCGGCCGAAACCCTTATTAAACTTAAGCAGTTAAGACCTCTTATCATCTGCGGAATAGAATCATTTGCCTATTGCCCGGATGATATGAAAACTGCCGAGGGAGTAATCACTGGGATCCCGCTCGATCAGAATTTAGAAGATCTAGTTACTGTCCTGGAGGTGAACCACAACAACCAGAAAATTCACATTTTGAAAGCCTCCAGGATTAAAAATAGATACCAGCAACCAACGGGAGCGGCGCGCTTGACATTCTTCGGAGAACTTATCCCGGAGAGTGTCAGGATCGCTGAATCCCTATTGGATATACCGGTGGCCCATTTTATTGTGCCACCGGTAAGATGCTTTAAATGTCAGGGTTTCGGCCACGTTTCTGGGAAGTGCCCGTACAATAGTACCAGGTGTGCGCGGTGTGCTGGACCACACGAGACGCGGGGATGCCGGAATACAACTATGTGTTGCCGAATTGTTCGGGCAAGCACACAACCCGGTATAGGCTATGTCCGGCTTACTTGCAAGCCTCTGGAGCACAAACTTATAAGAATTCCAGAGGTTGTAGCTGGGCACAGTCTGAATCAGCTCAAAATGAGAAAAATTACACTCGTAAAATCGTCTCCTCTCAGGAAAAACCATTGATCTTGACAAGTAACACCCAATCCAAATCAGACTCAGACCGAGATACAACACATAAAACCATTTCCACCACTCCAGGTATCTCGGATCTTCATAAAATCTCTGAGTGACCGGGTCGCCCCTGTTGCCCACAGCACTACCGAAATTTCTATTTCACCTCCAGCATCAACAAAACATGTTAAACAGAAACAGACCGAGACATCCCCAATGAATACAAAAATAAATAACAGTATAAAGTCAATTACATCTATAGATGCCTCGTTAAACTCTACGTGCAGCTGGATCACAGAACCATCAGCAAAAAAGCAATACTATAACAAAAGTACTGAGGGGAGCCGGGATTTTACACCCCCGCGTTTCAACACGGAGTCGTCCCTCACTGAGGTATCCGCCTTGGATTCACCACTGAGGGCGACTCCATTGTTGAAGACAACAATAGCTTCGGGGACACAAACCGATCCCAGTCCCAAGAAAGGGATGGAGATCGAATTGAATTTACTGGGAGATACAATTTCAATCTCCCTGGAAAATCTTATGATTACTTTCCAATCTATGTTGGGGGATCCCGCCGTCGCGTCCGGGAAATGCGACCTGGACCTCCTGAAAGGATCCGTTCTCGTACATCACTACGAGATTAAGGATCAAAAAAGGGACCAGGTATGCGCCCTCTACTCTTTTCTCTTCTAGTCAATGATCTCCCGGAGGCAACAAAGGGGACCGGGATGGTTATCAGCCAGTTCGCCGATGATTCAGGCGGCTGGATAAGTTGAGTCAGTGGTCAAACCCTGGAAATCCAAGCAGAGAAAGGGCTTGACTCCATATGGCACTGGGCAAATACATGGGGTTTCAAAAACAAAAACAGTAGGAATGATTTTCGGTAATAAAAGAAGCATCAGAGTGAACGTATCCCTAGGCGGCACACCAGTCAAATTCGAAAACAAAACAAAACAACCTTTCTCGGCATGATTTTGGATTCTAAACTAAATTTTAACGAACATATTAAAATGCTAGAGGTCAAATGCCGTAGGGACCTTAACTTAATGAGAATGCTCAGGGGTACTAGCTTTGGTTCAGATAAATATACTTCCCTGCTTCTCTATAAGACCCGGATACGTTCCAAATTGGATTATGGTGCTATAATCTACTCCGTTGCTTCTTAGTCCACACTCGAAATACTTAATTCGATCCAGAGGAAGGCGTTGATTATAGCGTTAGGGGCCTTACGGACAACCCCACTAGATTATATGGAAGCGCCCTGGATCCTATCGTTGCCTAAAGTCGACATCTCCCTTAGTTCGAGTATACAGAAAAGTGATCCAACATCCCAAATTTTAGGTATTGCTTGGAAACACATTAACTCGAACTACGCTGAGCACCTTCAAATTTACACGGACGGAAGCAAAAATCAATCGTCATCAGTTTCCGCCACTATGGTTATCCCTAAATTAAAAATAAAACAGTCAAATCGGCTCGGCGATAGGTTATCGATCTATACGGCTGAATTAACAGCCATTCAATATGCTCTTACCTGGACATTGGTCAATAAACCACCCAAAGTAGCTATTCTCTCAGACTCTCTTTCATCCCTACAATCTATACAAACGAGAAATGGCGATTCTAGACCTGATCTTTTAGATAACATCCTTTCCCTCAACGACCAGTGTCAACTTAATGGAAGTAACATCTCTCTGGTGTGGTGTCCAGCACATGTCGGCTTGGTTGGTAATGAGATGGCAGACAGGGTGGCGAAAGATGCGTTGGGGGGCCCTGTTCGTGACCATATTCCGCTTAGTAAAACAGAAATATATTCCATAATAAGGGCCGAGACCAAAACAAATTGGAATCGGCAATTCTCCAATAGTAGGAATCATTATCCGTATTTAGCGGACAAACTCAGCCTCCGGCCGCCACATAATTTTTCACACCATTATCGGGTGGACAAGTGTGTGACGCGTCTGACGCTGGGTTACAATCTTCTATCAGGGAACATCGGTGAGCACATTCTGGGTTGTAGTCCAGTGAGTGCTCACTGCATGGAAATCAACACGACAGAGCATTTTCTGCTGCACTGTGGCGTTCACGCGGGACCAAGAAACATTTTTAAACAAAAGATGTCCAGACTGGGGTGCGGGAGTCACTATGAAAGGCATCCTGCATCCAGTCGGGACATTGCAATCATCCGTTTTTCTCGCCCTGGAGGCCTACCTTGTTGACTGCGAAATGACAGACAAAATCTAGGCCCTCAGAGCGAGATTTAAACCTTTTACCTAGGCCGGCCAAAAATGCTAAACCGCGCTACGCGGGTCGGTTGCACTATCGATTTTTTGCTTAACCCGTTGGACTCGGGGGTTCCTAACCTTCATTTAAAAATGATGGAGTGAATGCCGGGTTCGGCGGGGGAGGTTTTGGGTAGTGTAGCGACCAGCGTGCTCCTCCCAGTGGTTCAAATTGGTACAACATTCTTAACCCTTTAATGCAAATTTTTTTTTTTACTCTCCCCCCCTTTTTTTCCTCATTCATTATTACGGAAAACTGGACTATATCCAACCCCCCTCAATGAGAATATATAGCTTCATCGCAGGTTTAAGAAATTTAAACCACTGCAACACGCGATTTATTGCGTAAATAATATATGTCTAACCCTCCTATCTAGCCAATGCCATATTTGCCTGCTGTAAATATTTTCGGGCTGTCTGTAATATATTGTTTATTGATTTTATTAATCTATCATTGAGCTAGATTTGTGTTCACAGGAGTGGAAGCATTATTATATATGCACAAGGGGGTTGCGATTTACATTTCTCTTAACTTTTATGATATTAGGCTAAAGTGTTTGACTACAATTATGGATTGCAAATCAGTCCCTATTATAAGCTGATGCTTACTCTTTTTACAGCAGAGGTGGGGGCGGCTCTGGATCGGACACCTACATTAGTTGCCGATCCCGAGCCCCGCCCACCTCCATCCCGGGCTTGCTGGAGTGTGCGAGCAGACGACCGTTGACACTGTTTAGTGTATAGCGGGAGGAAACTCGCACAGTCCAGTAAGTTTGTAATGCACCAGTTGTCTCCCATCTCAGGTTGAATTCGTCCAGAAAAGTGCCTACCTAGAGCTAACTCGGATGATCCAAGCTGAAACTGCGTGACAGCTTGGAGGCGCCCTACAATAAAAACGCGTCAGTATTCCCCCTCTGTGTGTGAGGGGTCCAATCGGCGACGAGAAAAAATATGGGCACCAATCAGAAAGAAGGTAGGATTGACCAATAAGATTGCTTATTGCTTCCATTTCCGGTAATTTATAGAAAAAACAAAAACACCAACATGTGTAGACATATGATTGACGGGAAAAAATGAATTCGTTTTAAACCAAAGCAGAGTCATTTGATGATATCCATTGTCGAGGGAAAAGACACTTAAGTTTCAATTTTGATAAAATATCTCTTACATAAAATAGGGTCATGTGTACCCTATATATATTAAAACTTAACATTCATTCGGACTGTTTGTCAACTCTATATCACGATGCTAAAAATGAAACAACATCAAAGCCTCCCTGATAAAACTGATTAACCATTTCCCAAACAATAACGATACTTGACCACTTTGTTGCAGACGACTCTGGAAAACATTGTGGGAAACGGAGAAATTGCTCATGATGAGCAATTTCTCATTTTCCCGCAATTTGTTCTGCCCAATTAGAAGATTGTTTTTCAATTTCATCACTTTTTAAAATGTCGTCTACGAACTCTTTCAATTTGGGACAGTCGGAATTTGGTGTTTTGGAAAGGGTTTAAACAATGTCGTTGGTGTTAAAGGGATTTGCTTCGCCACACTTATTTCGAAATCAATCCTTTGTGGTTATTTGTGTTGGTAAAAAGATAGTCGCATCTTTTTATATGTGCGCTAAATAACCGTGGATTTTGATGCACCATTAAAAAAAAAACATTTACCAATCTAGTGATAATCAAAATCGGTCTGTCCGACTCATTCCATGCATGAAAGCATTGGGCAATACCCTTTCCCGTAGGCCTACCATTTTAGTTTTCAAAAATATTGAATCCAAAGGTAATCAGTTTTGTTAAGATTTCAACATTTAGTTACCCTTCTATTCCCAAGTCAAGGTCGTTACCATTCTAAAATTCAAACTGCAATAAAACACACAAACTATTCGATTAGGTAAAATACAAACTTTTACTATATCAAGAAAGTAATCGATATTGTATTGGCAAAAAGGATTTGGTTTTGACGATTACCATTTCGCTGCAAAAATAAATGATATTCAGAAGAAACTTGCTCTTATATCTGTACTGTAAATTTGATTATATTTATATACTTAAAAAATAAAAATCTATGTCAAATGCGTATACTTTGAGGTCAAAACTATGCTGCTATTAACAAGATAAAGGGTAAGGCACGTGTTGTGTGATGTACGGCGGTGTCTGGATTAGTATCTGTGTGTGACGCGCGTCGCTCCCGTCTGGTGTGATAAAACTAGGCCTTTGGTATTTAGATCAACAACCCAAAAGATGTACTATTCGATACTCCCCCTTTATAACATGCCCCGAAGTTGTTTATATAGCTTTTTTTTTGCTTTAGGAATCAATTGTTTAAAAGACATAGAATCGGCCATCAGAAATAATAGGCTAAAGGCTTCTTTTGTGGCAAAAGTTTCCATAAAAAATATCTCTAATGGTTTGAGTGTTGTCTAGATTTTCGCTTAGAGTCACAAATATCTTTACTCAATGAATGAATATCTACGTATTCAATTGAAATCAACTGTTGCAATACTTTGGCAATTGACAAAATTCATATGAGGGAAAGGGAATCTCGGTTTTAATGAAAATAGATCTATTCTACCAAACGAAAAGGAACCAATATTATATTCCCGCCAGAATTTACCTGTCATTTTAACTCCGCCCCTTTCTACAGATTTCCCAACATGCACCACCTCGAAAAATCGATATCCGCTTGACGCGCTTTTACATCAAATGCATCCGGTCAGAGTACACTGAAGAATTACTTCCGGAGGTCGTTGTACAGTAAAAAGAAGTTCTTGAAAATTTAGAATGTTACTTTGAGTGTCAATTTTATGCTTTTAGGACATAAGAGGGGGTGTTTTTGACTGTTTTTGATATTTTGTGGGTGTTGGCCATGTTTTAAACCCCTGGTTTGTTGTTTTTTCCAGAACTACTTCTCGCGGAAGGCGAAGCGCTGAGGGAGACGTCCTTCGCTGACCCACCCATTTTTGTAGGCGATTTAAGAGGTAGGTAAAAAGTAATGGCCGGTAGTGAAAAAAGTAGCTGATCTTCGATATGTTTGCTTGTCAAATTCTGATTGGCAACAGAGTGTGGAATAGTGAAACAACAAGGATTAACTCTGAATCTTTTCATGGAAGGTACTGTGAACATGCCAAAATGACTGTTTTTGTATAGAACAAAGAAGGGCCAAAATAAGGCAGACTACGACCATCCAGACGGAGAGTGAAATATCTACGTCTGGATCATTCGGACTAACCTATAGCCTGGGGTCCTGGCCCGTTCGTATACCGCGAACTAGGACCAGGTGTCAGAGAAAGTTTACCGAACACAATAGTGTTCGGTTATGCCGAGGTATTCCGAATGAAACAACATCGACTGCGCATGCGCGTCGATTAAGAGCCTGCAAGCTTATTCATGGGAAACCTGTACCTATTTAGACACCCTACTTAGCGTTGGATCCTTTTGAGATGAAATAGTGACTCCGGTTTTTATTGTATTTTAAAGCGTTGTGTTTTGTAATGGAACACAAATGCAGTACACCGCGCAAATCACCCAAACAGGGTTGTGTTTGTGACACAAGTATTGAAAAGTCAAGCTCTTTGCGTCGTGTTTTACCATATAACAAATCCGGAGTAGATCAAAGTAAACTTTATGGTGGAATGTCTGTAGTAGATGGTGTCGTGTGCTTAAATTTGTTATAGAAAAGTACTTAATATTGACAAGATAGTTACAGAATTAAGGAAGGCGTGTAAATCTTCCAAAGTTAGAGTTAAACGTGGTTTTAAAAGACGAGATATGACGAGACAAGAATATATCTGGAAAATCGTTTGATAAGCAATATATGTTGGAATAGTATTAATTATGATATCAAATTCTTGAGATCTAAATGTGTCCAAATCAGTTTATTCTTAGTTCATGCGTTTCCCCCCTTTTTGATGACTTCGTCAACTACAGGTTCTTATGTTAAATCAGACTTTCAAACAACACTAAATAAGCCTATTGCGATAATGTTTAATACTAATTATAATTGATTTTGTAGGCTTCATATGATTTTGTCAAAATGAAAAATAAAGGTGCTTAATTTGTCGAGAAGCTTGGCTTTTGATTATAATTTGGAAAAGAAAAATCATGTTCTTTTTTCCTTGTTTGTTATCTAACTTATAACTGCATAAAGGGAATAAATACAGATGCCGTTGATATACTAAAACTCTTGTCAGTGGGATTCTTATCTTTATTGCCTGTTAATTGAATTCGTGATTGTTTAACCAGAGATACGTGAAACCCTTTACCCCTTCCTTTTATGTGTCGTTAGATTTGATTAAAAAGAACAAGTTATGGGAAAGATAGAAGAAAATCCCAATTTTTTCACATTTTTATGTGATCTTTCTTTCTTCAAAATCTCCTATTAACACTTCACAAGCCTCAAATTTAAGCATCGACGGATCTAAGATGATATGTAATATTGATTGGTGGAGATATTTGTTTCCAATTTGTTTCCATTCAATATGTTTTGTGTGTGATTTAAAACTCATTTGAATATATAAACAATAGTTTTGGTAGAATTCATTCAGAGATAACTACTAAAGTAAAAAGTTTGATTCTTTAACAAAAGATATCAATTTAATCTGATATTTTGAATCCCAATATTTAAATCAAATGATAAATTAATAGAAAAATAAAATGAAATGAACAAAATCCATTTAAGTGTAATTAATTTATTAAAAATGGAGTATTGTATGAAAATTGTAAAAGGTAAAGGCTACCCAGGCTGAATAAGGGTTGGAAAAGGGTAAAAGTGATAAGGGTAAAAAAGGGTAAATGCACAATTCAAACGCCATCTTTTCATAATAAGGCGAGTGGCAATCCGTTAGACAATCAGAAGAGACAATTCATTCTCTGACACCTGGCCCTAATGCGGGTTAGCATGGGCCAGGACCCCAGGCTAACTAACCTAGAGCTCCAAAACGGATTAAAATTCAACCAATGAGAATCGTTCTTACATCGGGAACAACCCTTTCAACACTTTACATAGCACACCTATACCTATACCCCAAGTCAAGTCCAGCCCGACCCTTCCCTTTTGCTATCCTTTACACATAAAACCCACAATGGGTTTAATCATTAATCATAACCATCATAGACCCTCATAAATATTATGTCCTTTTTATTTGTTTACAATGATTGATCTTTTGTCAATCACTATGACTAATTAATTGATTAATTAATTGAATAAAAAATTATTAATTAGGTTATTTAATTAATATATTCTAAATAGATATTTATAAACTATATAGAGATAAATTAATAAATTAATAGATTTTTATTATAATATATAGAAAACAAGATGAGTATAAATGAATTTTGTATATGATGTGTTGTAACGAAATATTGCTCCTTAGGGATTTTAATTTCTTTTAACAATATTTTTAATGGTCCTGGGGCCGTACCTTTCTCAATGAAAAGTGATTGTCCAAGTAGTATTTCTTATTTTTCAATATATGGTTTTAACCTCAGGGGCAGAATTTAGGAATGAATAGAGACAAAATAATCAGAGAGAAATAAATGGAAAACATATATATGTAAATGCATGTTTAATAAAATAAAATAGTCATATCAACTTATTGTCCACGTAAACAAACAATGGCTGCTCACCGAATGGCGTTTGCCCAGGTGGTGAGGGTAAACCGTTAAACCAAACAATTCGGGTAAATAGTTCCCGACTTACAACACATTTCCTATATAGGCGTTCACATTAAATGTATATATGTAAGAGTGAAGTATTATTGATCGCCTGCCAGAAGCTTTTGGTTAGTGCACATGGGGAAAGGGAGGCTATATCTATTTTTGTTATCATTTATTTGAAAATAATTCATAACAAAGGCTTTCCTTTTTTTAGTCGTTGACCTTTTCTCCTTTATTCATTGTTTCAAAAAATGTTTTCTGTTTGATTTTGTGGTCTTAAAAGGTTTTTATTTGGAGAAATAGTTTGAAATAAGATCCATCTCAAACAATAACATGTCCATTTTTCAGCCTGTATCTCTTTTAGTTAGTCTTATTTGAAACACAACGACAACATTCACTTTACCTTGATGTATTCGTTTCAAGACTGTCAATGCAAACCAGACTAAGCTTATCTAACTTCCAAACACCAATCAAGCGATAAAGCACACAAGCGTGTGTTAAGACACTGGTGTGACGAACGACTGTGTACACTGTATTTCGGAGGGATTCGTTGTCGTTGTTTTATTAGCCAATGTACCAAGTTGCTACTGATAATTACAGCCTGAAGTCCTTATGTTACGCTGTTTCTCACATGATCTCAGTTAAAGAAAAATGATTTGAAAATTAACGTTGTGGTGAAATGATGTTCATGATTAAAACAGTTCCTAACATAAAGTTTGGGGTGTTTGAGCCTCGTGTTGTCATGCTAGATCTCTATATAGAATTTGCACTGAGTAAAATGTAGATAAATTCATGAAAAGGATCAATCACGTTGATTAGACCTTTTTTGAAAGATAATATCCTTGAAAAGTTCTGTTAGTCGCCAAGCTAGTTTTGAATAATTATGCTACACACTTAGTTACGAATACTTAATTAGGCTGTTTTGCGATTATATTGCCTAAGAATTCAAAGGTTTGCAAGAATATGTTGATTTCATCCCATATGCCTTTCTTTCTGTCTTTGTCTCTGTCTCTCATGAACTTTCCCACTCCTCACTTTATTTCAATCATTTGAATTTATGCCTTGTACTCCCTTATTGTATAACATACTTGGGAAGATTAAACGATATGTTCTGTTCTGTTCATAATTTATTGTATTGCCATGTCTTTGGTTTTTTAAACACTTAAATGCACCTAGTTATTGTTATTTGCAAAACGTGTTTTATTTTTAACATAATCGTTGCCGTTGTACATAAATGAGACAAAATGAAAACTTGCTATGAATTGAGCCATAACACACCGATTAAAACAACCAAGTTTCCTTTATCTGCCGTTGTCTTTGAATGAAAATTCAAAATAATAAATACTTGATACCAGCAAACTGTCTCTGAACTTAACAACGCAAATGGTAATTTTCATGAATGGGTTAGATCTTACCTTAAGCGTCTGCTGTTCGGAATTATTTAAATCACACACCTCTTTTTTTTCGCCATTGGTAATATTGGTTTAAATAACATATGTCACACTAAAATGCTGGTGTTCAAACATGATTATTACAACTTTATATTGATTATTTAGTAATACGATCATTAAATATATGATATACACATTTGAACATAATCTCTTTGTATACAATTTAATTGATTATTGATTTTATTGAACACATACAAAGGGTCAATCAACAAATATCGGACATTTCAAGGATTAAGGGTCGTGATGCAAATTAACACCAATCTGCCACATTTGCACAGCATGTTTCGGTGTGTTCCCTGAAGGTCGACTCGACTTTTTATCACACCTATCCCAAGGGGGGATTAGGGGGCCTACCATGGGGAACATAAAGGATAATCGATGAAAGTAGAAAAAATAAAACTGAAGAAATCTCATGTTTGAATTAATAAATTGGTTATGTATCTAATTGATAATTTATATTGTCTTTCCTGGTAAAAGTCAAGCCGTATACACACGATTCTTCGATGATCTAGTGGGAAAGATGTACGAGTTTGGGCTGAGATTTACACCAACCAGTAGCGTCCTCGACTTCGAAACAGCTGCCCACAAAGCCATTAAAGAAGCTATGTTTCAAGTATCATGTCCTTTATTGTTTAGCCGATAGATAACCTCTGCAATTTACAATTGGCCGGCGACGACCCTGTGTGTCCTTCTTCATTCTGTGTTTGATAGCTGTGATATATATATACAATCTGTCTCTGGGTTTAATCTCTTAATTATCTATGTTGGAAATTAACAATTCAATTCAATTCAATTAAGTTTTTTCAGTATAAAGCACAAAGTACTTTTTACAAAAACAATAAGTAAATCAATGGAGGAACATGATAACAGTGTTGGCGAGAAGCTATGCAAGTGAATACATACATGAATATGAGTATATACCTCAATTAATGATAGACAATCTAAATGTGCCTGCATGAAAAATGAACTTACTTAGAAATAGTATTTCTCTTTTATTTTGTGTCATCATAAGCTTAGAAAACTTTTGAATAGTTGGCCAGGTATAATGATATGAGTTCAAATACTGCTTTCTCGGATCATTATACGCTGGGCAAATAAGAAGGAAATGATATTCGTTTTCGATATAATTATTTTCAAAAAATTTACAGATCTTTCTCTTCTAGGCATTCTATCATATCGCCCTCGTTCGACTTCAAGTTCATGAGATGAAACTCTGAATTTACATAAAGAAATTCGTAATCGCTTATCAGTAATGCATTCAAGATATTTTTCAAGCAAGAACTCATGTTTATACATACAATAAGACACTAATTTTTCTGAGGTATTTATGTTTGAGTACCAACTTTAATAATATTGGTCATAACTTCTTTGTTTGATGCATCTATAATTTACCATTTCAATATTCTGCTGCATCCATAGGTTATTGAAACCTAGGGATTCTAACAATATTTCCAAATGATATGAGTTAAGACCATTATAATTGATACCATGATTTGCATCATCTTTCATCATGTTATAAACTTTTTTGAGTTAAAATATTATCTGACAGTTGTAGAAGCTTTATCCAATATCGGATCATGTTACAATTTCTATTTATATTTAATGGTACTCTACCTAATTCTCCATATAAAGCTACTAGATTTGTCGAGCGTTTGACACACAAAATTTTTCAGCAAAATTTGGTGTGGATCGCTTCAGTTTCTGTTCCTTTATGATAAGCCCATATTTCTGATGAATAATTAGCGACTGGTAGTACTAAAGAATCAAACAATTTACATTTTTGTTTAATGTTAAAATCAAATCTACTAAAAATAGAAAAAAGGTTATACAATGCCTTTTTGCACTTTCAGCAATTTTTTGCTGTGTTCTTGACCAATTTCCATTTTTATAGAGATGAACACCCAGATATTTAAAAGAAGAGACAACTTCTATTTGTTTATCATAATGTAAAAATGTATGTGCAGTTGGGAGTCTACTCCGCTCAAAAATCATTATCTTAGTCTTATCAACATTGATCTTCAAATCTCTTTGATTACAATAAACCTCAACATCGTTCAGCATTAGCTGCAAAGTTTCTGGTGACGAGGCAAATAAAGCCTGGTCATCAGCAAATAATATCAAAACAATCGCAATTCCTCAATAGTAAAGATATCTGTTAAATCAGAAGTAATGTGTTCTAAAACATCGTTTACAAACATTACAAAAAAAAAGAGATGAACTCGAGTCTCCCTGTTTCAAGCCATTCTTGATATCGACTGGATGTGAAATCTGTCCGCTAAGTTTTACAGACGATTTTACTTTATCATACATTGCTTTTATAGCATTAGTCATTTTGGTGCTTACACCTTCAGAGATTAGTCGCTTCCATAGTAAGGATCTATTTATTTTATCATAACATTTTTCATAATCTATGAAAGCTGTATATAATTTTTTCCCCGAATGTAATACTTTTGCTATAACAGATTACAAGATGAAAATACAGTCCTCTGTACTTTTCCCATTTTAATAACCATATTGATTTTCACATATAATGTTATATTTTTCATTTCATTTAGTAAGTCTGTTCATTAAAATTTGAGAATAAACCTTAGCTAATATATTGTTGAGAGTAATCCCTCTATAGTTTTTTGGCTCATCCGGATTCCCACCTTTAAAGATAGTAATAATAAATCCCAGACTCCAACTTTCGGGATATTTTTGGTTATTAAATAAACTGTATATAATGATATGAGATATGGTGAAATAATATCGTATGATGCTTTAATTATTTCTGAAGGTAATTCGCCAGGACCACATGCTTTGTTGTTATCCTGCTTAAAAACTGCTAATTTAACTTCATCTTCTGTGATAGGAGCGTCAAGATCGATGTCTTCTTTTTCAATGCAATCAAAAACATCGTCTCTATTTTGAATACTTTCGCTTCCCATTAATTCATGAAAATGTTGTTGAAGTTGAGAGCTTTTCTGATCGTTGTTCTTTTGTTTATTAGATTTCAAACATTTCCAAAATTCGCGGGGGGTTGTTTTAGCAAGAGTTTTAAGACAAGTCCCCTCTGATTTTATGTGTTTCTGGTTTTTTTCCTTATATTGTTATATATATTCCCCATTATACAGAAATTAATGCGATTTTCATCTGAATAAGTTTTTCTCAGCTTGTTTCTGGAATTCAAATATTCCTGTTTTGCATGCTTGCATTCGTTGCTGAACCATTTTGATAAGTTATTTCTTTTATATTTGTATGTATGTATAGTTTTGCCAAAAGTTTCTTTAGCATTGTTAAACAAAAAGTCAGTGATACAAGTCACGTCATCATGAATGTTCTCATTTAAACCTATTTTTTGTTGAAACTGGTTTAAATTCGAATTTAATTTGATTTGTTAATCGTTTATTTTTTCTATGTCAAAGACAATTTTTTTCAAAACTAGAACTTTGCATATTGCACTCTTGGGAAGAGGCATTTGTTACAGTTGTACAAAAAATGAAAAACAAAGGTGCATGATCAGAAAAGCTATTAAAATCTAGTACTTAAAAATCATTTATGCATTCACTACAATTTTTGTCGAGTATTAAGAAATCGATTACACTTGAAGCGCGCTCACTACAATAGGTAAAGTTACCTGTCTGGTCACTTGGTAAACGCCCATTTGCTATGATATGATTGGTTGATTTGCACAAATCTATAAGCCTACGCCCTCGACTGTCAACTATCTTATCACAACTAGCACGGACAGGAATAACCGAGTCATCCTCACAAGGGGTCATTAAATCTTGGTTAAAATCGTTCATTTCTAATATGTCTGAAACATTTGACATTCTACTATTAAAGTCACCAACGATTAACGTTTTTCCGATCTGGTTTTATCTTTCGATTCCTTTTTCTAGTTCTTCGTAAAAATCAAAATCATTTCGTAATAAAATCTTAGATCCTTGTGGTGGAATATAACATACACATACATATACATCTTTATAAAATATAAACATACGATAGTCAAGTTTTAACTATACAAAACCATAATCATTCTCCTCTACAATAGTTAGCTTTTTCTCAAGACTCGTTTTATAGTAAATTGAAATACCACCACTTCTTCTACCCTTTTTGCTTCCTGTACTCTTTACACCTGGAAGGTGATAACTTAGAAAATCATCTATTTCTAAATTCGATCTATTTGGTCACCAGGTTTCACAAAACAATAATATATCATATGATTTTACATATTCCAAAAAGTCATCATCTGCTAGCTTTCTTATCAACCCATTTATATTCCATGAAAAAATGTTTTTCACTAATACTCTAGAACCAGACCGGTTGACTGCTTTTCCTGCATAAATTTCACGTTCCATTATTGGATAGCGCTCTCTTCTTTTCTGCTAGACATCGTTTGTCTGTTGGATTCCTACCCTTACATTTTCCGTTTTCAACAACACACCATTCTCTATAGCTATTTGTAGCACTTGTTCTCTTTGTTTATAAGAATGAAATTTTACCACTTTAGGCCGATCAGCATCTTTCTTTGGTTTTCCTATCCTATGTACCCTATCTAGCGTTATACTATCATTTATATCGAGTTTGCTTGCTACGAACTCCTGTATTATTTGCTCGCAGTTTTCAACTTTCTCTTCTTTAATTCCGTGAAAGTGCAAATTTTCTCTCACACTTCTGTATTCGAGATCATTTGTTTTTTCACGAAGTTCTTGATTTTCGGTTTCGACTTGTTTTACGATAGATTCTAAGTCACAGCAAGTTTTACTCATTTTGTTTAAATCACTGTTTGCGACCTTGAGTTGCTTCTTGACGCTTTCACACTTTCGACGCGCGGCAATTAAATCTTGCTAAAATATCCATTGTTAAGATTTAACCAATCAAGACCAAACTTTCACAGGATGTTTGGATTGATAAGGTGTATGTACATATTTATATCTCAATGTGACTTACGTCTGATACTTTTTCGTTATGGTATTCAAAGAAGAGAACATGTTGTCTTTTCTATAAGAATAATTTGACACTTCTATAAGTGTATGATAATCAATATTCACCAAAACGGTATTAACTATATGTTTTCAAGAAAAACGTTTTAACATCAAAATCAGAATCAAATTTTGTCAAAATGACAATTGAATTGCAAACTCGCAAAAAATAAATTCAAATATGTTTATTCAAGGATGTTAGTAAAATAAACTATGACGATTTTTTTTGTTTTAGCTGTAAATTATTAACGCTGTCCGAAAATAGATTAAATGATCAATATGTAAAGGCTACTTACACGAGAGAAAACGAACATAAATGTAAAGTGAAAATGAAGAACAATTTTTAAGTCAAGACACTTGATCTAGCAAGACGACATCGGAAGCAATTTCGAAATCATAGACCTCTTACTGGGGCTGGAGTTACGAGAAAGTTGCCGGATGATTTTAACAAAAACTTTTTGAAGGTGTAGGTGTTTAGTTTTGAAAATACTTTACGTGGAACAATTCTTTTTAACTTGGATGTGTGGTGAAAATGTGAATTAAAGGATAACCTTCGTATCACAAGTAAGTTGGGTTATAATAAGGTGTGTTTGTTCGCAATTTATGATCTTCTCCCGTTTTATTTCATGCATTGATTTATAAGACAATGCAGGGTGAATTTGACAGTTAATAGTTATACGATGTACGGTTCAAAGACAATTCGCTTATTCAGATATATGTCTTTGTTAACTGTTCAATTAAATCCATAATGCTAATACACGCTGATTGACGAAAGAGAACACATGGTTTTTTTTTTCAACAAATATTCATAAAAATACTAGGCCTAAAAAATACCTGTTTTCACAAATATCGTCCAAATTTCAAGCCGATTCTTTCATATCAACATATTTACAAATCCTTGCAAATTAAGCGTTATGTCACTTACTTATTTTTCCAAAAGGATATTCTTATAATATGAAACATATTCAATAAAGAAAATGCACTGTCAATCCAAACATTGACTTAAGGATCGCTATTTCGAGGAAAATCGTCCCAATTTCAAGCTGTTCCTTTCATATGAAACATTGACAAATCCTTGTAAATTCACGCGTTAAGTCACTGATTTTTTTTCAAAGGGATATTCTTATAATATGAAACATATTCAATATAGAAAATGCACTGTCAATCCAAACAATGCCTTAAGGATCATTTATTTCAAGGAAAATCGTCCGAATTTCACGTTTCATATGAACAGGTTTACGCAATGACAAATCCTTCCAAATTTACGGGTTAAGTCACTAATCTATATTTCTAAATTGATATTCTTATAATATGAATCATATTCAATAAAGAAAATGCGCTGTCAATTCTAACAATGACTTAAGGATCGTTTATTTGAAGAAAAACACCAATTCTAACCAGCGATCGCTCTTCACGCCCTTTACATGGCGCACTCAGTGGTTCAAGAATGACGTCACAGCAAAGGGAAGTAAGTCATACGAGCTTTCAATAATCGGTGCGCTATGACGGCGATTAATGACGTAATGCGTTATGCTAAAATGCAATCGTATCTACTCGGCAATCCCCGTAACAAGTCGGTAGATATACCTCGTAAGCAGTACATGAATACACCAGAAATCCTGGGGTAATTCGCCTTTCTTTCCGGCGGATAACGCAAAATGCACACAGGTACTAAATATGTTTTTGAATACACACAAATTGGTTAAATATCACAATTGTAAATTTTTTACCCTTTTCATTAAAGATGATCATATCAACACATCTTTGTTTCATATTTTGTCAATCGGCTCTTTTCGGCAATCCCCGGCTTGTACCGGGGATTTCCGAGTAGATACGATTGCAAACGGACATGCCCTTCGTTGATGACCTACTTTCAAAGATGGCTCCCCATTACCTTCGAGGTTATTCTAAGAAATGGCCGAGGTGTTCCGAATGGCTAAAATGTTGCAAATAATTTCAATGTGATTCTTTCACATATTTCAATTCTAATGAAATAAACCCAACCTGTATATATGACCTTTAACAACTGCTTCTAGCAGAAGTGGTGACTAAATGACATTTAACAGTCATTTCTTTAACCCATCTGTAGTATGACTAGTCAAACATATTTTCACTAAAAAATAATTAAATTGATCAGTTAACGTTGACATGTCATAGTTAAGATCAATACCTATACCCTTTTTCGATTTGTTTAACGAAAACAAGTTCTGAAGGGTTAATCAAACCATTAAAGGAAACAAATGTTGAGCCTAAACCGTATAAAAGCTGTTAGAGTTGTCGAACATGTTTTATGGTACTCGGGTGGTTACTTCCTTTTGTTAAACCATTATGGTTACTTAAGTCTTAATCATATTTGTATTCATACATACATGTAAATGAGCTGTAAATGAACTATTAGGTTAATCCCTAACCTTATAATACCTCGTTTTGCTACATACATTGCAGAATACGTCTGTTTACTAATGTTACTTATGTTTCCGTTCTTTACCAAATATTAAAGTTCAAGCCAGTTATGTTGCTGTCGTTCAAAATGGATGAGTTTAGAACTTCCAATTCGTAGGAATGGTTTAACTCTTCCAGAGTGTCGGTTCGAGTTCCGAGTCCGGATGATCAAAAGAAATGATCTTGCAGCGGATCAGCGAAAGTTCTTGGTGTACCAGTTAACAATTTACAATATAGATGCGTAGCTATCAACGAACGAACAAAACTTCTAAATTAAGTTAATGGCTAAGAATGGAACAGACAACGACATGGAAAAGTACAACGAACTATTCTATCATAATGAATATTTTACGTTTTGAAAGCAAAATCAAAAGTCCCTTTGAAAGGATAAGTGTGATACAGGGAATACACTATTATGACAAATGAGAAACCTAGACTTTTAGATCGGTTTCGGTCTTTGATCAAGCGGGTTCTGAAATATTGTACTTCAGTTTTGTTAAAACGATTAATGTACTCGGTGTATTTGTAAACACCAATAAATAACACATACACTGGCAAATGAACGTAAATAATCAAATTATGCTCATGGAAAGAACGTAATAGCCCAGTATTAAAGAACAATAAAAACGATGATGGGTTTCGTTCTATACATGATAAAAGCTATCTATAGAAAGGATCCATTCCGAATTAGGGGTACGAGTTTCTAGAGCGTTTTCGCTTGTATAAATCTTAATGACTTTTTAACCCTTTACCAAACACCAAACTTTCGACTGCCCCAAATTGAAGAAGTTTGCAGGCAACCATTAAAATTGTGATGAAATTGGAAAGCTATCTTCTGATAGATTAGAAAACATTTTTGGAAAAGGAGAAATTGCTCATTACGAGCAATTTCTCCTTTGCCCACATTGTTTGCCAGAGTCGTCTGCAAAAAACTGGTCAAATGTCGTTACTGTTTGGTAATTGGTTAAACCCTGTATTATGTAGATGCCTGTGGTGCCAAACACATCCATTTCAAAACAGTTTTCAAACCATTTCGAAAGTCAGTTCTGTGTAAAAAACGGTTGCACTTGTTTCGATGACAAGAATACAGACGAGTAATTAAGCAAACTTTAAAAAAAAACTGATTGATACCTCAAACAAAAGAAAGTGATTATTCTCACAACCAATGGTAGTGTTTCGAAAGATAAAGGAACTGAAACATGACGACATTGCAAAGTGAACAATGATATTGTTCGGATGCTATTGTCAGAAACCCATATTTTCGGTCAAAATATCAATATAAATATTAAGACGACTCCGTGCCCATGACCACAATAATGTCTTTTTGTATATTCACGACCTCAATTACAGTAACCATTAAATGTCTGGGTGATTTGCTAAAAAGAAAATATGTGTCGTCTGTTTTCCAAAACATTCAATACTTACTTAATTTTGATTAAGAAAGCTGCTTAGATTAGCAAACAGGTTGGACCACAGTTTAGCCGCCAATCACTTGGCGGCTTGACTGGATCCAACCTGTATTTGCAAGTTTTAAGTTTTAGGATTTCTTGTTTTGATTAGTAAATCGATTCCCCGTCTGTGGTGAGATGTCAATTTCTGTCATGTAGATATAAACGTCACCTGTCATAAATTTCAGCCCCGCCACTGCTGCAGCTAATGACCATTTGTAAATAAAAAACTGAGATCGATAACAACAAAAGGTTGGCTCTTCAGGCTTATATGGACTATCTAGATATTAACTTTGATTTGAACCATGTATGCTGACATCTGTACATGCGGATAAACGGAAGTCAAAATAGGATAAATAATTTGTCAGGGTAAATTATTTCTTTTTTGGCTAAATATACTATCTCTAATGCGACGTTAAACTCTTTATGTGCACTTTAAGACAACTTTACTGATAGAATACCAATAAGTTTGTCTCCAAATGTAAAAGTATATGAAAAGCTCGTCTTTCAAATACGGCTTTCTTGGCGTATATTGGATAAGTTTAAAGGATCCCATGACAACGATTTGGAACACTTCATTAGTCCTTGATCGACCGGTTTCACAACTTTGGGACGTGTCAGCTTTAATATAGTCGACTCAATGTATAGTGCAGACAAATACACCTGACGTTAATGACCTCTATTATCATAATTTCACGCTATGATGGCGATATTGATTTATACTGCATCACACCACTTTAACTCATTTATGTATGAAGGCCAACGTAAGTGAATTCATGCGCACAATACCTGAACATTGTTAAGCGTTCTTGGTCAATACAAATTGGTTAACATCACTAAGCAGTCATAAAATAATATATCAAGTCAGTGTTAATTATTTCAACCATATTGATAAACACAAGTAATAGTTGACAACTTAAATCATAGGTGTATTACCTTTGTAACGCTATTACATTATGAGGTATTTCATGGATTGCTGACGTAGAAAACACAAATGGCGAATCTGAGCTAGGGTCTCTCGACAATCGGAATGTTACTGTAACTCGAACCTCTAATTGTCGAACTTTCCTATACATTGAAATAAACATGGGTGTCCGAATCGTTTGTTCTTTATCCCTATGTTTTCTTTATTCCGGACATATATAAATATGATGAAATGGTCGACATAGAGAGAGTTTGACGTATATTATACGTCAAACTCTATCTATGTGGAACATTTTCATCAGATCGCTTGAACTCTGAGTTATAGAGAGTCTAGTGTAAATGACAATTGAAATGATGTAAAATCCCGGTTAAAAGAAATCTATATCAGATGCATAATCGGTTACCTCCCTTACTCGGAGTCTGGGTGGTAATGGCATTTTCCCGCGGTGATTTATAATTATGTCAGTAATCATGGTGGAGATATTCCTCGCCCGTCGCAGGACTGTAATTACCACACGGTCAATTGATAGGATGACTTCATAACCCACACTCTCCTTCGCCGGGACATACAAAAGGCCAAACAATAATGGGAGGTTCTACTTTCAAACGGGGTTTTCACTGATATTAATAAATATAGCATTTTGACCATGACTACCCGGTTTTCCCATAAAAAATGAACATATAATATGTCTACTAGACTAGAATTAAGGAAAATGTATCAAAATAACTGCAAAATGTGTACACAGTAAAAACTGATAACAGCAGTATAAGGCAAAAAGCATAAACGAAATACTTTTTATACGACACCTTTTAGAAATCAAGTAACTGAATGATAAATAGCTTGCAACAATCGATTTCCTCTTTAGTCATGGTAGTTTATTGAGAAGTTTGCCTTATGTAAGTCAAATAACGGTGTGATGGGGTAAAGGGTAAAAAGGGTTATTTTAAATGTTGGACTATCGGGAAGACCAATACAAATATAAAATCAGTTTTGACCTAATCAAAAGTAGTGTGATTTGGATCAAGTGAACGTTTTTTAATGATAGATTGCAGTTACTTTGCTTAAGGCCCAGTCACACCGCCAGAACTTTGCTTGAACTTTCCTGGAGCGTTGAAAAACAATCACCCCCGCTCGCTACCGTTCATGACCGTTAAACAGAAGTTGGCCTCCGTTATGGCAACGCCGTATACGCTCGATCACCGCTGATGGTTCCTCCTACCGCTCAGAACGTTTTGAGCTGCACAAAACATTGCGAGCGGTGAGGAGCGGTCAATTTTCCTCTCCGACAAAGTTCACCACCGCTCAGTCAAAGTTTGACACCGCTAGGCGCAAGTTCGTGAGCGTTTGGGTCCGCAAGGCCAACGCAGAAATCTTAAACGCTGGACAACCGCTGCTTCGCCAGCTTTGTCCGGGCTGTGTTTAAACGTTGCACAAACTTTGGTGGAGCGGTTGTAAGCGTTTTTCGAACGGACACGGAATTGCTGGAACGGTGTCGGACGTTGAAGTAGCGATCAATTGAAGTGATGAACTTTGGTTAGGCGTTGGTATTGAGGTGTTGGAGCGGGACCAGAACTTAGCTATAAATACGGGGAGAAAGTAGTGAGGAGACTATTTTTAATCGAGCTACCTTAGTGTAGACCTCATTTTAATTTGCTCAGTTACAGTAAAAGTGTTCTACTAGGGATGCTGGGATACTAGTGATTTGTACATTAGTCCAGTTGTAGAATCAGAACCTCCTCAGATTGCAACAAGCTGTTGACAGAAGGAGAACTGAGAGAAGGAGATACAGAGTTGTGTGGGTTAGACAGTGGATACTGAGATGATCTGAACATGTACTGTATCACAAGCTGATGGTAGAGCTGAGAAATGAGGATCCACGAGCCTTCTATCACTTCATGAGGATGCCACCAGCCTTGTTTGATGAAGTAGTACGGGGCTGACCCCCCGATAACCAAAACAAGACACCAATTACCGACCAAGCCTGGAACCTGGTCTCAAATTCACAATGACCCTATGGCACCTGGCTTCTGGTAACACCTACAGAAACATGATATACGCCTTGAGGGTTAATGTCACCACAACACCATCGGTGTAGTAGTTAGAGAAGTGGTAAAGGTCATTATTGAGGAGAACATAGATGAGTTGTTGTTTTGCCCAACAACTGAACAAGGATGGAGAGACCTGACCAATGGTACCAGATTTTTGAACTTTCCCCACACAGTTGGTGTCCAAGGCAGTACGGGTCGTGGAGAACGCATTAATTTCCTGGCCAACAGGTTTCAGATTCTGCTCACCACCATGCAACATCACAATGAAACTGTCAGAACCATCATGGAAGCTTGCTGGTTTGCCGCTATACCAACTTTGAACTTCGCCAAGCAGACGCGCGCATGCGCATAACGCCACTTTATCAGCGCTCGCATCACCGCTAAACCAACGCTCGCTTTCGTTAAACCAACGCTTAACCAACGCTCGCTATCGTTAAACCAACGCTAAACCAACGCTTGCTTCAACGGTGCACCGCTTTGGCAACGCCCGTGTTTTCGATATTTTTCCCAATTTTGTGAGCGGTGACGAGCGTTGCCGAAATTCGGCCCCACTTCATACCGTTCAAGGAATGCTCCAGCAAAGTTCTGGCGATGTGACCGGGCCTTTAGACAGAGATGAAAAGGCGTTAACCGTTTCCAAAACGCCAAATTTACGACTGTCCCAAATTGAAAGAGTTTGCAAGACTACATTTCAAAATGTGATAAAATTGAAAAATAATCTTCTGATATTACATTAAACATTGTGAGAAATGGAGAAATTGTCTGCAACAAACTGGTTAAATGTCGTTATTGTTTGGTAATAGGTTAAACCAGTATAATCAATCAAGCAGTTAGATTGGAATGAGTATCAGATTATCTAGAAGAAAAAAAACCATACCGGTACACGTATCACCGAAGCATCCGGCTGCCAAAAAAAAAAGAACAGAAACAACTGTTTTATAGAGCAATAGACCCTTCCAGAAACATTAGGCCAAGTCGAACGACTCTCTCCCTGATTTTTCATGTTTCAAGCATTCTTACAATACTTATTATTTGGCATTGCTTTAGAAAGCAGAGAATAAGGATATGATCATATTGATGTCCATCGCATGCAATTTTATGTGTTTCTTTTGTATTTTTAATGACTAATAGCATGTGTGTTGTAAGATTCTTGTTCGCAGATGCGAGGCAATTTGGAAGTTAAAGAATAATTTGTTTAAATTAAAGCCGTACTGTTATATAAAACTTACTATCGGAAGCAGAATCCAATCGTTTTTAATTCTTTAAAGCGCTTATACCGTAAATAATATAAATGAACCAAACGCGTGACATAACTTTTGAGATTATTTGCATATAAACTATTCATACTTCGATTCATTCATACTTCCTGAATTATTTATGCTTTCATTAGCTACTTCTAATTGTATATCAATCAACAACACAAAATCTGTATTGTTTCAACGAGAGATATTTATGGTATATATGTCTCTGTTTCAACGATATTTTGTTTTGACTTGCAAAGTTTCCTTATTGTGAACAAGCATCTTTAATGTGTCAATAAATTTATGGCATGGTCTTATTACCCAGAGTTCCACGGGTATTTGATGTAATAAAGTAAGTTCGGATAGCACATTATTATGGACTCGAGGGCCCGTTTGGTGGTAAATGATAATGGATTTGTCCTCGAATTAAGGGACGATGGTGATACATAGATAGAAATGTAATTACCATGCCGGTTATTATCCAACTTTACCGGTCAAATGGACAGTAAGATCCCAAAAGAAAATACCCTTGCACTTGCCACTAACGATACTTTCTTTTAATGAAGCCAGAGCATAAACACTTATAAACCGTTGTGACAAATGATGAAATTGTTTAAAGTGAGCAAGATTGCATTCATCGCCTTCATCGCAATGTTTCGAACTTGTAAGCCTTTCAAATGATTATGTTCTGATGCATGATAGGTTTTGTTTGCTGATGTTTTCATTGTACCACTTAACATGATTCCAAACGAGGACTCGGGAAAGCTGTTAAACTTTTACTGGACTTTTAGGAAAATGAAGGGTAATCATGAATTTAATTGATATTGTGAAGAAATCATAATAAATGATGAAGGGAAATTTCTTAATATCATTCCAATACGCACTATGAATTAACTAGAAAAAAGAAACATTTCTGGATTGTTTGGCTTTCTGTTTCGTTAGAAAAGGAAAGTTCAATCACTACCAGGTATGTTTCGTTTATATCGATTGTGTTGTATTTAACACTCATGGTTCTGTAAAAGACATCATGCTTATGCAAATATGTTAGATCCAGAACACCCGCCAAGTAAATTGCGGACTGGCCTGCTATCTATCCTTGGTGTTACTCTGTGCATCTTTCTTCATTGTAATGATGCAGATATTTAAAGTTTTGGAAAACAGACGACGTAACAAACTATGTTTAGAAAATTACCCAGCATTCTAAGGGTTAATGAAAGGTAATCAAACATTAGACAGCACAAATCGCTTCAGCGATGGTTGATACCTTTCTACTTGACGTTCATTTGCAAATCTATCCAAAGAACTATTCTGAGATGTGAAAAGGGAGGTAAGTTTGACGTGGTCAATACTCAAACTGCAACAGTTTATTCTCTTGATCAGTTGTAAATCTTATTGATAAACAATATCAATATTTCCAATATTTCATTGCAAATGCGCATGCTTTCCATCACATGGGTATGAAAGGTGTAAGTCTTAAGCATCATTTATTTATCAAAAATATTGTTGATTCACCTCAATGTGTTTGTGGTGCAGTGGAGACAACTACGCACTATTTCTTTGAATGTCCGTTTTATCAGTCCTTATTAAACGAATTGTTCTATTCTTTGGCGAGTTTCAATGTTATACTGGATCTAAATACACTCCTCTTTGGAAATGATGTCCTTACTCTTGATGAAAATATAGTGGTATTTACTCATGTTCATAATTATATTATAGGAAGCAAACGGTTAAATTGATGGTTTATCATTTCTGGCCCATTCATCTACAGCTCCATCCACTCTGTCTCTTTCTCCCTATTCTATCTATATCTCTATACATGTATAACTCTTTCTCTACTTGTACCATTCTCTCTATCGGTGAATTTACAATCATATGTTACATATTTTTGTATTGTATTGCTGTCATATTGTAATGTTATTAAGGAGAGGTCTCAATAAGCTTATAGCTTCCGTCCCAATCATATTGTAAAAACATTTTACAATAAAATATGTTTAAACCAAAGTGTAAGTGTTCTAAACTGCAGTTCTATACGTGATGTTGTAGGAGTGAGTTCTGGGATGTCGATGTAATCGGTTCAAGCTTCTTGACACACAGTCACACCATGTGTTGAATCTTAGGTTACTAAAGGTATGCATCCTAAAACTGTTTTTGACGACAATAAAATACTTATTTTCATTATAATGAGTATGTCGTTAGAAAGGTGCTATGCAAATGCACCATTATTAATCCTTAGAATGCTTGGTCATTTTATAAAAAATATATCGTTGTGTCGTCTGCTTTCCAAAACCTTAAATGGCTGCTTAACTTTGGTGAGGAAAGATAATCAGAGAAGCAAACAGGTTAGAGCACAGGCCACCCACTCACCAATTTACTTGGCGAGTGGCCCAGATCTCACCTGTTTGCATGATAATGAAGTCGGTTGCAGCGATCTAAAGGTTACGTTGTGTGTATTTGAAAACTAAACAAGGAACATGCACATCTGTAGTTGTGATATTACTAAGCAGGTTTTGATTAATGAAGAGCATGGGTTATACTTCCGCAGCATTTTGGCCCTATCACCGGTAACAAATCTAGAATGTAAAACTCATGATCGAGCACGCATCTAGAACCCTGTGAAACTATTTCATATGTTCCCTTAACCCATTACCAAACAATAACGACATTTGACTAGTTTGTTACAGACGACTCTGGAAAACATTGTGGGAAAAGGAGAAATTGCTTTTAAAGAGCACTTTCTCCTTTTCCCACAATATTTCCTGCCCTATCAGAAGATCATTTTTCAATTTCATCAAATTTTGAAATGTCGTCTGCAAACTCTTTGAATATGGGACAGTCAAGAATTTGGCCTTTGGTAAAGGGTTAAGACGAGAAATTGTTCAAATCGAAGTAGAATTATCGATTGTAGATTGTGTGCTTGATAGCCAGCTGTTGAATATAGATAGAGATGGTGTTCTTGGTCTCGATTCCTACCAAGAATGAGAAACAGAGGACATGTTTGTTCATATGATTTCTGTCCTGAGTGCATAACATCAGCCAGTAATACCAGAACAAAACAGAACAGAACATATCTTTATTTCAACCCAAGTATAAAAATATTCAAAATGGTAATATCGATGCTGGTAGGATCCGATATGCAGGGTGAAGGACACATCTCGACAGAATTCCGGAATAACGATAATTTGGTTTATTGTTAAATTGTTCAAGATGCCGAATCTTATCTATTGGTGGCTTCCCGCAACCTGTAAACAACACATTGGACAAACCCGGTGAGCAAAGCTCATTTGAAACCATAGGTATGGGTAGGGGAGTTAACTCCCGACTAAAATGTCCATGGTTCTACCCAATCGTATCTACTCGGCAATCTCCGGCACAAGCCGGTTGATATACAATGTGTACCTTGTAGGTAGTTCATAAATACACCAGAGATCCTGAATAAAGTCGGCTGTTTTCCCTTAGATATTTCAGTTGATTACAACCTACACGCAGTACTTAATGATTTTCACAATTGAATGTTGTTAAATCTAATTAAAGATCATTATATCAAATGATCTGTGTTTCAAATTTTCTCAATTGTATCTACTTGGTTTGGGCCGAGGATTGCCGGGTAGATACGATTACAAATCGTCGCAGCCATGTTGGCGGACTACTTTCAAAATGGCTCCCATTACCTTCGAGGTTGTTTCAGGAAATGGCCAAGGTGTACCGAATGTGTTATATATAGCTTACCCACGCATTACCTAGATAGTAAGGCCGCGGTGAAGATCTTGAAACAGAAAATATACACATTGATCCGATCGGGAATTGTGGAATATTCTAGATTGCTGTGCCTTTCAATGGCCATGTACGTTCGTCTGGTGATATAAAAGATCTGCTCTAGGTTTAAGATAACAAAAACGAAATTGAAATAAAAAATATACTGGATTTATTAGATAAGACATATTAAGAATAGAATACATTTTTTTTTATATTTAAGTACATTGTTGGTATAAGACACAAAGGTTAAATCAGGTTTTTCTGATAAAAGTGTTGATATGACTATCATGTTATTTGTAACCAGCTGTTTCATTAACTAGCGTAAAGAACACTGAATCTATTTCATTCCTACAAGAGGTGTAATAACACATATGTGACAGACTTATACTAGTTAATGACAATTAAGAATGTTTTCCTTTTTATCAGTTTCAAAAGGAAATGTCTTTATTATTTGTTTACTTTCAAAACTTTTCAATGGTGATCGCTTCTTGGTGTTGCCTTTTTATTTGTTCCATAACACAATACCGTGCAACGTTGGGGCCAATTATGGATCACTTTCACAAAAAGACGTAATAAGTTGAACACAATGTGTAATAGAGTTATAACTTCAAGTTCTTGAGTCTGATCGATTAAAGGTATTCGTTCACAGAAAAGAATTGTATCTTATATGAAATGAAATCTTATGTTGTAAATGTATTTATAACTGTACAATGATGAGATGTAAAAAAAGATTACTACTAACGGTAGCTAATTATGTGATTCTTCGAATAAAACACTTACTCAGAAAAGTATGTTTGAAAGTCGAAATAAAGTTTTGTTGAAACAATACAGTTTTTGTATGCTTGTATGAATTACAATTCAAAGTCGCTTTTGGAAGCATATTCAATTCAGGAAGCAGCAATTGATCTACGTATTTGCAGTTTGTATGTGGTACATCTCAAAGCGATGGGACTCTTTCAGCAGCCTTGACATATTTCATAAGCAGATGTTTATTTCCTTATAAAATAACACCACTTTATTGTCCTATCTGCATAGCCGGTATAGTCCGTAAAAGGTTTAAAAGAAACAGTTACATATAATGGTGGTTTATTCCCGATTGTCCCATATTTACAATAAGATTTCGAATCTCTCACTCCATGGTACCATACTTATACCCACCTGCAGCAAATCTTTAAGAAACCACTGTGACTAAAGGAGAAATTACTTGTGACAAACAATTTCTCCTTTAGTCACTACGGTTTTTTCGGCAAATTCGTAGGACAATTCCGCTCATATTATTATCCTCTGCTGGTGCTTTGAACTGTGACCAATCGAAAATTAAGAATAAGACTGATGGTTAATTGGTTACCGCATTACGCTTACAGGTGATTAATTGAACGATCAAGTTATACTTCTGGGGCCCGTTTTACTAACAACTTACGGAAAATGTTTGCGTAAGTCATAATTGATAAACATGGATAGTATCTTCAATGAAGGTACAATATTGCAATGTGACACATCATTGGAAGCTTCACCCAATATTGAATTAAGAGGAACTGTTGTTTTAGACTTACGCAGATCTTAAGCATAAACTGTTTAATAAAACGGTACCCTGAATTCAGGCATCGCAATCTCTCGAAGCCACATTTCGGGTTATTATTATTCTTAATCTTGAAAAAAATAAAGACAACCGGGAACACATGATAACGATTATATATACATACATTCATATACTTAAAGTGAAGTGGTCTACAATGGGCACAGTTTTGTTGAGCACGATTAAAGACAAATGTATTCATGTAGGTATGATATTCTTATGAAAATGTCCCTGGCGAAATGATGGCGTTTAAAGGCTGTGTGACACGATTATTTTAACTATTATGGACCCGTCATTGTAGACCACTTAATTTTTAACCCTTTACCAAACGCCAAATTAAAAGAGTTTGCAGACGACATTACATAATGTGACGAAATTGGAAAATAATTTTCTGATAGGGCAGAGAACATTGTGGGAAACGTGACGAGCAATTTCTCCCTTTCTCACAATGTTTTCAAGAGTCGTCTGCAACAGAGTGGTAAAATGTCGTTATTGTTTGGTAGTGGGTTGAATGTAAAGCGTGAAGTATAGATGATTGTGCTGAATGTCCATTCACATTGACGACAACAGATTGGTACTCTTGATACTCTACAAGGAACCACCAACGTAGCAGTACACGCAGCTATTTATCGTTCATTGCAGCCATTACAATCAGACCTGCAGACACCCAGGACGTAATCCAGCCTATTACACAGAAGGCGAACCCTGCATGAAGCTTAAGGCTATCCTTGTACAGCTTATTGAATACCTCGGCAACGTACACTGCGAAACCGATCAACAGGAATATGCCTACAAGTAAACACAGTGAATACATATCATAAAACTTTAACCGTTCGTTCGTTCGTTCGTTCGTTCGTTCGTTCGTTCGTTCGTTCGTTCGTTCGTTCGTTCGTTCGTTCGTTCGTTCGTTCGGTGGTTCGTTCGGTGGTTCGTTCGGTGGTTCGTTCGGTGGTTCGGTGGTTCGGTGGTTCGTTCGGTCGTTCGTTCGTTCGGTCGGTCGTTCGTTCGGTCGTTCGGTCGTCCGGTCGTTCGGGCGTTCGGTCGTTCGGTCGTTCGGTCGGTCGTTCGATCGGTCGTTCGGTCGGTCGTTCGTTCGGTCGTTCGGTCGGTCGTTCGGTCGGTCGTTCGGTCGGTCGTTCGGTCGGTCGTTCGGTCGGTCGTTCGGTCGTTCGGTCGTTCGGTCGGTCGGTCGGTCGGTCGGTCGGTCGGTCGGTCGGTCGGTCGGTCGGTCGGTCGGTCGGTCGGTCGGTCGGTCGGTCCGTCGGTCCGTCGGTCGGTCCGTCGGTCGGTCCGTCGGTCGGTCCGTCGGTCCGTCGGTCCGTCGGTCCGTCGGTCCGTCGGTCCGTCGGTCCGTCGGTCCGTCGGTCCGTCGGTCGGTCCGTCGGTCGGTCGGTCCGTCGGTCGGTCCGTCGGTCGGTCGGTCGGTCCGTCGGTCGGTCGGTCGGTCGGTCGGTCGGTCGGTCGGTCGGTCGGTCGGTCAGTCGGTCGGTCGGTCATTCATTCATTCATTCATTCATTCATTCATTCATTCATTCATATATTCATTCATTCATTCATTCATTCATTCATTCATTCATTCATTCATTCATTTATTCATTCATTTATTCATTCACGTATTCATTCATTCACTTATTCAGAGAAAACAGTTTTGGTAAAACGCAAATGAGTATGCTTGAACAAACATGAATAGTAGTCACGAGAGAAATCGTGAAGTCATAGTGTGACGTCACACGATGAAAAATGACGTCACTCGGTATTCTCTGTCTATGTAGAGTGGATAAATCTTGATAAGGCATATGGATAGGGGTGATCGAAAAGATATGGTGGTATATATAGTATATGTCCTGAGAGTGTTAATTGTGGAGGATATGACATGCGTTTATTTTGTGTTAAAAAATTAATGAAACCGGAGATTTGTCTCTGTGACGTATCTTTCCCTAACTAATCTAAATATAGAATAGAGGTTTTTCACATTATTATCCCCCTTCTGTGTAATCTTTAGCGTGGAGAGTACAAACAGTACATCATTTCAAATGAGGGTGTAAACTTACTTCCGGTTACTCTTACTCTCTATATTCGTTCAGGAAAAAACGCATTAAAGTATGATTATTTCGTGAGAAAATGGTTTATATCAACGAGAAGATGTTTATAAATAAAGACTGTCCATGTATTTAATGAGTTTGATGAAAGAAATCCCGTACAAGTTCTGTTCGGAGTATATTAAAAGGATAAGTTCCACAATGCAGACACGAACATTTGACAAATAATCCGTATGTGCATTTAAGAGTCTAAATGCATATAAAAACCCTCCAAGAGGAAGTTTATTCGATCTATTTACGTGATAATAACAATAAACTTTCCTGTAGCTTAGTCAACATACCACATTGAAACTTGCGAAAAGCTGAAGAAATGCAAGCTTAGACTACCAAAAAATAATTAAACTTACCAAATTTATGTAAAATTCCTCTAATTCTAATAGCATTTCATAACAATCACTCAACCTGGAAGTAGTTTTCCAACCCTGTCAAGCTGGACAGGAAACCAAAACTTTCAATCACACATCAAGACATAATCTTGATGAAATACAATTAACCAATCGCGTACCTCGAAATCATATAACACATTACTATGCAAACGTATACTTGACGCGTTTGTGTATTTCGAAATGCTTTGAAAACTATCTGTTTTTTTTAAATTATGAATCCAGGCAGTCTCATTGCATTTAAAGGTTATTTAATTTCAAAACTGCAATACAATAAAAACTTAATAGTCTAGAATTAGAGGGGGTGTCTTTTATTTTTCGGTTGCCTTCAGTGCTATTTCAAAACAGTATATATTCAGTTTACTTTGATTACGAACAAAATGATTTCATTTATTTAAATCCATAACAATTATTAATCTACTCCTCGAATTATTTTTCCAAACCAGCCAAGAAGCACAGAAAGCCAATCCGACATCAAACTAATTTCTACATAAAACAATTGTCCAACCGCAAAGCTTGAAGCCATATATCACACAATATAAACAAACATTTATTTGACGGATTTATTTCGAAATGCTTAAGAAAATTATTTATGTTCTCTTTGTGTGTAGCCAGATAGTCGTGGTGTTTGTTCATAGAAAGGGGAAGTTTCTTTTATTTTTCACTAGATTTTCATGCTACACCAAAACAGTTGTTATTCAATATGTGTTGATTTCAAACAGAATTATATTTTATTTTTCATAAATAGTTTCGATTTTTGCTTTTTTTGGCGGGAATTCCTGCAAAATGCAGACCTCGTTCTTTTATCATGTTGAAATCGGTATTGATCAAGAGTGTTTGTCATGTTTAGATAATGATTTACGTGTCAAATCATGCTGAATTCAATAATACCTTTATTATGTTGTTATTTTGACCAATAAATTGATAATCAAATCATTTGAACGTATTCACTTTGTATGCTACTCAATCGATTACTGTCAGCTTTGCTTCCTGATTACATACAATTGGTCAATTAACAAACCTCTATTGTTACATTTACATTTTATTAGCAACGGCAAAAAAAGTTTGCCTTTAGCCATTTACAATTCAAACATGACAAAGACATGAAATTACAGAAAAGATATAATACAACACAAAAAAGGAACATAACAACAGAACAGTCATAAAACCATGGGTATTTATAACTGGCAAGTACAATTAAATGTAGTCAAAATCAGTTCAACATGGTTTCCAATAGATGTTTTTTAACATCCATAGCTTCCTTAATATATTTTGACAATTTTAGTAATTTACAATGATTCGAGGAGGACATGAGACTATAAAACTTATCAACAGTTGGGTGTGGTAAATTAATCATGTATTTTTCACGTAAAAATCTATATCTTGGGCAACATAATATGAAATGAAATTCAGACTCGACTACTTTCATGCTACATAGTTTACACAGGCGATTGTTTCTATCAATAGCATTTTTTCTTCCAGTTTCAATTTCAAGTGGGTGTGAGCTCAAACGAATGCTGGTCAAATGTTTTCTTAGGTGATCATTTTGTATTGAGGTTAAATAATTTTCAAATTTGAATTATTCTTTAAAATTACAATAATATGATAGTTTTGATGAGTTATTGATGTAGCTAGACCAATCTTGCATGAATTAGTCACGAAGTCTTGATTTCAAAGCGTTGAAAGGAGGGATGTTACTTTGAACACCTCGAGTTAAATAGCCAAAACCCAATTGTTCAACAATACTTTTCATTTTGTTAGACCAGCATGAGTTCGAAATATTATTTAGTTGATCAAAATAAGAAAATTGTATCAAAGAACCACGGGAATTTAATATCTTGATAAAGAATTTTATAGCTCTCTGTTTTGCAAGGATGTACATTGGTAGGCGACCAAGTTCACCATATACAGCATAGTTTGGCGTTTGTTTGCTTACACCCAATAAAGACTTACAAAACCGTATATGAAGTTTTTCAATGAATTTAACGTTATATACACCCCAGATCTCAGATCCATATAAGAGGATAGGGAGAACCATTAAATCAAAGAGAGATAACTTACATTTTAAATCTAACTTAAGTTTGTCAAAAATCCCTAATAAATTATGATATGCCCTAAGGGCCTGGTCTTGGAGGCATTTAACCGCTAGATTAAGATTACCATTAAAGCTAAATTTCAGCCCCAGATAAACAAAGTTATCAACAACTTCAATGATACCATTTTCTATAATTGCTTGATCTCTGACTGGTTGATGACCTTTTCGAAATACACAAACTTTAGTTTTAGCCTTGTTTATTTTAAGACCCCATTTGACTGAGTACCTCTGGATATTGTTTAACTGTTGTTGAAGTGTCACTAGATTTGTTGTAAATAAGACAATGTCATCGGCAAAAAGAGGAAGATAGATTGAAAGTGTATTAAGGTCATTCTCATCGAGCTGATCTAGATTAATGTGATTAACAATGTCATTGATAAAAAATATAAATAACAAAGGCGATAAAGGCTCTCCCTGTTTAAGTCCAATCGATATGTCAAAAAAATCGGAGATCTGCATATTGTGTTTGACGCAAGCTTTCACATTTGAATAGATTGCCTTAAGCATGGAGATCATTTTACAACTTTACAAAGATGATACCTTTGTTGTTTATCACAAAGATTAAGACTGGAGGTGCTAATTAACACTAATCTGACACAATTGCACCATATTGTTAAACTAAAAAACCCTTTATTGTAGAGCCGACTGGCGATTTAAACGATCAACCAATGGCGACACAAACTCCCTTTTCAAACATATCAAAGCACCCCTGGGTCCTTAATTAGTTACATAAAAGTATTCGGATACATTTCAAACAATAAGATATGGATTTGTCTTGATTTTCATAACTTATAAATTTGGATATTATACAAAAGTAAAGGTAGGCGAATTAATAAGCTTTTCACAAGTCAATATTTGATGTCAGTGGCCTTAAATAAAAAATATGAGCACAATTTGTTAATCGAATTTCATTTTAAAGAATTTGTACCTCTGATTATGATTATCAAATGTGACTTATGACCTTCGTCAATATGTGAATTGATACAAAATCATATACTTTACTTGCTTTATTACAAATGGAGTATTGTGGTAATAACTGCAGAGCGTTCCGTTACTCAGTTCTAATTAATTTGATCAATTTGATCAGAGACATAGATAACAGTTATCCATGTCTCTTAATTGATGACATTTCTTTTCTTTATATCAATTCAAGACTTGGAAATGGTATTAATCCAGTATTTTACTATTTCAAGATAAACAAAATAAAAGTTTTCTTTAAATGCATTGAATAAGGGATGTGTTCTGATAATGACATAAAAAGCAAAATATTTTCTAATACGTGCCATTTTTCTTTATTTCTCACTGACCTCATATATGCGCCTCTTCATTGTATTTTGCTTTAAAATCTTTAGATTATATAAATTTGACAACGCTTATAATCCATTCTTCCATTGGCCCGTTCTTTTTATGAATCTTTTTGGATTTATGTGTGATTGTCGGTTCGGCAAATGACCATTTCGTAACTTGTCAATATCAAAAAAGATTATCATGTTTATAAATGGAAACAAATCAACACAATGTATGTCTTTTCTATCAGCATTTCCACAATAAATTGTCCTGAAAATGTTTGTGTGAAGAAATTGCCAGGTTTTGCTCTTATATGTGGGCGACAACTTGCGGAAATCAAACGACATTACGCTCGTTTTAAAATATAAAGTTTACGTATGTTTTATCGGTTGACATCGAAATTGGTCAAAAGCATTCACTACATAAAGGTCTTCTCGACCAATCGTGGTCTGTTTAAATCTGAATATCTTATAAAATCCCATCAATTTACCATACTCCAACGAAAGGTTTCGCGAAGAATGACATGAAATCAATACCGGAAAGAAATTTTACGCCCTCATTTAAAATGGTTTAGATTAAGGATCGTTTTGGCTCCGTTTTGCGCAGGCGCAGTGGAATGTGAAAAACCTATTTTGTTCTTAAGTGCAAAGAGGCAGCAAATAGTTCCGAGTAATACCTTAGATTTCTTCAAATTTAGTGATCATCCATTGATGATTTGTAACTTGAAACATAAGATGGACCAAACAGTATCGTTTCACTTCATAGATTTTAACTCTGGTGTGCCAGTTTTTGCGTCGCTTGACCATATGCAAATGAAGCAGGTCACGCGTCAACTAACCGTGAATCACTTAGTTTTCACGGCACCCCTTTTCACGGCAACCCGTTTTCACGTCATCTTTTGCACCATGTAACGGGATAGAAATAGATATTCTTCGAAATTGTTTCATCGTTTTGTATTTAACAATATTGTGTTTTGTCACAGATACGCACAGACATTGGTTCGAGACTCTTTACTTACCAGCAGCAACCATCAGTCCGGCAGCCAGATACGGTAGGCGTGTCTGGTCTTTCATTGCGAACAGTTTTAACCCTTGACAAACAATAGCAGCGACAATCGCGAATAATGCCAGAAACACCATCGCTGTGACTGCTTTCTCTGCATCGGTTTCTGTAGACAAAGATATTTATGGAGATTGATATGTAGGTATTTCATTTAGTTATGTAAATAAACACTTAGAATGATCGGTATTTTTAAAAAAAAATAGATGCTTGTGTCGTCTGCTTTCCAAAACCTTAAATATCTGTTAAATTTTGTTGAGGAAAGATACTCTGAGTAGCAAACAGGTTAGATCACAGGCCAGCCGCCAATTAACCTTATGAAAAATTACAGCACTCATACACACTACAGCACTTTTGCTTGTAAAATAAATATAATGAATACGCATATAATGTAAAACAAAGCTGAATCGCCGTGAAACATCAACTGTCAGACCGACCTATTTCTCCTCTGTTGTTCCCCCGATCGAATAAACTTAGGAAATGTCACGTTATAAAACGTTTTATGGTATTAATTGATATGTTAAAAACACGTGATATGTTTCACGTTTTTCTAAAACCATGTTTACTCTCTGTGTGTGTGTGGGGGGTGGGTGTGTGTGTGTGTCTCCCTCCCTCCCTCCCTCCCTCCCTCCCTCCCTCCCTCCCTCCTCCTCCCTCCCTCCCTCCTCCCTCCCTCCCTCCCTCCCTCCCTCCTCCCTCCTCCCTCCCTCCCTCCCTCCCCTCCTCCCTCCCTCCCTCCTCCCTCCCTCCCTCCCTCCCTCCCTCCCTCCCTCCCTCCCTCCCTCCCTCCTCCTCCCTCCCTCCCTCCCTCCCTCCCTCCCTCCCTCCCTCCCTCCCTCCCTCCCTCCCTCCTCCCTCCCTCTCCTCCCCTCCCTCCCTCCCTCCTCCCTCCCTCCCTCTCCTCCCTCCCTCCCTCCCTCCCTCCTCCTCCCTCCCTCCCTCCCTCCTCCCTCCCTCCCTCCTCCTCCTCCCTCCTCCCTCCCTCCCTCCCTCCCTCCCTCCTCCCTCCCTCCCTCCCCTCCCTCCCTCCCTCCCTCCCTCCCTCCTCCCTCCCTCCTCCCTCCTATACATGTACTTGTTAAATGCAAAACAGCTGTAAATGTCGAATGAAATGTAAAGGCTCTTGTATTTTTAGTCAGGTCAGCGCAAACAGATTGTAAGTGCTAAAGAAAAGCATAGCCAATAACAAACATTTTACGCTGATAACTGATTAACATTTTAACTCTTATCCTGCTGGGGAAGTCTCCATCCTTTACTTCAATTTTTACAAATTTCAAATTATCATTTTCACTTATCGTTATTTTAATAAGCTCATATATTTTAGCTTATTTACTGTTTAAAGTTTATCACAAGTTTTACTTAAGATTTTTTTTATACATATTAAGGTTTCAAAATTTAGATAAATAAGTCGATCAAAATATGAAAGTAAATGAAAAATAGTTTGTTTACACAAAATTAACAGTTTACATAAGTCTAAAAGTCAAAATGAACAGTTATTTATAAAACTTTTATAGTATCATTACATCCCTGATATTACAGTTTCCCTGTAACATATAAACGTATATGGTTTGTGTGGAACAACTCTTGACTAGTCAATTTAAGTACTGTATGTTCATGTTTGACTAGTCAATTTAAGTACTGTATGTTCATGCAGCCTTTGTCATTATATCATGATAATATCATCACTTTCATCTGTGTTAATGTTGATACTTCTCGCAGAGAGACACTCTTAAGAGGATGATTATGTTGCCTTGACTTAAGCTGTCTAGACTTAGATAGGATAGGTATGGCAAAGTGTATCTGCGAACGTAATGAATTGAAACAGACTGATTCTACTTCTATTTCTGAGGTTGCAAAACAAACAGGGGAAAGTTTGTAATTTAATTTTAACAACAAATGTTCTTTAAATATGTCATTTTTAGAAAACAGTTCTGACGAAAATGTGCAAAACAATCAAATATGCAAATTTGATGCTTATTGCATTGCTCTATCTCATTTTATGTACAGTGTTATCGATCCAACATGATAAGTGCAGTAAGTCTAACTTACGATTTTCCGAGAGGCAAGTTTTGACGTCTTTACTGGAGCTACACCGTTTAAACAACCCAGCATATGCTTTTGCCGTTTCTCCACCTGATGAGGAGGAAACGTATACCCAATACTCCAGAGCTAAAGCCAAAATAACGCTGATAAGCGAAAAAATGGATACCCCTAATCCAGCGTAATTTAACATCTTGTGTACAGTTCGGCTTTCTACAGCTTCTGGATGGATAGGTTGGTCCCTTTGGTCTTTATATTACAGTGTGCAACGGGGCATGGATAGGCGTTGTACAGTTGTGCAATTTTCAAAAGGAACCATGGGATTAAACTGTGAATCTTCCAAAGTTGCATCCAAAACTTACATCATGTCTCACCTAACAGTTGCTTGTTTACAGGTGTGAGGAAATTCGGAAGATTAAAATCAATGTGTTTAAATTTTTGACACAGCTGTCATGTTGTATGATACGCAATGGTGGTTATCCATTAAAAGCAAAAATGTTTTTTAGTTTATAGAGCCTGCACACAGTGAATAAATGAGGTATTAGCCAAAAGCATTTCGCCTGTTTCGAGGGCTACCGAATTTAGACTGAACATTCTTTGTGACTCAGAAATAAAAATGCAGGCAGCATTCAAATCTGATGAGTAAGATTGAAGTTCCTCTCTTTTTAAATGCTCAAGAAAGGAGACTACTACTATATCAGACTGTATTATTTGGTAAACCTTTTGTCAGATTCAAATAGTTACCACAAAAAAGTCATCAGCGCAAATTAAAAGTAAAATTGAACGAAAGATAACCCTGATTAGCCAGTTTGATAATTCCATGTGTCGGATGCTTCACCTCTGACCTGACCATGTCATACACACATTTTTGAACCAACCAATTAGAATTCGTAATTTCAAATATTTAAACAAACATACATTTGATTAACATGATTGAATTGGAGACAACTATATCTCAAGCCAAAAGATCTTACGTTAAAGAAGTTCATTAAATAGGGTCCAGCACCATTTGTAAATTAATTGCCATGACTGTTATGACAATAATAAAAGAACTACGTGTATTCTTTCAGTAATTTATTTGTACTCACATCCTTTTATGTGCCTTTAACAATATTGTTAATTTACAGAGGTAATTTCTTGATAAAGTTGGGATTGTAAGGTGATATTAGTCTGAGTAGCCATATTTGTTGAAAATTATTATTCGTCTTGGATATAAAGTATGCTGTATGTATATCAAAATCACGGCAAATGAACGCTCTGTCGCACTACCACGGTGCTTACGACGAAATCTGCAACATCCGGTTTAGCGTTTTAAGGGTAGTTATTTGTTATTCTTATGCAATTTATGAAGAGTTATCAACAATCTAAAAACAGTATTCAACCCTTAATGAAACCAACCACCTATAGGTAAAGTTTCAGTTTGGAACTCGCAGAATTGGCTCAGATATTGTAACTTTTCCTTGCCGAAGAGACTCCAAAGTACATCCTCCCGATACCCCGTTCGCAAATCCAGTAAAGTGTCATGCAATTTGCCATTTGATGTCAAGGTAACTATTTGTTCTGATCAATAATGAAACTCAAAACTGCCAAGTGGTAAAATTTGCTGCATTTTAGGTTTGTTTGGATAGAATATAACAACCTTTACCTGGTGGTGCAGTTGCGTACTTTCTAATTGTAATTCTACATTGCATTCACGAGGAAAATTACCAAGTCTCAGTCAGTTCCTCGAGTTCAAAACTGAAACTTTACCCATGGGCGGTTGGATTCGATAAGTGTTGAATCATATTTTGGATTTTCGATTACTTGTCTGAAAATGTAGCAAAGTAGTTTAAACTACCCTAAAAACGCTAAACCGGAAGTTGCGCAACCGATTTTGTCGTCATCAATGCGATGGTACGAAAGGGCGTTCATCAGCCATGAAAGTCCAAAGTTACAAGTTACGTGGATCTTACTTTACTAAAGCGTTGTCCATAAACATGCTTTCACTATACAAAAATGCGTTTTATATCCGCTCATGTGTATCTTGACCTGGAATGCACACAAAGCAAGTTCTAGTTTTGATATAGCAGAAAACGAGAAAAATGGAAAAAATCCATGCCCCTTGTAATTTAGAATATATAAGCCAGCACTACCATTAGTCTGGATTGCCTGCCCCTTAACATTACAGTACTAATTTATTATAGTACGACGGGAACCAGACTAGTACTACCATATAAACCTATAAAGAATCTCATAAATGTAATGTCACTTCATATACCCGTAACAGTTATTGTACTGGAACCGACCACATACTTATGAAAACAGTTTAGATCCGGGCCAGCCACCAAGTAAATTTGCGGCTGCCCTGTGATAAAACCTGTTTGCTACTCTGAGTATATTCTCTTTTCAAAATTAAGGAGAAATTGAATGTTTGGAAAGCAGACGAGAAAAAATATATCTTTAAAGAATTTACCCGTCATTCTACGGTTTAATATACATTGTTTGATAGCTCCAGGCTGCGCATTTGTGCTTTTTAAATGACATCCGGAATTATTTTCATTCCAAAAAAGATTTTCTATTAATCTTATTGAATGATTGAATTTCTTGAGAGGAATACGTAAGCGCATGGCTTATCTGGCCAAAGACATCTCTCTAATCGCCTTTGCATCTGTATGTGGGACTTTCCGAACTGTTCGAATTGTAAATAACAAACAAACTGTAAAGGTATGTCGGTTGAATAATTCATTGCCTAAAAAAAACCGGTAGTAATCCTAGCCGTGAGCAACACCTTGAAATGATTCGATTTCCCAGGACTCAAAAAGAAACCCGTTGCATATTAGTTTGAATGTCACATTTACGCAGACAATTATGTATAGTGCGGGAGACAGGATTAGATATGGGCTTATTAAAATGTCATTTAAATTCCGATATTGAGTAGAAGACTGTCACTGAAGTAAAAGTGTTCAATCACATTGATTAAAAATACGAATCATTTTCTTGTTGCTCCTCATGTCCTCTAAAAGATAAACGTTTTATGCAAAGGGTAAGCCGAAATTAAATTCATAGCGATCTCACCTGAATTTTTGGAAAACAAAATCCTTCTACTTTCAAAACAATTTCCAGGATCAGAAACCAAAACATTAACTTAACTCTTTCCCAAACAATAACGACATTTGACCAATTTGTTGAAGACGACTTTAGAAAACATTGTGGGAAAAGGAGAAATTGCTCGTGACGAGCAAATTTTCCTTTTCCCACAAGGTTTTCTGCTCTATATGAGGAATATTTTTCAATGTCATCACATTTTTAAATGTCGTCACGAAACTCTTTCAATTTGGGACAGTCCAAAATTTGTTGTTTGGGAAAGGGTTAACTTGGTCAATTAATGAACAAAAAAGGAATGCCTATACAGAGATCGGGAAATTGGCATAAAGAACAAAAGACATTTCGATCTTTGTTTAAGGGAACTTTATGCAAAGGAAGAATAGTGCTTTAGACACATAATTTGATTCTTAAAAAAGACTTATATCCTAGCATTTGCAACTGAAATCATAATGATTTCGAATCCAATGCAACACTCTTGACTGTTTTAAATAGATATCCATTTAAAATCATAGCAGAGAATCAAGTCAGAGCGAATCAGAATTTGATTTGAAAATTAATCAACGCAATGCAATAAGACTTGGCGGATGATATACTGTCATGTATTAAGGGCTAGTAGACATTGTTATCCAGTAGAATCTTGATTATTTGAGATTGAATGTTTGTTGTGATTGATGACAAGGCAGATGTAAGGGTAGCTGTAGGTGTTTGGTGTTTGTTAAAAGCGTCGGACAGGATAGATTCAAATGATATTGCATGTATGCATATGCATATACAAATTTATATGCATAAGTATGCATGCACATACACATACATATACACTAAAACCCACATAAATGTCCATACAAGCTAATACATATATAAAGAAACAAATTATCAATTTGCATTTCAAAGGTTTGGTTAGATAGTTCTATGTGTCACAACGACTACAATGACAATAATCGTATACTTGGTGAAGCTTTTCTGTTGAGATATACATTTGTTCATCTTATATATAATAATGATTTGTTTTCAGTGTACTATTATCAAATAACGAAAGAGAGACCAACAAAATCAACCATATATATATATATATATACATAAAACATGTGAACGAACAATTTACAAGGTAGACTACTCCGATGTAAAGGACACATTTACAAATGCCTTAGTTTTGACACAATAGTCATACTTTATATGTCGTTGACTATGTCGAGGGTTCAATGCAAGACTATAGTAAGTGCTTCACAAATATGAAGCACATACTATAGTCATGCATTGAACTCTAGATGTATATGATACATGTCGTTCTGTTGATCGCACGGGATAAAATGACTAATGCTATAATTAGGTAAAGAGCCCACAAAAGAATCGAAATGCTGCCACATTATGTACAGACGGTTTCAAATCATTTTGTTAGTACATGTATTATACAAAAACTCGGTCAACGCGTTTAGGCCTTTACCTACAAGAGTTTCTCTGATTAGAACAAAAGCAACTCGTGTAGTTAAAATCCGTTCCAAAGCAGTGTAGGATATTATAAAATACACACAAAAGATGTCGAAAAATGTTTGCACGGGACTTTCAGTTTCATATACCTGTGAAAGGTATAATTTCGTCTCACCTGATGGCTCAACTTACCTTCCACTCTCTATCGTCCTTTAAATCATGTTGCTCCAACATAATCGAAATTGCATTAAATCACTCCCAACTGTTACTGCACACATTTGAAACCCTTTATACGTCAGGTGACTTATTTAGAAATTTCACTACTCTAATCATTCGGCAATATACAATACAGGTTAGTTATTTCTAACCGTTTATTTCGGTTTGGATATAAATGTGTGCAGAACTGGTGAGAAAATACCATGAATATGATGGTTCGCCTACCTACTGTTGAAAACGGCATGAGGCTCAAAATGCAGCCAGCGGATATCCCCTTAAACCTTTCTAGTGCTGTAACCGACTTCATGCTTATGCAAACAGGTAAGATCACAGGCCAGCCGCCAAATAAATTGGCGGCAGGCCTGTGATCTAACATCTTTGCCAATCTGAATATTTTCCTCATTGAGATTGAAGAGGCATTTAAGGTTTTTGAAAGCAGATGACACAAAAATCATTTTCAAGAAATTACTCCATGAGTCTAAGGGTTTAAATTATGCTGCCTCTTGAAACCACAGAAAGGTTATGCTGCCACTGGAATTTACATGCAAGTACTGCTACCACTTGAATCCACTTGCTTCTTAAATCTACAGAAAGGTAATACTACCATTTTAATCTACAGAAAGTTAAGAACTGCTGCTATGAATCAACATGAAAGCACTGCTGATGCCACCTGAAACTACATTAAAGTCCTGCTGTCACTTGAATCTCCATGAAGGTACTGCTACCACTTCAATCCACAGGAAGGAACCGCTGCCTCTTGAATTCACAGGAAGGTACTGCTGCCACTTCAATCCACAGGAAGGAACCGCTGCTACTTGAATCCAAAGGAAGGAACTGTTACAACTGGAATCCACAGGACTGTACTGCTGAAACTTGAATCTACAGGAAGGTACTGCTGCAACTGGAATCTACAAGAAGGCACTGCTGCATCTTGAATCTACAGGAAGGAACTGTTGCAACTTGAATCCAAAGGAAGGCACTGCTGCATATTGAATCGACAGGAAGGTACTGCTGCCAATTGAAAGTACAGGAAGGTACTGCTGCAACTTGAATCTACAGGAAGGTACTGCTGCAACTTGAATCCACAGGAAGGAAGAGTTGCATCTTAAATCTCCAGCAATGAACTGCTGCAACTTGAATCAACAGGAAGGAACTGCTGCATCCTGAATCAACAGGAAGGTACTGCTGCAACTTGAATCTACAGGAAGGAACTGCTGCATCTTAAATCTACACGAAGGAACCGATGCAACTTTAATTTACACGAATGAACTGCTGAAACTTGAATCTACAGGAAGGTACTGCTGCAACTTGAATCCACAGGAAGGTACTGCTGCAACTTGAATCTACAGGAAGGAACTGTTGCAACTTGAATCCACAGGAAGGCACTGCTGACAATTGAATCTACAAGAAGGTACTGCTGCAACTTGAATCCTAAAGAAGGTACGGCTGTCACTTGAATCTACAGGAAGGTTCTGCTGCATCTTGAATCCACAGGAAGGTACTGCTGCCAATTGAAAGGACAGGAAGGTACTACTACAACTTGAATCTACAGGAAGGTTCTGCTGCATCTTGAATCCACAGGAAGGTACTGCTGCCAATTGAAAGGACAGGAAGGTACTACTACAACTTGAATCTACAGAAAGGTTCTGGTGCATCTTGAATCCACAGGAACGTACTGCTGCCAATTGAATCTGAACGAAGGTACTGCTGCAATTTGAATCTACATGAAGGTACTGCTGCAACTTAAGTCTACTTAAATCTACAGGAAGTTACTGCTACAACTTAAATATACAGGAAAGTACTGCTGCATCTTGAATCCACAGGAAGGCACGGCTGTCAATTGAATCTACAGGAAGGTTCTGCTGCATCTTTAATACACAGGTAGGTACTGCTGCAACTTGAATCTACAGGAAGGTACTGCTGCAACTTGAATCCAAAAGAAGGAACTGTTTAAGCTTGAATCAACAAGAAGGAACTGTTGAAACTTCAATCTACAGGAAGGAACTGTGGCAACTTGAATCAACAGGAAGGAATTGCTGCATCTTAAATCTACACGAAGGTACTGCTGCAACTTAAATCTACACGAATGTACTGCTGAAACTTGAATCTACAGGAAGGTACTGCTGCAACTTGAATCTACAAGAGGCACTGCTGCATCTTGATTCTACAGGAAGGAACTGTTGCAACTTGAATCCACAGGAAGGCACTGCTGACAATTGAATCTTAAGGAAGGAACTGCTGAAACTTTGATCGACAGGAAGGTACTGCTGCCAATTGAAAGTACAGGAAGGTAATGCTGCAACTTGAATCTACAGGAAGGTACTGCTGCAACTTGAATCCACAGGAAGGTACGGCTGTCAATTGAATATACAGGAAGGTTCTGGAGCATCTTGAATCCACAGGAAGGTACTGCTGCCAATTGAAAGTACAGGAAGGTACTGCTGCAACTTGAATCTACAGGAAGGTACTGCTGCAACTTGAATCCACAGGAAGGCAATGCTGAAACTTGAATATACAGGAAGGTACTGCTGCATCTTTAATCTACACAAAGGTACTGCTGAAACTTAAATCTACACGAAGGTATTGCTGCACCTTGAATCCACAAGAAGGAACTGTTGAAACTTGAATCCATAAGAAGGAACTGTTGCCACTTCAATCCACAGGAAGGTACTGCTGCCAATTGAATCTACAAGAAGGTACGGCTGCAACTTGAATCCACAGGGAGGTACTGCTGCCAATTGTAACTACAGGAAGGTACTGTTACAACTTGAATCTACAGGAAGGTACTGCTGCATCTTGCATCTACAGGAAGGTACTACTGCCAATTGAATCCACAGGAAGGTACTGCTGCAACTTGAATCTACAGGAAGGTACTTCTGCAACATGAATCCACAGGAAGGTACTGCTGAAACTTGAATCTACAGGAAGGTACTGCTGAAACTTGAATCTACAGGAAGGAACTGCTGCATCTTAAATCTACACGAAGGTACTGCTGCCACTTGATTCTACAGGAATGTACAGCTGCCACTTCAATCCACATGAAGGTCTTGCTGCAACTTGAATCTACAGGAATGTACAGCTGCCTCTTGAATCCACAGGAATGTAAAGCTTCCACTTGAATCCAAAGGAAGATGGGGTTTACTATCACTTGAGTCCACAGAGAGGTATGAACTCTAATCGCAATCTTTTCCAGAGTCGTCCGCAACAAACTGGTCAACTGTCGTCATTGTTTGGTAATTGGTTAATATTCACTAAATTAACGTTTGTTAAAAATAGATTAAACACCGTTTATAGCACTTTATTATGCAATATACAATATACATTTCCAAAGCTTATTTTCTATTTACACATACAATCTGATTTGTATTGAAGGGTCATTTCCAAACAGAGTTAGAACAATTTTGCCTTTAAGAAATATAAATGTTTTTCGATTCTTTACATCTGTGCTTAAAGATGATCTTATTACTGGTGATAAAAAGATTCTTCACCTATTGCCACCAACAAGAGAAAGTGATGATTAATGGGTGGTGTTTAAGGCGCAGCGACAACTTAGGTCATTTTGTGCACAGAAAGAGATCAATATGAAATCAAATTGGTTTAATTCCAACATCAAATTTATCATTTAAGTTAATGATATTCATTATCATTGGCTTCATTGTTTTTATGGCCTGAAACGGCAATTGTATTAAATCGTCTACTGCTTTGGACTAACCAATGAATTATCAGTTTTCATGTTCCGGTTAAGTACCGCTTCGTAGAGCGTTAAGATAACAAACATGGTAATAAAAGCTGTTTCCCATTAAATGGCGGGTTGTTTCGAGAAGAGCGATATTTACTTCCTGAATATTCTGTACACCCTGAGATCTTTTTGATAATGTTGCATACACACAATGTGGCTCGATATCGTTAAAGTTGTCACATTATAATAAAAACGATATAAAGCAGTACTCATAAAAGAGGTTCATAATTTATACCTGTTTTCAATGTCTCTGCGCTGTTCAGCTCGTCTGATTCTATCAATCTTATCGTTCAATGTTCCCAAGTGTTATCTCACTACCTGTTCATTTCTTTCCCCCAGTTTTGTGTTACACCATGTCAACTGAAATTCAGCTATTTTCCAATGTCCGGGTAAAAGGTGGTGGAATTGGGGAAGACAATACACTTTTGTAGTTCATGGCTGCATTTTTATTTCGAAATTGCAATCACTTTCCTGTATCGGTTACTACCTGCTCGCATATTTATGGCTTACATTACTGAATCATACAACGAATGGTTCTCTCACTTAATGGTACACAAACGCCTGGCTATTAAGTATATAGAAGGAAGATACTAGGAGATAATATCCTTCTTGCTTTGTCCAGCCATTTAATGCAATAGTATTTACTGTACATGTTAAATCAATTAACCACCAAATTAAGACAAGGAAATAACGTCCTATTCGAGGAACTGTACGAGTAAACATAACCTAATACCATAACATAACTTATTTCAACGTTATGCACATACCTTTAAGTTAGTACAATTATGTATTTACAACATTTTCGTAGCAATAGGAAGACACTCAAAAATACCATATGCATTGAGATTATGTCAATTTTGTGATTTAGGAAAAAATGAAGATGAATTCCATTTCGTCATGGAATGTCCTTTTTATGAAGGTTTAAGAATACTTTATTTTCCTATTGATAGAAATGTATGTACTAACAAATCGAAATAATCGTTTTACAACATTTTAGATAGTGAACGTGCTAATTGTACACAGCTAGCGCAATTTATCTATTTTGCTTCAAAGTTGAGGAATGACCGTCTGAAAATTATAGAATTAACATCATTGAATATTCTTTGATCTTTCCAAAAAGAACCTTCTAGATTGGCGAATATATTATGTTGTTAAGCCATGTACTCAAGAAAACATCACTTGTAGAACTGTATGATATGATTATGTGTATGTTATTAAACATATAAATTGTAATGTTTGTGTATTATGGGCCAGAGGCCTAAATTATCTAATAAACTATTGTCATTGTCATGATTAATGTTAAGAGCATACATAAATTAACATATGTTAATGTCTCACATAAATAACATTTCTTTGAACACGGCTGGTGTTCGCTCTACCCCACCACCATGGTGCTGACGACGGAATCGGTTGCGTAACTTCCGGTTCAGTGTTTTATGGTAGATGTTTGCTATTGTTCTACATTTTCAGATAAATAATCACAAATCTAGAAAATATGATTTGACCCTTATTGAATCCAATATCCTATAGGTAACGCTTCGGTTTTGAACTCGTGGAAAGTCGAGATTTATTTCCTTAATGTTTTCGGTGGTGACTGAATGTGAAATAGCCTTCATGCTCCCCTTCCCCTATTAGTTTTGCTGGAACAGCTCTCAGGAGACAAATGTGATGGGCCATGACCATATTAAACCTATAAATGATGCTTTCCACATAACTTCTTGTATATTGAAATTGTACACGACATATTTTCGTTTTGCCTCAATAGTATTTTACAAAGCCTAGGCTGGGTCAAAAGCGGTGAACACATTCTTAAAATGCTACGCTTGGCAGGTCATAATGTACCATGTTAAAACATGTTCGCTGTAAAGTACAATGAAAGAAGATCTAAAAGTAATTTAACACGTTAACAAGGGTTTTCTAAGACGTCTGCTTTAATAAAAATGTCTGCATTTGATAAAGAGTTATCGAAACCTTGAAATCATTATTGTTAATGAAGAGTTTTAAGTAGCTTTATTATTTTGATATACTTAACAAAACAATTAAAGAGTCTCATACGCCGGATTAAAGATATGTACATAATCTCATTTTTTTTCAAATATTTTTTATATAGGCATGTTGAATAAACATGTTTACTGTTGAGTAAATATAATGATTTATCATAATGTCAACCCTTTAACACATGTAAGTATTTTGTAGCATACATCATTGAAGTATCACCAACAGTGAGACAAATGCCTTGGAATGGCGGCACACACTGTGGATAAAGATTTAAACATGGTGATAAGGTGCAGAGTCTCATTAATAACACTTATTTTTTTTCCAATAATGAAGACAACACAACCAGTTTCGAAATAAAGTACATGTATTGAAGATATAACTAAAAACTGGTATTATCTTTTAAAAGTGGTTGTTATTATCGTACACATTTTTATGCGTCAATAATCAAATGAGAATGTGAGCAATATGATCATTTAACCCTTCCCCAAACTCCAGATGTTTTACTGTTCCAAATTGAAAGAGTTTGCAGACGACATTTTAAAATGTGATGAAATTGGAAAATAATCTCCTGATAGTTTAGAAAATATTGTGGTAAAAGGAGAAATTGCTCGTTACGAGCAATTTCTCATTTTCCCACAATGTTTTCTTTTGTTGTCTGCAACACAGTCATCAAATGTCGTTATTGTTTTAGAAAGGGTTAAACTATTCCTTTTTCAAATCATTGTCTAGTATATACCAGGTTTCCTACGCCGGGTTATTTCCAACACTGCAAAATCATGCAACATCGCTACTTTTCGTTTATTACAGTCAGACCAAACAACAACGCTGATACCCACGAAGAAAGCCATGCGATTGTACACAGAACAAACCCGGCGTGCAGGTCAAAGGTTGACTTTCGAGGCGCATAAATTTCGGACGTGTAAACAGCCACGGCAACCATCAGAAACAGACCTAAAATATAAATAGAAACAGCGTGCAGTCTAAGCAATCGGAACTACTCGGGTAATTCCGTTAGCGGAGAAATACATCTCGGATATAAGTGTATAGATACAATATTTCGGGTAAATCGTCCCCAGCTTATAACACATTTCCGTCCACGTTAAATAGTTCAATGTATACGTAAGTGTTGAGCATCAGTTTTTATAATATTCTATCGGTAGCTCATACATAATGATGACATATGTGACATATATAACTGTTTCCTTCATCAAATAGATGCTTATTAAGATTTCAAATTCAAGGATTATATTTGGAAACGATAGAACAATGACGTAAGGCTCGCGAGATACAATATGGCGGCATCCCTATCATTTCAGATGTGTTTCCATTTGATAAACCCGATGAGTTCAGATTGGAGTAAAGGGTGCTCTGAACTCTGCTTTATCCAATGAAACATTTTTCTCAGCTCAGGGAAATACCCGAGTAGTTACGGTTGTATCAAGGGCAAAACCCATAACCCTTTCCTCGTATGTCCAATTAGAAAGCAAAATCAGACGACAAATAATTTGCTGATGTAACATGTGTTCTATATAACATTTGGTAGATTTTTGGCTGGTCGGTGATCTAACCTGTTTGATACTCTGGGTATATTTCCTCATTAAAACTAAGCAGATATTTAAGGTTTTGAAAAGCAGATAACACAAAAAATGTTTATAAAAAATTATCTAGTTTTCTAAGGGTTAACTGCATTGTGAGGACTGGTCAAAATCGGGAAAAACCCAAATTCCGAATGATTAATCGAAGGGAGGTAAATCTTGAGCGTAAACTGTAAGAAAGCTTTCAAAGTTGTCAAACATTTTTTTATGGTACTTGGGTGGTTAATATCTGTTGTTAAACCGTTCTTATCACTTAAGTTTAATCATATTTGTATTCATACATACATGTATATGAACTGCAAATGGAATATCAGGTACATCTTTACACCATAATACCTCGTTTTGCTGCATACATTGCAGAATACGTCTGTTTACTAATGTTACTTATTTTTCCGTTCTTAACCAAATAATGAAGCCAATTTGATGCTTTCTTTAGAAATGGTTAAGTTTAGAACTTTCAATTCGTAGGAATTGTTAAATTCAACATAGTCGGTTCGAGTTCTTGATCAATCGGAACTACTCGGGTATTTCCGTGAGCTGTGAAATACACCTCGGATATAAGTGTAGGGTTACACTTTTTCGGGTAAATCGGCATCCGGCAATTAACACATTTTCTAAGCGTGCAAGTTTAGTAGTTCAATGTGTATGGAAGGGTTGGACATCCTTTTAAATAATCTTTTTATCAGTAACTCATACCAAATGGCAAAATTGTGGTTGTGACATGTAAAGTTGTTTCCTCAATCAAGTTTAACGACTTTTTAGATTTTACATTTAAGATCTATTTTTAAACACGAAAGTGAAGTGACGTCATTCCGCTGGGAACCAATATGGCGTCATCCCTATTATTTCAGAGGTGTTTTCATTTGATAAACCCGATGTGTTCAGATTGGTTCTTGATATGTCGAGTCTGGATGTTCAAGAGAAAGGATCTAGCAGCTGACTTGCGAATCTGTCCCGGAGACTAATCCGAAGCCGAGTTCAACAAGGTTTCCCTTTCAAGATGATAAACATCTATTCTATTTATGCTTACTGATATAGTTTCAATTATCAATAAAATGAATGAAGAAATAAACGAGAACGAGGAAGAGAAAACGGAAACTCAAAACTAACAGGTCGGAGCACGGATCATGTGACCTAGTGACAGATAACAAGAATTATGTACGACACCTTGTTATCGGTCCGCAAATTGCGCCAATGACAAAATGAACACTCCAACATGCTAAAACATACATGAAAAAGCACAGCGAAACACATGCTGATGCCGACACATAGACATAGACATTTTTATTTCAAGGACCTGGGCTACAATTCCATTTTACAAGTACAAAAGTTCAATGGAGAGTGAGTACATGCACATATTCATATGGAAGAAAACATTCAAACAATTCTTGTATAACTTGCGCTCCAAGTTGGAAAGAATACTAAAAATATGAAACCTTGTGAATAACGTTTCTCTTCCTATGTCCTAGAATAGAATGGAAGCATTGCATAGATCTGTTTCTTAAACCAAAACTATCCAAATATTTTTGCGAAGTTCTTCGTATGCTTAAGAAGAAATGAAATTCGTCTTCCATGACAAAAATATCGTAAGCTTTACCAATCTAGTAGAATACTTTTCTCTATCTATAGACATGTGTCTTCCTTTAGGTAAGGATACTAGTTCTCGAATAGCCGAGCTTAGAAACCGAAACCAGTTTGATTTTTGATAAAACGATAATCGATACATACCAGTCGCGGTCATAGAGCCAGCCGCAGCAAACGTTAATGGCTTCTTTTCTTTTATAAGGAACAGCTTTAACGCTCCACAAACAATGGCGGCCAGTGTTGAAACTATGCTGAATACAACCATAACCTGGACCGCTATCACTGCATCAGTTGCTGAAATAAACGCAGAGAGTCCATATTTTTTTTTAGTTTTAGTTTTATGTTAGTGTTTGTTTGTGTTTAATGTCATTTAGAATATCCATAACCTTTACAATGCTGGGTAACTTTCTAAAAAAAAAAGAAAGATTTTTGTGTTGTCTGCTTTCGATAACCTTAAAGATCTGCTTAATTTTGATGAGAAAAGATACTCCGAATAGCAAACAGGTTAGATCAAACAGTAAACTGGCGGCTGGCCTGGATCAAATATGTTTGCATACGCATGAAGTCAGTTCCAGCACTATACGGGTTAATAAAGGCATATCACGGAGAATGTTCAATTTTTGTTTCCATACTTAACTATACGTTATCAGACAATGGAAAAGAGTCTTTACCAAAGACATACGACATGTGCTTTTGAACGAATTCTGCTAGAATTGACTTCGACTCAGGATCGCCTGACCTCATATAGCGGACGACTTCTTCATTATAACGTCTAACACTAGGCAGAGAAATTCCAGTCTAAGACGGACTGTTTTAAGACATGAACGCCCGTCGACGGAAATTTCTCTGCCGAGTGTTAGACGTAACGCCGTTATGAAGCAAAGATTATTATATACCACCAGGATTGGAAAGTCAATGTCAACTCATGCAGGGAAGTTTATGTGGCTATCTTTGGCAAACGCATGTGAAAAAAAAAGCAAATATACATGGGCGCGAACATCTTGTTCGGATATAAGATAGTATACATTGGTCACATGATTCCCTGCCTGTTAACGCAGATTCAGTTTTAATATACGTGTACATTGTAAACCACGACTGGTGAACGCTCTGCCGCACTACCGTGGTGCTGACGACGAAATCGGTTGCACACCTTCCGGTTTAGCATTTTAGGGAAGTGTTCTGCTATATTTATGTAATTTAAGACGAGTAATCAAAGTTTCAAAAAAACATGATTCAACCCTTATTGAAATCAAGCGCCTATATGTAAAGGGTCAGTTTTGAACTCGTGGAATTGGCTAAGATTTCGTAAGTTTTCCTCGCCGAAGAAATGCGAAAATACATGCTCCCGATACCCCGTTGGCAAAACCAGTAAAAGATCATGAAATTTGTCATTTTATGTCAAGCTAGATAGATGTTCTGATCGATAATGATACTCAAAACTCCCAAATGGTAAAACTTGCAACATTTTCGGTTTGTTTGGATAGAATGTCACAATGGTACCTGGTGGTGCGGTTGCTGACTTTCGAGTTGCAATTCTGAAATACATCAACGAGGAAAATCACGAAATCTCAGCAAATTCCTCGAGTTCAAAACTGAAACTTTACCCATATGCTGTTGGATTCGATAAGGGTTGAATCATTTTTTCATATTTTCGATTACTTGTCTGAAAAAGTAGGAAAATAGCAAAAACCTACCCTTAAATCGCTAAACCGGAAGCTGCGCAACCGATTTCGTCGTCAGAACTGCGGTAGTGCGGCAGAGCTTTCACCAGCCGTGAGAACACGTACCCAAATGCTTTGTTTGAACCGAATAAGCCAAAATTTATCAGAGGTTCTGGTTTAATGTTAGGCCAAACATTTCGTCAGTTATCTGTATATGTTTTAAATCTCAACTAATATTCTACAAAATATTTAACTTCCCCTATTCGCTACGATATAATTGGAAAATTGTCGAATTTAACAAAGGAAATCAGTTGAACTTTAACCCTTATAGTCCTGGAAACGTTTTATGCTTATGCAAACGGATTGGATCCAGGCCAGCCGCCAAGTGATTTGGCGGCTGGCCTGTAATCTAACCTGTTTGCCACTTTGAATATCTTTTCTCATCAAAATAAAGTAGTTATTTAAGGTTTTGAAAAGCAGACGTCACAAAAATCTATTTTCTGTTTGCTACTCTGAGTATCTTTCTTCATCAAAATTAAGCAGGTATTTAAGATTGTTGAAAACAGACGACACAAAAATGTATTTTTAGAAATTTCCCCAGCATTCCAATGATTTACTTACCTCCATCCGAGGTGCATGTCCTGACCCCCTGGAATTCCTTACAACTCTTCCATAGTCCAGCATACGCCACAAGTCCAGCCTTGTCCATGTACATCCAATAGTCTAGAGACACGGATACAACCTCACATAGTAATACAAATACTGCAACCCCAAACCCTGCGATACTCAGCTTCTTGGTCATTGTATGAAATCTATTCAAATTTGCTTACAAGGTATGTGTTTCCATTGATATCTACATACAAACTGTGCCCATTTTTACTCTATTATATTCTTCCCCATCTGCAGAGCTTGAATTGACAATTTGATGGCAATAACAACTCTAAACATCGTAGAAACGAAACTTCATTTGGTCATTTGTCTTTTTCAATTAACCTTAATTAACTATATATAAACTTCCTTTTCTCAGTCAGTCATCCATCGTTCAGTTAAGCCATATCGTGAGATAAATGGAACCCTGTCGATAAATATTCTCATGATGCCATATAAGATTTGGTAACGTATCTTCTTGTAGATTTAATCCGGTAAAGGTATTTAAAGCCGTTCTGGATATTTAACAACAAAAATGTGTTCATGTACGTAATGGCTAAAAAACTAACCCACTAAATCTTCAGAACGAGTGTCTGTATAACCCTTTCCAAAACAACACATTTTCGACTGTCCCAATTTGAAAGAGATTGCAGACGACATTACAAAATGTTATGAAATTGGAAAAGAATCTTCTGATAGGGCAGAAAACATTTTGGGAAAAGGAAAAATTGCACATCACGAGTAATTTCTCCTTTTCCCACAATGTTTTCTAAAGTCGTCTGCAACAAAGTGGTCAAATGTCGTTATTATTTGCGAAAGGGTTAAAGTAGAACTAGATTTAGTTATAAAGTGGGATAGTTGGCACGCTGTCTTTTTATCACCGATATTTGTAAGTCTTTATTCTTGTGGAATATCTGTGATTTTCTTTAAAAAAAAAAAGACGAGCTTCCATATCTTTCGGAGATTTTGCATAATAGAATTAAGGTCTATCTATATGCATCGTTTGCAAGATCAGCATAGTGATGGCATTTAAAATTTTGTCGCATATGCCCAGTCCAACTTTTAACCATTGTTTACGAGGTAAACCAGGTAAACGATGTACTGTATCTGCAATATGAATGAGCCACATCTTTACTAAACGATGATGAAAGGGGTGATAAGTGCATCAATACTTAAGGTTGTTTTATAGATCTGTTATATCATTCTACCAGTAGGAAACATAGTATCTTAAAACAATTAAATCATCAATCTGTGAGGTTGCCAGTTTAACTTTCATTCTGAATTGATACCTCAAAGGGGAGACCAATAAACTTATTTTCAACAGAAAATCGTTGCAAACTTTCAATCCATTGACATACGATTTAGATTGAAATCTGCTTGTTCACAGATGTGAGGAAATCTTGATCTTTGTGTACATTTGTAAGTGTGTAAGGATGAGGGAGAGAACGAATAGAGGGAAAGAGAGAGAGAAAGATAGGAAGAACGCAGTGAGCGGAAGATTTATGACGTTGACATTACATTATTTTGTTTATATATTGTTTAAAATGACGATACCCTGTAATTGAATAATTCAATTAAAATCATTCTGATTCGGATTCTTATAAGAAAACTACACAACCTCTGTATAGTTGTGTGCTACGTGTTTGAAGCAATATCCGTACGTTTAAGTTTTTAGAGTCTTTATAGCGATTTAATGCTTAATTCTTTAGATCAAAACACGTTAAAGCGGTTTTAACATCGACTGTATTTAAACTGTCTATTCTTAGAGAAAGTGAAGGTTCCTGAATCAAGTACGTTTTCAATAATTACTTTTGATTGCATTTTGAACAACCATACAAAAACACTGTACTTTTCAAGAACTTTACATTTTTTTTATCTCATCTGTAAGTGAGCAACTTTTCAAAATGGCGAGCTGTGGTATCCAACAAAAATTTAGCATTTTTAATCCTAATTTTTCATCTTGTTATTCACCGAATTTGTGTTGTGCTCAAATTAAACACATCACAATTAACAATATGTGAGGGAAAGGGAAAGTCCACAGTATGACACATGATTCCACATGAATAAACAGGTTAGAGCCTTGGCAAATTAACGGATTAACCCATTACCAAACAACAAACGACATTTTACCACTTTGTTATAGGCGACTCTGAAATTCATATTGGGAAAGGAAGGCATTTCCTTTCACGTCCTATCTGAAGATTCTTTACCAATTTCATCACATTTTGAAATGTCATTGCAAGCTCTTTCAATTTTTGAAAGTCGATAATTTGGCGTTTGTAAAGGGTTAAACCATAAGATCCTATTGCCAACTGTTGGAACAATCCAAATTGAAGATAGAAGCAGACGATACCCTAGACTTTTGCCAGTTTTCATTTAAGTTACGAGTAGGAATCCATTTAACTCGAGAAATGTAGAACTTTTTGAGTGCCAAAATTATTTATGAACATACCTTCGATTGTGCTTTAAAAATCATTACTACGAAGTAAAGAGTTACTTCAAGTTCCAGGAAGTCGATTGGTCAGTGCGAGAACCAATCAAACGAGGAAAAAGTCTAACATAAACTGATGATGGCAGAAATCAATTAACCCTTTCCCAAACAATAACGACATTTGACCACTTTGTTGCGGACGACTTTAGAACACATTGTGGGAAAAGGAGAAATTACTCGTAACGAGCAATCTTCCCTTTTCCCACAATGTTTTCTTCCCTACCAGAAGAATATTTTACAGTTTCATCACATTTTGAAATGTCGTCTCCAAACTCTTTCAATTTGGGACAGTCGAAATGTGTTGTTTGGGAAAGGGTTAATAATACATGTATGTAGTGCCACTTACCACACCTGTAACCATTCATTACGCTTTTCTGCTGGCCTAATTCACGCCGCATCACTAGCCGTTCCCCACCCAATAAACATATTGACCATGTGAACTCTTAACCCTGTGTGCTCATTGGTCAGCGCTTGAGCCAATCAAACATAGGACAATGCTTTCGCAGACTCATAGATGACTAAACTAATTAGCTGAATAGTATGGTAGTAGTTTTACAACGTTTTATGTTACCCTTAATCCCCTCACCCATCATTCGGATGCCGATTTATGGTAGTTTTGACTCTAATAGTATTGGACATACAACTGGGATTTCTCTTCTCAACATTTAAGCAAAGCGTCATCATTTTGAGAACAAACAAGGATACAGTGAAATGGCTACAATATCAAAAGTGTTCACCCATTGATGAGCAAGTTCTTATTTCCTCATGGTGTTTAACTGTTTATATTACCAGGTAATACTTAAAGAGGTTTCCCTACTAGAAAATGGGCATGCAACCTATGTCTTCCGCTCTTCAAAGATGCTCAACTAGTAATACGAAAATGTAATATTGAATAAATAAATATTTGAGAAGGAGGCCAAAATATTACCTGGGACACCCAAAGACCTTCACACTTGTAGTGCTGGAACTGACTTTATGTTTATGTAGATCCAAGCAAGCCTCTTATTAAAATGACATCAGACTTGGCAGCAGGTATTTGATCTTACTTGTTTGCTACTCTGAGTATCTTTCCTCATCTAAATTAAGTAGATATTTAAGGTTTTGGAAAGCAGACGACACTTAAATCCATTTTTAGAAAATTGTCCAGTATTCTAGGGTTAAGTGCTTAAATCTTCAAGCTAGACTAGACCTTTGATTGAAATGGTCTGTGTAATTCAGAGACCTTCAGAAACCTTTGTGTTCATACGATTTCCCTTTCGCAGCCAACATCCTCCATTTGACACCAAGCATATCACTCGGTATAAGGTTTATTCGACTGCTCTTTTCTGTTACTTATTCAAAGAACCTTCTCAAAATATACGAATAGAAATACAAATTACGCTATTTAGCCATTTTCCTTTCTAAGCTCGAATAAGCAATTGGATATCTTTTTAATGAAACTAAGATACACAATTCTGAATTGAAACAAACAAATCAAACGCATTTTAAGATCATACAAGGAATGAAATATGTACAAATTTCGATTTTTTCCCAACCATTTCAAATAGCACCATAGGTAATCGACCTCTTGTTACGAGGATCCCGGGGTTTGATCCCCGTTAAGCGAGATGAAAATTGTCGGGACTAGCCTTCATATCTGTGTGAGTACTGGTTTAGTGTCGGGGAAGCGGTCATCGAGTTTTAATTTGATAAGTTTCAAACTTCCGCCACATTCAATGTAAAATGAAAACGTTTAACAAAAAACCGTCTGACTTAGCGTTATCCCAAATGGTATGCTTCCAACTGGTGAAAGCTGCGTAAGGGTTTTAACGAAATGTCATGATGCTAATTCTGTGCGGATCTAACTAGTTCTAACTGGAGTGATTATTAATTTGTATGCAATGAGCAGCCTCAAGTATTATCAATAGCTGTGTCGTTCTTTGTCGGTAGAACGAGTGCTTTAACATTACGGTTGCTTAGTCTTATTCCTAAAAGACAAGCCTAGGTCCCGACACGTGCGTATACCTCGTCTAGTACACGCACCGGCCGGGACCACAGGCTACTTAAACAAGATAGATTTGTACAAGCATTTATGTAACCGACTGCCTAATGGTATTAATTTAAACCAGCGAATCATGTAAAGAAAAAATATCTGTTGCAATATGTAGTAAATGTTTTCATGCAAAGCATCATTGACGTGCCATTTTCATGAAAAGCGTTTTATCCAGAGATTGAAATAAGAGTTTACAGATTTTACCATCTCAAAAAAAACCGAAGGACACGGTAGACGCAAAAGAAACAAACTTTTAGTGGGAACATCATTATGGATTGGAAAATATCAACGCCTTAAACTTTTTTCGAATCATTTACTTGGCAGCTGGCCTTGATCTAACCTGTTTGCAAAAGCATGAATTCGGTTCCAGCAATATAAGGGTTAGGGCCTTTAGCTGTCTTCATTGTGTCAGGCTATATTTTGGCCTCATTCTAAAAGTTTTCTTTTCACTTTTACGCTTTTTGGATCTAACCTATTTGCAAAATCATGAAGTCGGTTCAAGCACTATATGGGTTAACTAACATATTGCTTCACATGTATATGCACACGGACACTTTCATATACAAGGCAGATTTCACAAAAGGAACAGTTGATTGAATCGTCTTATCGGTCTTTTCCTTGTATTATGTCGGGTGATTAGATTGAAATTTTGCGCCGTTTCCTTTATTCATATTCCAAACATATCTCGGTGGTCGGTGCACCTATCAATGTTTCCTCGCCAGACCTACATTTTAATAATTTTCAAGCAGCTGTGTGACGTTTCTTTACGACGTGAAAATAATTGATTTGAGGTAAGCAACGAAGAAAATATGGCGCATTCACTTTTGAACATTGAAAACTTTAACTTTAAATTAAATTGGCACATCTTATACTTTATCCAATCCTTTCAATCCTTCTTCTTATGTCTGTACTAATCTAATATAACTACATCAATATTTCTTCACGCTTTAAAACTTGCTCTTTTGCTTCAATCCTCTCCATTTATTTCAAGTGTCATATTTTTCACCACTGCCGGACGTTTATAATTTGTTACGAGAATACGTATGGTTCGTTTGGAACATAATGTAATATTACCATGACCAACTTACATATATACAAGAAGCTGAAATATGTTACTAAGCTTTAGAGCGTGTACTTGAACCCATTTGTTGATTATGATTTGTACTGCATATTCTGACTTTGTTTATTATGGCCAGCATGATACGTTTAAAAAAAGAATAATGTCGTCTTACGCAATGACAGATATTAGCTGTACAAGTATCACTTTCTATCAGATGACTAATTCACGTAACCCGAGCTGTCAGCCATATGGCATTCCGATTTCTGAGCAAAACCTTTTCCCAGTTATGGAATAATGTGACCTGAATCATTTCGAAAGTAGACGACAGTTAAAAAGTATGAGCATTTTCATAAACAATTGAACATTCGTATGTGAGATCGGAAAGAAAGATAAAAGAGATTTTGTTCACGTTTAGCAGTTCTCCTTTTGTCACAAATATTCCAATGATTGGCTGTTTCAAGTGAAGTTAAACGCTTGTACACATATATTGGGAAAAGAATTAGAGAGGATTATAAATCATCCCTGGGTCAAGTACCATTGCTGGACAGGCAAGTCCCGGCCACAGATTCAGACAAATACTTAGAATTAACCATTGACTGCCTAAAAGGAGACTCAAATCTAAGTTGCTTTTGCTTGAACATTTTACGCTCAAATGGGCCTCTTACATCCATTTAACCCATTACGAAACAAAAACAGCAGTTGATCAGTTTGTTGCAGACGACTCTGGAAAACATTGTTGCAAAAGGACACATTGCTCTTAACGAGCAATTTCTCCTTTTCCAACAATGTTTTCCGTCTTATCATAAGATTAATTTTTAATTTCATCACATTTTGTAATGTTGTCTGCAAACCCTTTCAATTTGGGACAGTCGAAAATTTACCGTTTTGTAAAGCGTTAAAGTGTTAAGAATAAGTTCCATGTCAGTGACCAAGTGATACGAGTGGTTATCGAATCAATGAAGCCATTTGTTCCAAGACAATGAACATCCATGTTCTAAAGAATATCGTACGGAGAGACAGACGAAGTTTTTCATGTGAGTTTTCTTCTAAAGAGAGTGACTTATACGTACATAAGAAACAAGTATGTACAAAACAAAAACAAATAATGTTTTTGAATGTAGGACACTTGCTTGATAGCGTCCTAGTTTGTCTAATCCTTATAGTGTTGGATTGTTTTCTAAAAATATATTTTTGTGTCGCTTGCCTTTAAAAACCGTAAACTTTCTGATTGGATTTAATGAGGAAAGATATTCAGAGTAGAAGATGCGTTGGATCACAGACCAGCCGCCTATTTACTTAACGTCTGACCTGGATCAAACCTGTTTGCAAAAGTATGAAGTCGGTTCTGGACAGTACTATAAGGGTTAAAAAAGTTTTTTCACTTTCACGTGACAGAAATAATTTCGTTACTTCAGTAAGGCACTATCGTAACCCTCTGATACTAAAAAGTTACATTCAAACAATATTACACCAACCCTAATTTTCTTACCGGAAAGACCGGAGAGACATGACAACACTTGGTAGTAAAGTGGTCATCAACTTCAATCTGTAAGTGTGTTTAAGGACAAACGTATTGCGCAACAAAGAGGTGTTGAAGTACCACTTTCAATTAACCCTACCAAAGAATAACATCCTTTGGCTAGGTGATTGAAGGCGACTCTGGAAAACATTGTGGGAAAAGGAGAAATTGCTCTTTACGAGCTAATTCTCCTTTGCCAAGAAAATTTCCTTTCCTGTATCATTTCAATTTCATCACATGATATGTCGTCTGCAATCTCTTTCAAATTGTTGTAGTCGGACATTTGGCCTTTGGTAAAGGGTTAACCCCTCTTTTTCAGACATGTTTAAATATATAAGTCTACAGTTGATAATTTTAAAAGCTATTATGATAAAAGGATAAATTGCTCGTTTCATGTTTTTTCCATTTGTTTCAGCGGTTCTGATATAAATACATAAGAAGCTTTGGTTTTGATATATATAAGCTTTAATGGTTTTGTATGCAGTTTAGACCGTTCACACTAGGAGTAAGTGGTTTAAACAAAGCACCTTTGTTTAGAAGTGTTAGGAATGCACGATCGGTCATTAGTGACCTCTGTACAGAATGCGAAAACATTTGTATACTTAACAAGCCGCAACAATTTCTGTAGAATACTCCTTCGGATTAGGCCTAGTGGATCTAACAGACCGTTGTGGGGTTTTGATGAACTAGTCAAATTCCTTGTGATGTTCTTAACCATTATAGTGCTGGCACTTCATACTAATGCAAATAGGTTAGATCCAGGACAGCCGCCAAGTAAATTGGCGGCAGACCTGTGATCTAACCTGCTTGCTACTCTGAGTAGTTTCCTCATCAAAATTAAGCAGATACTTCAGGTCCTGGAAAGCGGATGACACAAAAATATATTTTTAAGACAATTACCCAGCATTATAAGGGTTAAATAACCAGGCTTCTCTATATCATTGAAATGCAGTCAATACAGTGTCAAAGTCCAGTTTATGATTAATAAAGGAACGATTGTTTACTATTGCAAGCGCGATTCCCCACGGATCTGCAATAAGACGCCGTGTTTTCTGGTTTAGCAGCCGCGGTTATTTACAAACAAAGCATGATTCATGCGTCTCGTGAACGCTGCGAACTCGTGGGTTTCTATTGGCTACCCATACACCCAATCGAGGTCGAGGCTTATCAGCTAAATGCTTGCTGTTAGAGGCGATTCGTAAGTTTTTGCAACCAGTTTGGTATGTTGCGATTAATGCATTTCTAAAACTGTATACACATAATATACAGGTGGATTCTTGCTTAACACGTCTATTAAGTTTGCATATATATTTGCATTAATAACAACGACTCTTTGATGAAAGAAAATTAAAAAAAAAAAATGAAAATCCTCTTCATTCAGGATCGATTGTCCATCGAGTAGATATAAGTATGTTCCTTTTGTGGTATATTTTTGTCGACTATTCCAACCGTAACTATTGTAATGTACTAATGAATTACCCTTAGAATGGTTCCATAATGTTTTTGACAAATTATCACTAACATAGTTTGTATAAAGTTGTTGTTTTCCAGAAATCATTAAATCCTCAAGGGCGAATGTATGTCCCAAAAGATGCGAAGCCTTGAAATTAGCACTTTATCAAATCTGCGAAAGCAGTGTTTAATGCGTATCTACAAGTCTCGAACTAATGACCGTGAAATAGTACCGCAGCTTTTCAAAGATGTTGTTGCTCATGAAGTCTGCAGACGTGAAAGAATTGCTATTATACGGCTAGTGTTTGTAACTGTCTAATACCGTGTCCTGATTGCATGTAGAAACACGTTAAGAATTTATGTTGAACTACGTATTAGTCTGTAGAGGCGACAATGCATCCGATTTGGAATGGGTCTTGAATTCAAGTTATGTAAATTTCTATTTCATAATGAGAATCGTCATGGGAAAAACGAATTGATATACATGTACAATCGGATTCGAAATTTCACTCTTTGTACGCTGTGTATATAGTTCACATATAGGGCACACAGATTTAATCTTACTATTTACGACGAAAGGTCACTAGAGACGACGCGTTTGCGAGTGTTCTAAACGTATTGTTTTCAATACTGTTTTAAGCGACCTCTCTTGAGCAGTGCGTGAACAGTGTATTTATCTGTAGTTATCTTAATACTGGTTTCAATTAATTTAAAAAGCGCCAATTGGTGCTTTCCTTATAGTTAGTGTCCGGAAGAAGTCGTAAGCTACTTATACGCAATGATACGCTATTCTGTTATTATTGTCTTTTGAAGCAAGGGTGACTGTTTTGAAAAAGATATTTGAAATATCGTATTATGTAGGTGCTTGAAAAATTTGTGTCGTCGTTATATTGTTCTAAACAGAACACACTACACGCTATAAAGAAACGAACAGTTAGCATGGGAAAATACGCCTTATTTCTTGACTTTATATGACACAAGGAAATAAATCAACACTCGTATCTCAGATGTTTCTATATATAACTTATCATATTTTGAAACGTACTTCTAACAAGAAATTGTGCTCACTCAGGCCAGATCTCAAATTGGTCGATCTTCAATTATTTGTCTTGTAGATTGTTCGACTTGACTGTACTGTTTGACAAACTGGTGTCGTCTGTCCTTTGTTCAATCATGATTGTATTGAGGGAAACAAGCAAGATGAAACTTGACCTTTGACATGTTAAACCACAGTACAATGAACCAATCAACTTCATCGATGTCGTTCCAAAATGGCGTTTCTGGATTCGCAAAGTGAAGAAGATACGGTAGTTTGCCAATGCACCGCTCAGTCATCATCCTAATCACGTGGACATGAAGTTAAGTGACGACTGTCAAGTGTACTTTTTCACACTCTGCGATTAATGACAAAGGCGAAGTTGCTTAAGCTATAGCCTTTTATTGACAATTCGTGTCGGTCAAAATTGACAGCAACACTAATCGAATATAAAAGGGGAAAATTAATTTTTGATCAATAAATCAGCGTTTTTCATTGTAGAATTTCGAAACACTTTTAAACCAAGTTTTGCTTTTGTTTTTGTGAGTTGCTAAAGCGTATGCTTCAGATGAATAGAAATGAGGATGCAAATTATAACTCTCCAATTTCTTATTAAACGGCACATGTTTGATCTTTCTTTATTTACATGACAACTGAACTCATATTTTTGGATTTTCTTTGCCTTGGTAGTTTTGTTAAAATAACATAAAACTCTCTTATATTTCTAACAGTGCATCGAATTTGTGAACTGGACATAGTATATCTATGCAAAAATTAGTACAAATGTTTCAGTCAAAAAATGCAAAAGTACTTTCAGACTTTGCAAAATTTATTAAATATGCTTTCGAAATTAGGAATGACTTAATTAATAGTACATACTGAAATATGTTTGTATTCATTACAATCATAAACAATGATTCTTTCTTCAAAAATTGTTTAATTATTGTCACGTATGATTGTTGATTTTTATTGATATGTACATGTATGTATATGACTAGAAGCTGTATACGCTAACGTCAATAAAATTTTCTTCTTCTTCTGTATCGGCTGCCTGGTAAGGGATAACATTAACCCATTACCAAACAATACAGACATTTAACCAGTTTGTTGCAGACGACTTTTGAAAACATTGTGGAGAAAAAAGAAATTGTCTTACCAAGCAAATTCTCCTTTTCCCACAATGTTTTCTGCCCCATCAGAAGATTATTTTTCAATTTCGAAACATTTTGAAATGTTGTCTGAAAACTTTCAATTTGGGAAAGTCGAAACTTTTGCGTTTGGTAAATGGTTAAAAGAAAGAAAAGCCAGAAAAATCTGGGCCTAAAGTGGTTGCATTTTGTTGGAAGAGGCCTTTATGTTATCGTATAATTGATGAGCTCGTTCCAGCCTACTTCGAAGGTGAAGGCCGTTTAGACATGCACTATAAATAGCAGCGCTAGACTCCTTCAGCTTCATACTGCTCGAGTCAAGCGACAGAAAGACATACTAAGCACAGACTTATAAACGGAATAATGATGGGAAAACTCTTCAGCTTTGTGTTGTTGATAGCGGTGGCTGGCATTTGCTCAGGTAAGATTTTTACAATATTTTGATTTTTGTTTTCATAATTTATTGTATCTTTTTAAAAGTATCTTATTCTTATTTCCTAACGCTGATTTAAGGACGGTCTTGATGGAGTGATGCAGAGGCCACCTTAAAAAGACGTTGCGAAATGGTGAATAAGTCAAAATGAGCAATTCATACTTATGACACACTGTTTCATGCAGATCTTTTGAAAGTGATTGATTTACGCTGTGATATTGACAATACACTATTTTGTAAATTTATTGTTTAAAATGACGATGTACTGTATTTGTATAAGTCAAATAAAATTATTCTGATTCTGATTCTGATTCTGATATCTCCTGTAAGGATATAATGTATCAGCTTCAGAATGCTTTATTTTTCAGTCATTGTTATACAATTATGTACAAACTCTTTATTACACTCCTGAACCAGCTACCAAACAATAACGAAATTTGACCAGTTTATTGCAGACGGCTCTGGAAAACATGGTAATGAAAGGCGAAATTGCTCTAAACGAGCTATTTCTCATTTTCCCACAATGTTTTATTTCCTATGAGAAAGTTATTTTATATTACATCACATTTTAAAATGCCGTCTTCAAACTCTTTCAATTTGGTACATTTGGAAATTTGGCGTTCGGCAAATGCTTATCAGTGTGTTAATTATAACATCTGGAAACGATTACCTAAACTTGCATACTGCGTCACTAGTTATACATATAGACGCATTCTAAGAGACCTCTTACATTATCACTTTATCAAAGACTGATAGATCAACCTGGGAAACGGTCTGGCGGTAGAGTGTCGTCCTTGAGGTTCGATGGTCGCTGGTTTGAATCCTATAAGTAGCCAGATACACCGTGTGGTCTATCTTATGTTTCAAAAATCCATATTCGGCGCAAGTACTGGTGGTATATTTTCAACCTCTTAAGCATGATTAATCCCAGCGTCTTTTGCATGGGCTATTAAGCTGGTGTATCATATAAATTAACAAATATTTGGATATATAACACAACTAAGATAAGATGAAAACAAGAACAATCCATGCTTCTTCGATTATGATCAGTAAGGACGTAGTATTGAATATATCCATCACGTGCTTCCGAACATATTTATAGACATTTTTGTAAAAAAAGAAGAAAAAAAGAGACAACATATCTTGGAACGCGGAAAAACATGAGACTGTTTCTAACAATATGTACTATGCACTTGAAAGAAAAAAATGATAATAACAACCTGCGAAACTAAAATAACATACTAGACTATTTCTAGCTATATGGCTGTATGTAATATTCACCTCTATCTTCCCTATTTCAGCCATTAAGACTGGACAATGTCCACGAGATGTAGACCTGACGTCTATGAATACTCCACTGACCACAACTTGCAGTGGAAGTGATGAGGACTGTACGGGGACCCTTAAATGTTGCGATGGAACTTGCATTCAGCCAGGTACGTGTAATTTCTTATAGAAAGTTAAACATTGTTTTCAATGATTGTATAGTTATATTTGGTTTAATTCCTGATTAAGCTGTGGAAGGCTTTGCACTGTTGTTTTTGCAAAGGGCACTCAAACATGTGCATTAAATTTTGTTTCAAAAGACCAATGTAAACAGAGACATAATTTGTTTAATTCTTAACCACCTGCAGTCGACAGATTTTAACTTGAAACTGATGACTTTAGAAATTTATTGTAAACGTGTGAAACACCTTTCCGTTGTAATTTGTGTATAGCTTGAAAACATATTGTGGCAAAAGGAGAAATTGCTTGGTGACAAGCAATTTCTTCTTTTGCCACAATGTTGTTTTACAGTCGTCTGCTGCAAGACCCGAAATGTGGCGTAATGCGATACTGTTTTTAAGACGACCGCCTGCTCAGTGATGCCATTCTTCGAGAAAGCCCCATTAGAAGATTTCTTAATGATGACGTCCTGTATAATTATAGCATAAGCTAAGCTAATTGTTAACGCAATTTGCAACAACGGTTGTTTATAACTGGATTCTTATTAGTTTGTCACTGTGGAAAGTCGAGTCTGTGTAGTTCGGATATGAGTCAGGAATATCTATTATTACACTGTGCAAATCACACAGATCTGTTCAGTCAACACCTAAGAACCCTTACAGAGATTTCGCCTTGTAAGGGATGTTTTTAAGTTGGGCTCAACACCAATCGAATGTGTTTCTATACAATCTTTGGAGCTATTCCCTTTTGAAGTAAAAGAAACATGTCGTTAATTTCACATGCTTCTTCTTTAATTCAGCACAAAAGGGTTTATCCTATCTCTATGGCAGAATCGAGAATGGTTAATCGAAGTTGTAAGGTCTTGTTTCACAATCAAACAAAACAACAAATTTAAACTAAAAAAGGAAGTTTATCTTATTTCTTTTACCTTAACACAACCCCAATCACATACAGCAGGTTACTTTCAAATCAATAATAAAGACTCATTTTTTCTTTTATAACAGTGTTTTTTTCGTGACTCAGTCGTATCAAAATGCCGTCCTAAACAAACCCAATAAACGCTTTTGAAAATATAGAGACAAAAGTACAAACCGTTTTGGGTTTCGTTTTGACATCAATTGGATTATACAATATCGAAAAAGCAATACATTAGTTACACTTATAGCTGGCATTCGCTGATGCTTTCCAAATTCGCCAGTTTCGTAATCCAATGTTCGTTATTAACATCGTAAACATCTTTCTACAACGTGACCGCAGCAAAATGCGTGATTCACTACTGTGGCTACAGAAGAAATGTTTATATCAAGAAATCTATCTGTTTGTCTAAAAGAAAATGTCCCTACCTTAAGTAATAAAGAAACGTCAGGCTTAGGGTCTATCTTTTTTCAGCTGACCTGGAGACCAATTCAGACAAAAATTATTATCTTTGAAAAGAATGATATATTTCGTATGTGTTTTATAATTTCAGTCGGCTGCCAATATAATGGGGAGATGTATTTGGCTGGTGAAAGTTTCAAAAGCATCGACGGTTGCAATTCATGTGGCTGCTCTGAGGACGGCTTTACATTTTGCACGGAAATGTATTGTGGTAAGAAGGTTAATTAACACTTAGAATGAATGGTAATTTTCTAAAAGTAGAAATTTGTGTCGAAGGCTTTCCAAAACCTTGAGTATCTGCTTAATTTTGATGAGGAAAGATAGTCAGAGTAGCAAACAGGTAAGATCACATACCAGCCGCCACTTGGCGGCCGGCCTGTGATCTAACCTGTTTGCATAAGCATGCGTACGGTTCTAGCACTTTGGCGGTTAACCTTGTACCAAATACCAAATTGTCGGCTGTTCTGAATTTGAAGAGTTTGAAAACGGCATTTCAAGATTTGGTGAACTTGAAAAGCAATCTTCTGATTAGGCAGACAACATTGTTGGAAAAGGTGAAATTGCTTTTTAAGACCAATTTCTCCTTTTCCCACAATGTTTTCCAGAGTCGTCTGCAACAAAATGGTCGAGTGTCGTTATTGTTTGGTAATGGTCTAATATAGGGTAACTGTTTGCTGAGTATCTCATGCTTGATATTCGAGCGAGTTCAGTATACTATTGCCTCTGGTATGAATATTTAGAAAATCATTGCAACGTAACACCTTATTGGAAACGTATCTCCAAGTGTCCTTCAATGACATGTGTTCGAACACCATTGTTATTTTTTTACGTAAAAAGAATTCAATGTATATTTACACATAGGTTTTGACTTACACAGATAATTTCCTCACGTTCTTTAGTAAAAGGGTACCCTAAAGTATGTTGAATAAATATCGAGTGTGTCTGAATTTATGTCTGCATGTTCCTTGAACACCACTGTACAAAATGTAATTCTTTTAAAAAATGTATAATACACATATGTCTTGACTTGCACATCAAGTTGCTTTTAGTAAAATGGTACCCTTAAGTACGTTGAATAAAAGATCGAGTATGCCTTAATTAATGTATAAACGCTACTTGAATTCAATGTTTTTTTTTACAGCTCCTGACGACAATGATGACGATAATGATGATGATATTGACGATGATTTGGACGATGATTTGGACGATGATTTGGATGATGATCTTGACGAAATTGAAGATATTATTGATGACGATGAAGAAGACAATGATGATCTTATTGAAGCCAGTGAACGAGATGCTGATGACGAATTTGATAATGATGATGATGCAGATCTCGACGACAATGATGATGATGATGATGACGAAGAAGAGGATGATGAGGGAAGAATGTATGTAACATTTTTTTCATGCATGTGTTGTTGTAGTAGGGGTCTCGACTTACAATGCAAAGTACAATGTGTTGATTTAAACACACAAGCGGCCAGGATCGCTTAGTTCGTAGATCATTCGTACAATTGGCGGAGGTCTTGGGTTCGGATACCATGTTCGTATGTATATTTGTCTCACCTTGCCCACATTTGCGTCAATTGGTTATTGCATTCCCTCATATCAAAATGTTTGTTTAGATCAAATCGAAAGCAACAACAGACAGCAAAATATTTACCACTTCCACTTTTTATAGATAATTTATGAAACCCCCTGTGGTAAAAGTGAAAAAAATATCACGAGGAGAAATTTCTCATTTAGTCGAAGTTGTCGTTTCTTAGGTTTCCTGCAACATATTGGGATAAACCAGGTACTCTGATAAAGGGGTGATTTACACAAGTAAAATTAATTTTAAATAGGGAGGTTGTTTAAACAGTTGATGGATTGTGGTCTATAATTGAGGTCTTAACATTGAAAAAGGGTAATGTCAGTGATTGGCACACTTTATAACACTTCGGTAGATCGTAGTATGGGTATTATATTAACCCATTACCGTACATTAACGGTATTTGATCAGTTTGTTGCGGGCGACTACGAAAAACATGGTTGAACAAGAGGGATTGGTCTTAACGAGCAATTTCTCCTTTTCCCACAATGATTTCTGCCCTATCAGAAGATTGTTTTTCAATTTCATCACATTTTGAAATGTCGTCTGCAATCTCTTTCAGTTTGGAACAGTGAAAAATGTAGCGTTTGGTAAAGGGTTAAGGCAAGGCATATTGTGCGGCCTGGGACTCCTGTCACACTTAAGCTGACAATGCTGATAATTCTTATCGCTGAGATTGCATAGATTATACATAGAAAAAACTCCTATAAAATGATATGTTACTGTTGATCAATGCTTTAACATCAGAATTGTATGTTTTCAGGGGTCGATGGAAGGGGAGGAAAGGCGGTCGTCGAGGGAGAAAACAGAAATGGATGGCCATGAAAAAGGCGAAGAAGATGGCAAGGAAAGCTGGACGACTCGAACGCAGGAAATCAATAATGGCGGCTAATAACGGTACAGTTGCAGTCAACACCAGGAGGGAAAATAAACTAAAGAGGAAACAGGAGAGAAGACAGATGTGGAAACTGAAGAAGGAAGAGCTGATGGCGAAGAAGATTGAGCGAAAGGCTGCCAGAAAGGCCAAGAAATCTAAATGGGAGGCCATGTCGGAGGAAGAAAAAGCAGCAGCGAAGAGTGCCAGAAGGGCTGCATGGTTGGAAAAACGAAAACAAAAGATGGGACAACGGCCGAAATTCCGCAACGAGAAGAGGAAGAACTGGAGGGCTGCACGACAACAGCGCCGACAGAACATGAAACAAGTCGTGACTCTATAAACACACCTATATGTATATGACATATGTCAATGTTCTAGTGATAAATTGACCTATTGACGAACTTATCACCTATCACGCTATGTTATCTAAATCTCGGTATCGTTTGGTAACCTATCGGGGCAGTTTAATTGAAATATCGATAATTGAATTTAGCAAAGCATCAAATCGGATTATTGATCTAAACCAAAATCATCATACAACGAGTAAAGTTGGGTATTATTTCAAACTGTATCTACTATTAAACCATTCATCCGTAATAGAAAGCAAGTAAGATATATACTGTTTAAATGCTATGTGTTGTTAAATAGGCGATACGTCAATTGGACATTGTTGGTCAGAAAGTGCCCCCAAACGATCTAAGGCTTTTCTAAAATTGTTAATCACAATCGCCTTTGAAAGACAATTGTCGTCAAAATTCCAGGTTTGTTTCCCGTATTTGTATTATGTATTTTGTATCTTTTGTATGCAGTAAAATGATTTTTATATAACTAAACGTTTTCGTCATATTTACGAAATGGGTGGATTTAAATGGAGAAAGAAAATGAGAAACTCTTTATGTTCAACGTTTGCAGCAGGCAGATATCCGTAATAGATTAGCCGTATATACCTTTCTGCCAATCTAAAATAGCCATTGGATCACGCTGTCCCTGGTTCGAGACTATACTTATACTATACAAATCAACGAAAATATTTGCGTAAGTCAAAACTGAGCAACATTGATAGCATCTTGAATCAAAGTTCAATATTGCAATGTGACACGTCATATGATGCGCCTGGAAAAGACAATTTAAAAAATGTGTTACTTTGTAATATTGCTTCGCCAAATATTGAAATGAGAGGAAATGATGTTTTGAATCTACGCACATTCTTAGCCTCAATTGTATAGCTAAATGATACCAGAGTGCATCGAAAACGGATACCTTGCTGTGCCTTTTACACAGTTTTTTTTTATTCATCTTAGCTTTATCACTTCACACAAACAAAGTGTGGAAAAACAGCTGTTACACAGTGTCTCCCCTGTCTGGTTTCAAATCACGGTAGCAGACAATTAGAATTTGTATTACACATAGTCTCCCGACTGAATATCATATTTCTGATGGATCTACCGGCCTCGTCAAATATTAGTGGTTTTAACCCATATAGTAATGGAGCATACTTCATACTTATGCAAACAGGTTAGATCGTGGACAGACGCTAACTAAATTGGCGGCTGGCCTGTTATCTAACCCGTTTGCCACTCTGATTATGTCTCCTCATCAAAATCAAGCAGGTATTCAAGGTTGTGGAAAGCAGATGACACAAAAATCTATTTTGAGAAAATTACCAAGCATTCTTGTTGTTAAAGGTTGGTACCTCATGCCATTGACTATGAGATGGGTATCACGAACAGTTGTAACTTCTACGAATTGAAGCAGGGCGATATGTTGGTAAAACTCCAGATGAGAGACTTGTATATATTGTGCAACACAATCAGTAGAAAACGAGACTCTACTTTTGTTTATCTGTGATTTGTACAATGAACTACGCGGTAATAAATTCAATCCCCTGATTAGTGATTCTGAAGGGCTGCCAGATAACCAAACAGTATGTCATATAGTGACGTCGCAACCCACGAAAACTAGTGAAGAACCTAGTCAAAGCATGTCGTCTAAGAACGAACGCAACTTATGTTTAGAGGCTCCGAATGGATATATCTAGTCTTAGCGATTATTTGCAACGTACTCAGAAACCTGTTTGATTAATAGAGCACGTTCCCCTTGAATCAAATACTGTGTCTCTCAAAATGATTTCACCATTAAAACCTTTAATAAGTCAATATTAGGCTTGACAAGAAGTACCTGGATGACTATGTGCTCTGTTTGTCCCAACGCTCTCTAAAGTGCAATCAAGTCTTCCATATTATACACAATACTAGTTTCTTTATACATGAATTATATGTTAAATACCATTAATCATAAAGAGCCAAGCTACATGTGGCATCTTTTAGGATAATCATACGTGGCAATAGTTATTTAATCATAGCTGAACAAGTTAAAAACAGGTTGTATTCTTTACGTTATTTCATTGTGTAAAGAGCTTAAACAGTTGAGATGTATTAAACATGTTCTTAAAAGAGCACACGCACGTTGCATCGCTTTGTCCTATGGCTGTGTCGCTTATGAGATCAATTTACTCACTTAATGAAAAGTTATGTATTCAGCATTTACATGTTAAAGCATACAGCAGAATCATTTGGATTTCATTCTGACAAAGCTTGTCTTTCCATAGATCCATTTCCCTAGTTGGGATTCCTTATTGATCAAATTAAAGCAATAGAAATATATATACAGATGATAAAAGAACATTTCCGTTATGACATTTATTTGAAACCTATGTGGCAAAGGGTATTTGGCTCAATACTCTATAGATCTCTGCAATAGATCCGACAAATTAAGGTTTCTTTGAGTAATAACTTACGGAAGAACGGAATCTTTAAATGTATGTTACATGTTCGAAATGAAGAAAGGGAATTAATCCATGATATATACGAATGTTTAACCATATAGGGTTATCTCCCGTCATTTATCAGAGATTCATCAACCTGTTTTGATCAAATGAAATGTTTATTGTGTTTTTTTTTCGCGTTAAAGCAGTTGACTGTTTTGTTTTTGCAATATAATTATGGTGTGAATGCAGTAACAGCTACACAAATGTCATAATTTATATAGCCAGTTCTAAACATACAGAAATACCATCTACTTTGTACCTATTATGCATCCAGTATGAATTCCCGGGAATCGCCGAAAGTCTTCATTGATTAGCAGGAGTTCTCTAACCAGGTATCGAATTTCGAAATGAAATATCTGGAGTAAAAAGTCCATCCACGTTAAAGCAGAGTACAAAAAAATGCAAGCTTGGAATAATCGAATCACATGTTAATAGTGGATTTTTTCATCTAAGGTAAATGACCCTAATAGACAAACCTCTTCAATGTTTCCATACATAATATGACTATAATAACTATAGAATATAAAGCAATTAACATACAATAACCATATTGACACATTGTGTTATGGTATAAGTTGATGTTATTATACCCCTTGTTTTCATTTCAAAATGAGTTGTTTTCCCTGAGAACTGTTAAAATGAATTTTCTCCTGTTTGTACTGTTAAGATCGCATTTCGTTGTGATATCTAAACCAGAATCATGTAATGCATCTTTCTACCGAGAGTTTTGTTTGTTATCAAAAAGTAAACAGGGTTCTCATCATGCTAGAGATATTAAATTTCCAATAGACTGATTTGCCAATTTTTTTTACAATGCTCATTGAAAGAATATAAGCATATGTCAAATAAGGGTCGAGTCCCGACCACACATACACGTTACTAGTTTTAATATGTATCTTATAATCTTTTTGGAGAGTTCCCTATCGTATTACAAATACTAAATTCATAAAAGTAAATCACTTCTTATGAATCGTATCATCTTCAAAAGGTTTTGGCAATAGCACCAGCTGCCAAAAGTTGTTTCTTTTCCCGCCATGTAATACAGCAAATAAAAAGATAAACAAATAATGAATTATACATGTTTTATTGCAATATATTATTTGGAATATATCAACAAACCAAACACTCTAATACATAGCCCTTCCTTCACATACAGGCAAGTGTATCGGCGTGTCTGAGATAAGACGTATGGAAGGAACCACAATTTGTCATTGGGTCATTGGATCAATAGCAATGGCAGAACGAGGTACGAATCAATACGTGGATAGTTTGCTTCCGATAGCTTTTTCGGTGTGATTATGAAACTTAGATGTTTCTATCTCTCTATTTTGTAGGAGCTTAAAAGCAATTGAAGCTGAATACTGTTTTACCAAACAGATTATGCTAAATATGTGCGTAAGTTCAAAATAGCATTCGCTCTTATTCCAATATTTGACTGATCAATGTTGCAAAGTAACACATCATTAAAATTGTCTCTCCGACCCGCTTCTAATGATGTGTCACATTGCAAGTTTGTACTTTCAATTAAGATACTATCCATTTTTATAAATTTTTGATTTACACAAAGATTTCCCATCAATTGATTAGTAAAACAGTATCCTCGTGTTAAATGAGCATTGGAAATATCTTTGTAAAATAAAGCGGAAACCGTATAATGGCAAGGGAGATAATGCTAACTTTGATCATATTTTGCTCCTGTGATTTCCTTCATATTCTGCTGAAAAACGTTTAGATAAGTATAACTTATATGGACAAGATTCTTCAATCCATATCAACTGTTTCTTAGGACATGACCAAAAACACAATAAACGGTCTTAGCTAGTGGAATCATGGAAGTTATTGCTTTTTCTAGACTTTATTGTATATGTCAGGTGACGGAAAATTTCAGTAACATACAGATCAAATCGAAGCAGCATCAACAATTGCGATTTTTATCGGATGACAAAGCACTGTTAGCAAAAATAATAAGTGTATGTTTGTCTGTTTACTATGTTGGTGGCCAGTTTAAGAACTATTGCACTAAGTGCTCAGCTAAAAAATAATGGAGGCTCAAAACCTAACTACCAATACGGTCAATGGTAGAACCAATGATATACGATAAGTGATTTGACAGACTGCCTGCAATACATGACCATCCATTGCTTTTTTTACCTACAGACCAACCGTAATGCTAACCGAAGCATATATGGGATTTGTGAATACACGCTGACTTATCCTAAATTTATCATATAGTATGTTCGGTTTATGATGGTTTGTCGCTACTTGATGTTCCTTGTTGCTTTCTGCCAGAACTTTCTCAATCTCTAAACACATTTTACTGACAAATTTTCAAAGTGAATTACAAAGGACAAACTATACAAGTTTTGGTAAAAAGGGTCTAGAAACACGTGCTTCCTTGAGAGGACTTGAGGCCAGTCCCCCTTTGCCATAACTTGTGTTTCCTGGCTTTTCGTAACTCTCAGTTTTATGGATCCTTTACAAAAGTATTTCCTCAATATATCATCAAAGGGTAACACCAGAGTCAATGCTTTGCATTTAGAATACCTTCCATATACATTCTTAGTAGCTGCTTTGGTCATGAACCCGAAATCTGCTTCTGGATTTGCATTTGAGAATTATGCAGGACAAAGGCTAAGAAGGCGTATATGTCCCAAAGCTATGATAACATGTATATCTAAACCAACAACATCATGAACGTACATTAACAAACAATGGGATTAACTAACAAAAACCGGGATTTGTGTGTTCAATCAAGCACTTTTTACAATGTTTCTTCACCGTTCTATAAGCATCTAGAGTCACGTGACACCCCTGTATGTTCAGCTGCTGTAACTTTTTACAATGTTGAGCTATGGTCACAATTCCCAAGTCCGTAATGGCGTCACAGGATTTCACACTTAGCTTCTTCAACTGACTGCAGTACGCAAGCGCGACCAGGCCCTCGTCAGTGACGTCACACTTCCCGATGTCGAGGGATTTCAATCTCGTGAGATTTCGTGCGACCGTATCCAAGGAATCGTCCGAGACGGCCTCGCAACTCCGTAAGTTCAGATACCGCATCTTCTTACAACATCTCGCGATCTGTATTATCGCAACGTCCGAGATCTTGTCACATTTAGCCACGCTGAGATACCGTAGGTCCGAGAGTTTGGAGATTTCACTTCCGCCGTAGTCCGTCACACGTTTACAGTCACTAATACTGAGTTCTCTCAGAGACGTACAGTTCGTGCAGACGGATTGTAAACCCTGGTCCCCGACTCGAAGACAACGTCGTAAGAAGAGGTACTGAAGCTGTGAACAATACGTTGCCACGGCAACCAGTCCTGCGTCATCGAGTCCCGTACAGTCACTCATGTCCAGATGGCGCAGGTATATCTGGCGGAGGTGTGGCGCTGTTGTTTGTGCGATTAACTTGTCGGTTAGTCGGATACACGATAAATTCGGACAACCTGCAAATATAGATATAAACGTACGATTGAATATGAGCAAGTTTATCAGAACACTCCGTCTGTTAGATCACAGACAAATATATTTTTGTCAGAGCTTCTTACAAATAAAGCTCTCTACATACGGATGAATATAATTGAGGATGTAAGAGCTATTTGTCTGTCAGACGGATACACACTAAACCGAAGCAGATTTCAAGTAAAAATGCTAACGAAAGGATGAATATGATCAAGTTTGTCAGAACTCTCTGTCTGTTACACCAAAGACAAAGATATCTATGTCTCTGGTTAGACCAGAGCTGCTTTCAAGTAGAAATACTAACGTATGGGTGAGTATAATTGAGTCTGTAAGAGCTATCTGTTTGTTAAACGGATACACACTTAACCGAGGTAGCTTGCAAGTAAAAAAATACTAACGTATGGATGATAATGATTAACTGTATAAGAACTACCCGTCTGTAAGACGGATGTGATCCACACTAAGCCAAAGTGAGCCTACAAATACATTTATAAACATATGAATATACATTGAATCCTCGTTAATCCGGACCCCGAATATCCGGACGTCTCGCAATCCTAACAAAATTGTAAGGGAACGGAATATTGTGCAGTAATTTGCTTAACCAATAACCATACAATAACGATATTTGACCAGTTTTTGCAGACGAATCTCAAAAACATTGTGGGTCAAGGAGAAATTGCTCGTTACGAGCAATTTCTCCTTGAGCCACAATGCTTCCTGTCATATCAGAAGATTAACTTTGAATTTTACTTGAGGAAAACGTTCGTGAAACGGAAATTGAGGGTATATTTGGTGATCCTCATATAGACCGTTTATGTCTAAATATGTTTAAGACCAGGCCCTGCTTCATTGGTCCGGATTGTTCGTTAACCCGTAAATTTTGTTTTGGGAACGGACGTGTTCGGATTAACGACTGTATATTGTTTATGATGAAGTGTGGAAGAGGTATGTGTCTTTGTGACGGATGTAAGGTTAGCTGTAGGTGTGATGACGTACACATACGATTGTCAATCACCACTAAAATAGGGTTGTGAATAATGCTGCCTACCCAATCCAACCAATGACTTTTTATGATATTCAAATGCGAGAGAAGTATTTTGTTGTGTGAACCGTCATTGCAGATGTGTACTGTATGCCAAAATAAGTTTATCAATAAGTTATTATTTTCAATATAGACGATAACAATTAACAACAGTACAAAGAAAATACACCATTGACTCCTTAGTGTGTTCACTCGCATTGAAGTCAGTCAATGCGACGTAAAAGATTGACAAAGTCCAGCTATTTACGGGGGGCATTGATTGAACGATCATTTAGGGTGTCTAATATTGAGACTTTGGTACGGACCAGTGATAACAGGCGGATTAACGAATGAATACGGGGGATCAAGCCGTCTAACGATTTACAGATAACATGCGAATGTTGTCTAATCACGGAAATAACCTTTGACTCATACCCTCTCGGGGGAGATACATGAAGTGTGCTGTCACAACTGAAAGCGACCGCTGATGACAATGATTGACCCTTAGAATGCCTGGTATTTTTCTAAAAATAGATTTTGATGCCGTCTGCTTTACAAAACCTTATATATCTGCTTATTTTTCATAAAGAAAGATATCAAGCGTAGCAAACAGGTTAGACCACAGGCAAACCGCCAATTTACTTGGTGACTGGCCTCGATCAAACCTGTTTGAATAAGCATGAAGCCGATTCAAGTACTTTAAAGGTTAAGTGTGGTAAGTTATTTCATAATAATATGTTAGATATGAAAGCAGTATGATAAAGGTGGAATTGCTTGTTACAAACATTTTACCATTTCGTGATAAGTGTGTCTTATCTAATATAAGCTGTGCCCAATATTGTTCTTTGAACCCCACACCAGGGAGTGGATTATTTTTCCTGTGTGAAATTTTGTGGATACCAACAACAAGTTATGGTTGGACAACCTGAATTTATTGTTAATCGATAGGTGGGAACACACTTTAAAGGTCTGTTAAGAACGATGAATATAATTTTCATATTTGGAAATTAACATCAATCTAAGAAGTCCGATGAACCACCTTCATTCCTGTTTTTGTTACGGTTGCCTTTATTTGAACTTTGACACAAATCGCATACATCATTTGGTTATAAATGATATTTGCATTAAGGTTTTTTTAAGCAAAAAGGGTTCAATGTTCATATCAAGTTACATTGCCCTCAGCTTACTTATTATAGGTGCTTGTTCACAGACGAAAAAACAAATTTAAAAGTCAAAACAATATTTCGTTGAAACAAGACCGTGTATGTGTTGTTTGACATACAATTTAACGTATCCGTTTAGAGCATAACCAAGTAAAGTTTCAATTTGACTACGTAAGTGCGCTCTTTGATCTCAAAGGTGTTGTCACCATGTTGGATTAAAATACGTGTCATTTCACTGTATTTAAAGAAAGAAGTTACAAAGTTTTCAGCTTCACTTCTGAGAACAAGCACCTTTAAAATTTAACCCTTTGCCAATCGCCAAATTTTAGACCGTCCCAAATTGAAAGAGTTTGCAGACGCGATGGAATTGAAAACTTAATCTTCCGATGGGAAAATATGAGGCAGAATAATTTTCTCCTTTTCTCACCATGTTTTTACGAGTCGTCTGCAACAAAGTGGTCAAATGTCGTTATTGTTTAATAGGTTCAACACATAGACACAAAAATCAACATACCAGGGTACCGTTTTACTAAACAGTTTACGCTTAAGATTTGCGTAAGTCTAAAACAACATTTCCTCTTATTTCAATATTGGGTGCAGCAATATTGCAAAGTAACACATCATTGAAATCGTCTCTCCGAGACGCTTCCAATGATGTGTCACATTGCAATATTGTGCTTCCATTGAAGATACTATCCATGTTTATCAATTATGACTTACGCAAACATGTTCCGTAAGTTGTTTAGTAAAACGGGCCCCAGTAGTATTTAAAGAAAGAAGTAATGAAGACATTAATTTTAAACTTCCAAACCTCCTTACATCTGTGCACAAGTACCATTAAATTTAAACACAAAGACACAACAATCGACATACCTGTAGTATCAAGATACTCAAGGTTCACACAGTAGGACACCACTTCAAACAGCGCCGTATTCGTCACGTTGGTACACTGCTGGATCTCGAGCTGACGAAGTTCGGGACAAGTTTTCGCAATCGAATGTAATCCCTTATCACTGAGTCTATCACAACCGCTTAGATCAATCTTCTCCACAATCAGACACACAGTCGGCGTGTCGTAACTTAACCGTTTTGTGAGATATTTCATGGCGGCGTCGATGTTTATGTTTTCGTCGTGTATCACAATTTGTTTCCACAGTATTGGGTCCCAGGCTAGCCGATACCACCGCTGACAGACGCAAGAACACCGGCACAGTTGATCCGTTTGTAAGTTTGAGAATATTTTAACTATGACGTCATCTGTCATGAGGTCAAAAGGTGAAGGTCGACTTTTCCACTTGCCCTTGCCATTGGATGTGAGCATGAGTTTATTCGTGTCCTGTAAATCCAGATCATCGATCCGAATTTGTGGAATACTAAGATCCGAAAAGCGAACACTCGGCGAGGTAACACTACTGTTTTGCATCACCGGGGATTTGTTTACCGAGTTACTTCCCTTTAAAATCCGTAACCGATCCTTATTGCTTTGGTTGTTGAGCGCCGTTTTGGCACCATGTGTGTAGGCCCATGGAAATTTCCCTTCTCCTTGTCGCTTCTTGATGTACGGCTTGTCCACGGATACGGAAGAATCCGAAAACTGCCGATCGAAAGACGAGTCGTCCGAGAGTCGACGATCGGCAGAAGACACGGATGAGTTATCTCCCCTAAGATACGACATCTTGCCCGTTGATTGGTTGTGAGCGCTAGTGACGTCAGAAGCGATGCCTGATGACGAGTCATGGGCGCATTCTGTCGATGTTAAGGAGCCTGGAAATATAAACAGGAAATGTCAGCAAGTGTAATGAGCATGCGCAATTACTGTTAACGTTTGAGAGGTCACATTGCCCAGGTCCCAATACCTCGCTCAAGTCTTTAAGGTGGTAACCATATTATGATATCGCAGTTTTTTGGACGTACGATTGCTCCCAAGAGGTATCCGATTGTGTTTCAGACACCTCTGCAAACTATATGGGCGACCATGTGCCTCAAATTTTGTTGAAGTCATTCACTGACACACACAAAAAAGAAACTGTTCCTAACGATCTATGTTGATAAACACTTCCAACACCTGTTATATATACATGAGAAAGATAAGAAGAAAAAGCACAAAATGATTATACGGTGATAATTGATTATATTGTGCATTAAAATCAATTCTTTATCACTAATACATATGTAAGCATTTTACCAAACTGATGACAATATGATTCACCTCGGTGTCTCCATTTACAAAAGTTATTAAAAAGAATACAACAAGTTTCAAACACGGGATGGTTCCATCACAACGATTTCATTTCAACAGTCAGATACTGTTTGGACAGTCGCTTAGGATCGACAGACATAGATCAAAGTCGGACAGACTGCTAAAATTTGATAGACCGAGGTCAAAGTTCGAAATACGTAGGTCAGAGTTCGACAGACAGAGGGCAAGGTTCGACAGACCGAGGTAAGAATTCAACATGTGGCCACAAATACAGGTAAATTACGAGCAATAACATATGGGCTTTCTATTGTCAACACAATATCTCAAACAGCCATTAAATATGTTTAATGACGTATAAAGCGTTAACGCTTTATTGACAACAGTACATTTTTATCATTTATTACACATTTCTAACTTCGATATTGAATTACCACTTACATACGGGTGGTATATGAACGCATCTGTGTTAATAATGACATATGAAGCGTTCAGTGAAATACTATTGTAAGTGCTTCATAAATAAGAAGCACTTAATATAGTCCTGTATTGAACCCTGGATATGTTTAATGTTAGAATGCAAATTACTTCAAAAGTAATGCAATGCCATGGATCGAAATGTTAATGGTAAGGGAGAGGGGAAAAGTAAAAAGGGGCAATTACTCGTCCCCAATATGTCATGCTGGAATTCTCAATTTAACGATGTTATCAAAAAGTGTAAACTAATTATCTGAATTACATTAGGAATACTTAAAAACATTAGTAAAATACTGTTCCTTTTGTCACTATATAATATATATAATATAACCCAGTTATTAATCGATAACATGTTCATTAGAAAAAATGTAATAATTTTGCTGAACTTGACTAATATAATGAAATAATATACATTGTACAGTAATGTCCTTAGATGTTTGAGTCATATCGTCACTTAACTAAAAGGTGACACATCTTTTTAAATGAAAGAGTTACAGCATCCAAGTCAAATAAAGATGGTAATATTTGTCCAATAAATCTTCGGAGTAAACTGTGACACGGGGCTTGCGATCACAATGCAGATCGGATAATAAACAATCTCAGCATGCTTAGTAAAGAATGTGACACGGGATAATCCGCCAATCAGACTGAAGGTAAAGCTTTGTCGGACCTAAATGTCATCCGCCTATGTTTTATGTTTTGAGGTTACAGAACAAGACTTATTCGAATGAACAGTCATAAGACCTTTAATTTTGAGTATCAAATCGTGCTTTGGGACAAACCTTCTGAAGAGCCAAAGTACACATGCACACCATCATCGTTTGAAATCGGCAAAACAACGGATATAACATGGTTCTGGATGAAAATATGCAGACTAGTTAATCTTTAAGATGTTAGGTAATGTGCTAAAAATGGATTTTTGTGTCGCCTTCTTTCCAATACCATAGATATCTGCTTTATTTAGTCAAGGAAGTGTGCTCAGAGAAGGAAACAGGTTAAATCACAGGCCAGCCGCGAAATTACTTTGCGGCTGGCCTGGATCTAACCTGTTTGCACAAATATGAATTTGGTTCCAGCGCTATAAGCGTTAACTCGTGCTTTTGTGGACTCCTCTTGAATACCTTACCCAAAGGTATTAGCTAGTTCTTGATAACAGCTTCTGCAGACTCGTTAACGGTCCAGCGATTTGAAACTGAATTATTCTCAAATTAAGCTGAATCGATAGCTCTAAGCAATCTCATTGGGTACCTTATTACTCCAATCGGCTAAGGTATTAGCTCAGACCGATGCCGACCGTTCATGACATTTATGAGTTCTAATCACGCATCATCTTTCCTTCCCCCATATAAAATCACATATAAGTAATCTGTATATATTGAATAGACATTTGATTCGTTCAACTTCTTCCAAATCCTTTGACTATTTCCCTCTTAATTACAACTTTTGTTTCCTTATGTTAGAAATGAGTAATACATGTTTCGATTCGTATATGTTCCGTGTCCGTTTTTCTTGTTCTTTTTGTATTTTTTGTTGTTTTATTACTTCATATTTTGCTTGCATCTTCTGTTATTTGTATTTTGTTTGTAATTATTCTACATCTGATTGTAAACTCGTCATTTTGGCGGAAAAATTAGATTAAAAAAACCCAGATTATTATTGTCCCTCTATCCAGATCATGTATTCTGTTTTGTAATCACCAGTGAAAACCCCTTTTCTCGACCACCGTGGAGTTGTGATTTATCGTTCCGTGCTCTAACCCCGTTTACGTTTGACATTATTCCGATCAATCGAAATTGTTAACATAGTCCCTCACACGACCCTTTCCATTGGGAAGTAGTTCAAGGGGGATCAAGCGGGGACCATCGTCCATTGGTGTGAGATACTTTTACCCATCTGGAGGTTTTATTGATTTGTTCGAGCTGCATTGTATATGATTAAGTGCCACACATTCGATTAACAGTTCTGGCTTTCTATGAGATATCAAAGACGGCAGCAAACTGGTTTAAAAATAAGGAATGCTTGTTTCTAAAAGTTGACCTTTTTGTTAAAATGTTGTTCTTTATCGTTGTTTTATTTCATGAAATAAAGATTACAAATGGTTATTTAGACAGCATCTGTCTGGTTTATATCGATCTAGATGATGAAGACGCTTTACTAAAATTGCGCTTCTTTACGTATCTTTTCCGGTAAGTTATCAATGTTTTAAGGGTAATATAGAAATATTTTTCACTTAATAAATGACCATTATCAAGTGGGCTAAACCCTTTAACAGATAATTTGAGTTAGATGTATGAAATCATGAATGCTTGCGTACAACGTTTGTCGAAATACTGCGTGCTTTTTTAACCCTTGTAGTGAAGGTACCGATTTCTTGCTTATCAAAACAGGTAAGATCCAGGCCAGCCGACAAATAAATTGGCGACTGGCTGTGACCTAACCTGTTTGCTACTATATGTATCTTTCCTCATCAAAATTAAGCAGATATTCAAGATTTTACACAATAACCTATTCTAAGACAATTACCCTCCATTCTACGGGTTAATAAAAGTCGTCCTAACAAATCAACATAGACTGAAAGAGGACGAAACTGTACATAGGTCAGGTACAAAACGCTAGCTTGTTAGGCCTCGTTATGCCCCTTTTCGTCTGAGTTGAAAGGTATTTTGTCGGATTGTTACGACATGTCAAGGAGATTGTGTTCCTTAATCTGCCTTAAGACGATTCAAACTTTGATACGGCTTTTTATAAACAAGACTTCACTGTTGACATAAACTTCACACGAACCAAGGTGTCTTACTGTAGGATTAGTCCGTTTCTGCATTTAGGACTCCCCTGGCCATGTTTCGTCTTGATGTTTAACCCTTTACCAAACACAAACTGTTCAACTGTCCCAAAGTGAAATAGTTTGCAGACAACATTTTAAAATGTGATGAAATTGAAATTTTTTGATAGGGCAGAAAATATTGTGGGAACAGGAGAAATTGCTAGTTTCTCACAGTGTTTTCATGGGTCGTCTGCAACAAACTGGTTTAATGTCGTTATTGATTGGTAAAGGGTTAACGGGTCTAACGCACAAATGTGTGCTCTGTGAGTAATAAACGTTTAAAAGAGGTACTTTAGCGATTATTGTCATTCATACAAAGATGCCTTTTTACTTCTTAGTTATTGAAACCCCGTGATTTCGTTTAATAATGCGAGCTGAAGCTTTTCGCCCGTCAATGCTTCTATGGGAAATCCGGTTTATAAATAGACACAGGAATTCTTTCTCGCGCATCTTATTAGCGTCACGTGACAAAAGCGATCAAATGTTTCCGAAGACCCTTATGTCCATATTGTCTGAATACATCAACTCATTTCAATTCAATCTCTTTAAAATCCCAATCCGTGAAATAGTCCTTTTAATGAAATCATTACGGTGACACGAACTTCGTCTTTCACAAGTTAACTTTTATGTTTAATAAATGAAAAGAATATTACAACAGTAAGCATTTCTTTGGGTGTATTAAAATTAAAACTTAAAAACACCCTTTCCAAACAGATGTGTTCAAGAGATGATATACTATCATTCTGTTCAACGGTCTACGTCATCACTAACGACCGATCTTCTGTACTTTGACGCATCGCAAGAGCGCAATATAGTTTTTTGTGTACCTTCGTACAGGAAAAAAATAGGTTTTTTAAGTATAACCTAAAGATTTGATTGTGACGTGTAATAGCTACAAAACGGTAAAATTAACATTTGAACCAATATAGAAAATAATATAATAAATCATACTTGAGAATAAAAGACACTCTTATTGGTAATATCAACCTTCCATGTAAGGATATTTATAGAAGTAGTTCCCTTCCCACCAATCCCATCGCACACATGTAATTGCAAACACGCACATGTCGAACACATATGATACATCATGTTAACTTTGTGACAGAACGTTGTTCCGTACCGGCAAGGAAATGACAGAAGTGTGAATATAAACACTGGTCGCCTCATTATAATTGGCAAAACTTGTTTATATGCCGATTCCATCAAGCCAATAAGATGACAAAATTCCATGGACGAATTGAAATGTTTCTTTAAAAATAAGTGGTGTGTACTTTAACTTCGTTTACAATAGTCTGGTTTTTTAGTAACTTCGCAGCATTCCATAGATCTTATCCCAGTACTTTCCATCTTAACCAGAAACTTGATTTATATTCGTGATTCTCTCAAAATTACAAAAAAAAATGCAGTGCAGTAAACCACTATTTCATCTTGTTTGATTTCTATCTAATCCGCCTTGAACAATCTCTCACTTGTATGGTGATTGGCATTTCATCAACAGTAAGATAAATCCGATATGAAGTTATCGATTCATAGTCCAGCTTATATGTGTTCATTGGGGTATTCGTTCATTGGTGTTATACAATATCACACCGGATATAATAAATACATGAAGTATATATACGATATCTATGGTCTGACACTAACATATGTAAATCATTGTCACATCGGTAAACGTATACAAACATCTAATTTCGTCAAATGAAAACTCATATTTCAACGTATCATCCATCAAAGGGATTTTATCTTTTGAAATGTAATTTAATTAATACAACCATCAATCATGTATTCAATATACTTTCCACAAAGGGTTTGACTTTGATGTGTAACTTTTGGATCGACTTGAAGACTTATATGACATGACGGTTGATAATTGAATAAAGTTATTGGTTGTGGCTTAATATTGCGACATCTGAATATGAATCGTGATCAACATTACTCATTTCACGTTATGGAGGGTGTAAACGACACAACCTAATCATAAGACCAGGCAGGGACATAAAACCTATTGCCTATCGAAACTTACAAAATCACTTGTATTTTGCATCATTAGAAATAGCCAACGGAATACTGAAAGGAACCTAATGAGATCTATGTACGGATTCGGGCATGTATAGTTACTAATGAAACGCAGATAACGTTTAGATACGCATATAACATATGGTAACATGTACTTATATATGAAAAATATCATGTTCATTATTCAGTCATTACCAAAAATGACATTAAGATAAACAACCACCATAAAGCGTATCATTAAAAATACAGCTTTTTCATCGGTACGAATGATCACTCGGTCGAATCCTCTGAGTTCACTTGATTATTAAGAATGCTCAAAGAGACAAAACCTGGACGAGAGGATCAACTAAGGGCAGCCACATTGACAAACGCAAGGCAACCCTTGTTTGCTGAGCCGCTGTATATAAATAGTTATGTTGTCACGCCTAGACTACGCAATTAATTGTGAACTTCACTGAATAAACACAACAAACAAAAGAAAAGAAAACGGGCACATTGAGGTATTTGAAAGGAATGGTTAAAACTAACATACAGATCATCTCTGAACTATTCTCGACCGCAAATAGCAATATAATAACACTATTATAAGACTGTTTGCTCTATAGCTTATTTTTTACGACGCGGTTTAATGGGAAACTCACTGAAAAATATTTGTCTGTGACGTGTTCAATAAACTTTCTTGTATGGGAATTAGTAACTAGACCAAATTGAAAATAAGAGAAATAATTATACTAATCAATAGACGAATTTGATTCAATCAAATGTGGTCTTTTTTAAGAACTGTATTTGGTTAGACATCATCGTGGTAAGAAGAACTGAAAGGTATATCCGTTTGTAGCCGAGAGTTCTTGAATTCTTTAATGCCTTTATTTAATGTTCATTTGAATGACAAAGGAGTGATGTAAAATACCATCCATGATTTGCCTTAGTTGAGATTTGAATTTGGATCTGTATGATGCGACCATATTTGATATTTGTTGAATAACAAGATATTATTGAATTGTAGATCCCATGATTCAAATACCGTTTAAACGTATATTCACAATATCATGCAGAGATGAACTCACAAGACTTAAATGAGGCAGCAGTACAGCTTTGACAAACAACATGAGAAATGATGCTGCAGTATTCCCAGTTAATGGCTAAAGAGAACTTCATCGATTTCGGAAAGTGATAATTCCACCCTAAAACAAAGGCCACAAAACATTACCTTATGGTGGTTATAGGTAAGATACGTAAACAATTGTACAGTAGAGTTGTGTTCAGTAGGATGTCTTGTCACAATGAAAACATAACTTAAAGTATATGAACGTATTCTTAAAGAACGAACATTTCTACTGTTTTTATTAGTTTTAATGTAACATTCGGAAGCGAATTTGTACCTGATAACATACATCGAACGGTTTTACCCTACCCCAAATGGTGTATATGGTGCTAACTCTCAAAGCAAACATTTCCTTTAATAATAAATCATCATAGCGTAATAACAAGACACCACATTTAGTAAACGTTTACAGCTCTACACCGAAACTAGCGGTTGTGAATATTTGACAAAGGTACAAGGACATAATTTCATCTCTAGACAAAAGCTACCTCACCTGCGCTCATTAACTACATGAAAGTGTGTATTGTTTCACATTCAATTAATATTTCCCCTTTACGTGATGTTATGTTGTCGTTATGTTATCATACATCAGTATTGACAAAGGCCCGCAGCTTCAGTAACCAATCAAGTTTGATATTTCGTTATCGCTTTATCAGACTTGTTTCGATTTAATGACATACAATGGTAACATTGTGCCTGTATGCATTGTAAGGTAAGTTTTATTTAAAAAGAAATAGTTTAATCTTTTTTTTTCATTTTACATCGATTGTGAAACAAATTCTAACAACTCAGATTATACACTCTCGATTCTGCTTACTGGATACATAACCAGTACTCGCGCCAAACGTGGATTAAGGAAAGGTTGCAAGACAAGGCAGATTCCGCTTCTCACAGGATCCGAACCCACGACTCTCGTGTTCAGAGGCTTATGCTGTTCCTCTGAACCAGTGTCCTCCACATTTAAAACAGATATAAGCTTTTAACAAAGTCAAACGGGAAAAGCATAAACAGATCGGACACGTAAAATGATTAGCACATCTGTAGAACCATTTGATAAAAAAAGAATACGTGTACACTTGTATAAAGAGGATCGTTTACGCTTATTATTACATGTATATAGTAACGTGAGTCATTGCAGTTCATTATCAACATGTCTACCATATATACATGTAGGTAGATCCGGGTCTACACGTGCTTCTGACAATGACGTCACTCTAAATATAGTACTAATTGAAATGTTAAAACGCCGACAGATAGAACACTCAACTACCCAAATTAATAATTTCATTCCCAAAGAAGCTTAATCGAACTGCCTTTATTTTAGACTTCGTCATTTTATACCAATCTCAAATGAGATTACTTTACTTCTGAATGCCCTCTATAGCATGTTTGTGATATTTTCCAAAAGATGACCAATTGCTCTCGTACGGAAATGTCTACAACAAACTGAAAAGTTCTTATTCTGTGTTGAACACTACACGCAAGTAAATGTTATGGAAAATGTGTCCAAAATGGCTAACTTTTAACACGGACTTTCAATTTGTCAACAGAAACCGACCTAAACCACATAAGACATTTTGATCAATAATTATTTCAAATGTGATTGTATGAATGATAAAACGCGAACAAAAATCAACCAAAACTTTCGAGAAGACACCGTTTAGACAAAGGACGGAAAATACAGTGGCAACAGGAGAAGATTACTCGTCACGAGAAAATATTTCCCGTTATACTAGAGAGTAGTCAATAACCTTGCTGTAGTTGCCTCAAATCAGGTATACATGAAACAATGATATGATTATTCAAATGATATCTTAGCCTTTATAGTGCTGGAGCCGACATCATGCTTATGCAAATAGGTTGGATCCAGACCAGCCGCCAAATGAATTGGCGGCTGGCCTGTGATTTAACATGTTTGCTTCTCTGAGATATTTTCTCATCAAAATTAAGCAGATATTTAAGATTCAGGAAAGCAGACGCAACAAAAATCTATTTTTAAACTACCCAGCCTTATAAGTGTTAAGCATGTGTAGAATAAAGATGTAAATGTCAAACTTACGAGTATCGTCAAGTCCCATTTTAACGAATAAACCACCCACAATTAAGTCTTCTCTACCATTCGTACCCAACTATTTAAACTATCTTTTACGTCACTGTTCGGTTAACTATACCGATCCCTTAATGATATCGTTCCCGTTTGAACCGACAGCAAAAATCGAAAACAACCCCGCATTCCTTTGTGGACCGTTGTTTAAGTTCGTTATCACTCGTCGAAAATATGTTCGATATGCTTTCTGAGTCACGTCGTTTTCAGAAATAATTATCCTTAATAGCTCTATAACAGTCCTCACTAACTTAACCATTCATGAAGTGAATAAATACACCAATTAGAAGTCAGTCGGTATGTTTTCGGTCCCCACATGTCAAATAGTTTAAACGCTACAATTGCCTAGTAGTTGATTACTGTGCAAACGGACCGACGTTTGTTTGAATATCAGAGAGAACGAGTTTTAAGAAAATGGGATTCACTTTTACTTACATTAATTACAGTGTTTCATCGTCTTTCGTGTAGGCTGAATATTTCTTTTGTTAGCATTTCTATATATCGTTAAACCCTGAGTTGTCGGTAGGCATTATACATACGTCATCGAGACGGTTTTAATTACCAACAACAACAAAAGAGGAAGAATGGTAATGCTGATATTTTACTTATCTTAAGGAGGGGCGTGTCATCGGAAATTCAATCGCATTAAACCTGTATACAGTCATAACAATGATGTTTACTTGATGATAAAAAGCATTAACTGCTATCATAATCATATGATTACATCTTAAGCATGAAATGTGTGTAAAATCGCTGAAAAAAAACCCCAACAAACCAATATATTTCTATTTCTCAAATTATGTTGGGCAGACACAAAAGATAGACCGAAAAAAGTTGGAGAAGAAGAGCAAGAACAAGAACAATGCGAAGAAGAAGTAAAATAAGAAGAGAAGAAGACCAATCATTAAAGGCCCATTAAAGGAGAATAATGCTATATCAAACTATATCACTTGGTAAACTTTTGGACAGATTCAAATAGTTTTCACCAGAAAACACCATCAGCACAACTGAAATGTGAAAGTAAACCAGAAATAACCCAAATAAGCAAGTTTTATAATTCAGATTTCATGATTCTTCACCTCTGACCTTGACAGTTGATACACACATTTTTGAACCGACCAATCAGAATTCATTATTTTGAACATGTAAACAAACAGGTTGTTGATAAACATGATTGAATTAGAGACAACTATATTTCAAGCACAACAGAACTAATTTTAAATGAGTTTATTTAATAGGGTATCAGTGCATTCCTAATCTAATTCTGATGACATTTATGAACATAATAAAAGGACTCCATATACGTTTTCAGTAATTTATTTGTACACCTCTCCTTTGATGTGCCTTTAAAGAAAAAAAGACCATACAGAAGAAAAAGAAGATTTAGAACAACAACAGCAGCAACAATAACAGCAACAACAACAACATCAACAACTGAAGAGCAAAACGAGCGAAAAAAAAAGAAAAAGAAAAGACCGAGAGAAGATGAAAAAAGGAAAGAACAAATAGAAGGACATGAAAAGGATAAAGAACAAAAGAAGGACAGGACCAAAAATAACAAGAACAAAAAGGACACCAAAAACAAATAAGAACAAGAATGAGAGGAGGTAGGAAGAAGAGAAGGGAAAGAGGTTAAAGACGACTCGTATGTTTCCTACTCAATTGTATGTATTGTTCAATATCTAAAATGCGAAAAACGCGGACTCTTTTTTAAATATACCGGTTAAATTCAGATCGAGAGTGTATTAATAAGGTAATAAATAAATAAATTGACAATCGAAAACTCGGAACGGCAGTCCTTGTCGAATGTACACAACTGCAATATATAACATTACCAAGTGTGAAACCCGAAACTTCAGGTATTTCTACTGGTTTTCTTATTTATATTTAGAAATACTCTTCGATCAAAGAGAAAATAGCTTGTTATGTGTAGATTTCTCCTTTGGTCAATGTGATTTCTTTTCAAAATCACAGAATAACTCCATATATGGATTTGAAAACATTCTAAAGTTGGGTTTTGATATTGGTTTTAAATCATTATATGACACGAACTGACAATAAAGGAATGCCTATGTTTCTATGTCTCTTGACGGGTTGTATGGACAGGTAAGTTGGATATCCTGGTCAAGTCGGGCATGTCAACGTAACGATAACAGTATAGAATCGATAACGCGTTTCTATAATTCTTTAAAACAAACACATTTATGACAGGAAACGGTTGTATTGCGCTTTGGAAATGTCTTTGGATTTGAATACATATCAATTAACTGTATAGAGACAATAATTAAAAACTATCTTAATTTGGCTTCTTATCACTATTCATCAGTGCGTACCATATTTAACAGAACATCTTCCACGCCGTTTTGATTTAAATAATTAGAGATACATCTCTCCCACTATTTATGTTTTAAAGTCGAAGCCCAAAAGACACCATGAATACAGATTTAAGAAAATAACTAAAATGGTTGTCATCTGCAGTGGGTAAGAGAAAATATTCAAATACAAGATTTGTCTCGAAGAGGTGTACGAAAACGATGAATACAATAAGAGAATCGATCCCACACAAAGGTGTAACGTTTGACATACAGCGGGTTGTACACGAAGGATTGACTAATTTCATTGAAATTTAATGTATTTTCTACTTTTCTACGCATGGCGGCGGCTGCAATAACATTTATACTAGTGCTCATAAATAACAATATAAAAGCTGTAATTAATTCTGTCATTGACTGAATCCCATTGAAGTTATCTTGAAGTGACCGCGTTCAAAAGATGTTGTGCAAGCGAGCGCTCTTTCGCTGGTTTGTTTTATCTGTTTGTCTGAAGTTTTAAGTCATTTTTCAACATTGTTTCAGTTCTATCAAGGCGTTTCCTGGTTTCAACGAATGAATACTCAGAGAATCAAGCACCACATTGTTTTGTAACATATGGAAAATTTGTTATGGAGCAGAGGGTTTTGGTGATCGAATAAAAATGATCAACGAAATGTTAACGTAATTCAGTGTAAAATAAGTCATTTTGTGCATCCATATCATTTGTCAAACAGCAAAACGTGCGTGTATATAACCCTTAAACGCCAATAATACTACACATATATTTGGTTAAATGCATTCATTTAATAAAAACTATACCGTTTCAAAGACATCACTTCTTAAGCTGTCATAACTTTTAAAAAACGAAATTAACGTTAAATGAAGCTGATCTGCTTTTATCCCAATGTTTTTTCCGTAAAATATACTTGTATTATGAATAGATTATCGCTTTAAAACATATCAAATCATGATTATTTGCTTAAGATGAGGAATATTACGTTTTTAACGTGTGTAATTTTGAACTTTTCCTTATACATGTTGATATTGGTAAACAAATTGAATTATATGGAACGTAAATATTACGAGACAAACTGCCATAAAACTATAGGCTTTGAGTTTAGATTCACCATTCTCCCAAAGTATTAGAGCTATTGCTTTCAACCTCCACGATCTTCATAACTGCCATACATGCTATTTGGTGACCATGTTACATAGCTTTGTATTGTATGTAAACAGTAGTGTTGGCCCCTTTATTACATACATATAGAATTGGAAATTATTGTGTTTTGGGTCATCTTATTCTAGGACCAAAGCTATTTCATTAGGTGTATCATTTTGACCACAAGAATAACATTTAATATAACGAGTGTATTTTCCGTCAATACTTTGAAACAATGCACATTACAACAATGTGGAGTTCTCACCTCTATCCGATTAAAAACATTGCTTTCAAATTAAAAAGGCGGGAAACTTGGGACCACCCTTTATGTATTGATAAACTCGGTTAAATGCATTTCCGGTGAACATGTCGTGAAACAACTTGGTGAAAAAGAAAGAAGAAAAAATGATTATGAAAAGCAAATTTCTCTTTTACCATATTGTTCCCAGCCTAAAGCCACACATGGAATTGTTTTGACATTACATTAAATTGTTGAAATTATTGATCATAACGTGTGCTGTCGCTGTCAATTAAGCCTTTTCAAAATACCCACTAGGGGCGAGGGGTTATCGAGTAAATAGGTTTATATGGATTGCATACTCGGTTGAGTAATTCACTTTCATTGAAAGTCCATAAATCCGTGTTCCATTCAATTTTCATTTCACTCGCCTTTACATTTACCCCAAAACTTTACTCCACGTAAGAACACACGTATTACAAATTATAACACGGAACTGAAACCAAGACTGCTTTAGGGTAACTTTACTAAACGTTTAGAAATATTTCATCACTCGTTAGACTAAGACTTATTAATGCTGCAATGTGTGTGTTAAACTTTACCCTCTTATTGGTTTAAATTAACTATTACAGACGACTTATAGTAACTATTTTTCAAGAAATAAAATCGTTTGATATTAACAGTACATGTTTTACACGAATATGTTCTGCCCGACATTATGGGTTAAGCAAACCTGACCATACATAGCGATGTTCTTTCCAATTACTTCAAATTTGGGCTAACTTATGCACAACGCCAACGGGAATTGAGCACTATCGAGCCATATTTCAATTTCGCAAAGAGGATGGGATCCTTCAAATGAAAGAAGCTGGCAGTTTAACCCTTTCCAAAACAACAAATGTTCGACTGTCCCAAATTGAAAAAGTTTGCAGACGACATTTCAAAATGTGATGAACTTGGAAAATAATTTTCTGATAGTCCAGAAAACATTGTGAGAAAAGGAAAAATTGCTCGTAACGAGCAATTTCTCATTTCCCTTAATATTTTCTAAAGTCGTCAGCAACAAAGGGGACAAATGTCGTTATTGTTTGGGAAAGGGCTAAGAAGTTCCAAATTGAATATTATTATGTTTGTTTGATATGTTTCAAAATTGACCAATGACCCTCATTTTTTTAGGAGATGTGTCTGGTTTATTTTTTGCTTGCTGTGTAAATATGCCTATTATTCTGAAAAGCTTACGTATACGAAAACCTCTTATAAAACAACCTTTACTTATGCCGAGTTAACGATAGGTATTGCAAACATCATCGACAAAATAACCCTATTCACAACCCTACAATATACCACATGTTACCAAACGGGAGTCAGATTGAAAGCGGTATGTGGTTTATACACTGGGGCAAATAGAGTGCTAGAAGTAGCTTAATCATGCCTACATGTTTGTTATTCCCTCAATCAGGATGCTATATCGTAAGCTCAGTATTCGGCCCTTAATCATGGGAGAGTGTGTTCATGTATGAATCATTTTGGTCTTAAATACAATATATCAAAGTATTGCTTATATCCAGTCTTTCTTTGATCAGCGAGAAATTTCGGCAGATTCCTCTTCATAGAACATGTTGTAGAACAAGAGCAGCTAAATGTTAATTATGAATATTCAGGACGATTTTTGAAGAGCGGTGAGATGGTTTGCGTGAAAATAGTATGATGTAAGTAAAGACTGCTCGTAATGAGTGGTTTTTTCTTAATGTCACAATGGATTCAGTTTTCATGTATCAGGTTGCTAATGTGTTATAACCATGAATTTTAAAAGAAATAAAATACACATATTTCAACATACACATATTCAAATTCTCTTTTCTTATAAAATGAAAACGATTCGCTCAATTTAAAACCGTCTTCGAAATAGCACTAAGTATACGTATGTTACTTTCAAAACACGCGAAATACGACCTCCTTTCTAAATAGCTGGCGTTCCTATTAAAAGGGAATTCTATACCCGCTCGCACAATATAAGAAATGTTTGCCATTGAATTAATCTGTATTCACTGTGTGAACGGCTAATTTGAGGGAAATCTATAAGGGTAGCATGGTGTGGGTTCAAGTTACAAAATATGTCACCCTCTGATGGTCGAGGTTGGTAGAATCTGGTTTAACTTGTACGTACTATGTTTTTGTTTATTAGCTTCTGTAGCAAAATATATTTGAAAAAAAAGGTTGACAAATGGAAGTATTGCTTGTAATGGGCAACTGTAGTTGTTCACATAAAGAGTAGTTCACAGTACTTCAATTAAAATATTTAAGTCGCTATATAGTATTTTGTAGGTTTTAACTTTAACCTATGCACATGTCATCGTTATGTAATGAGTTAAGATATCGCACATAATGTGCCAGTCGCACTTTTGTATATGAATGAGTGCGTTCAAGAGACTTCATATAAGTACAAAGTTAATACTAGTTTGTTAAAATTTACTATCATGGGAAAATACAACCACACTATATGAGGCACAGAGTATTAAGAAACAGAAAATGCTGATTTGATCGTAAGATACAGTGGAAAGTTGGTAGGGACATGCATTTTGTAATTTTGACATCAGGATGTAATGAAATAAGAGCCTGGTCATTCCGAATCCAAGTACATTTGTATATTGAGATCGTAAATTGTATGTTCGATCGATCAATAGCAGGTTTTTGATATAATATTCCATTACATTTGTCACACATGCAATAATTTGTAAGCTGCTCTGTTGTATGACATTACAATTATCTGTTAAATATATATCAAAGCATTCAGCACTGTGAGCCTTAAAGCTTTGCCACTGATCCCATAAAGAGAGATCTAACTCATCGATTGTTTTTTATTTATTGAGAGATGGTTTTCTTTTTAACAAGCCAAATTAACATGGATTGTTCCATCGTGCAGCGATATAAAATAAATATGGTCATAACCCTTCATTGAATATAGAGGAGATACAACCTTATGGTTTCTGGGCTGTACGTTTTAAACAGGTCAGCCATTACAAATCATGATTAAAATTCGGATTATTAATTGGCAATCGATACGGATCTCTAGAGTAGAGGATCGATATCAGTGAAAGGGCTGTCACGTAATCGATAGAAATCAGATCAAGTGACTTCCAATCGATACGAAATATACTTGAAATATGGCTATATACAAATAAAGTCATTATTAAGCCTGAATTAACATTAATCCCTTCTACCCTTCACATTTCCCAAGCAATTTTTGACAAATCCATTTCTTTTGACTTATGAGTAACGACGTTTTTAACAAGAGGGTGGTCTTGCACATGTAAGCGGAAAAGTTATATCCCTTCAAGTTGGTTTCAACGGAATTAATATTAATACAATATTTGTATATGTATATGCGTAATCATTTATAAGCAACACGTATTAGACGATTTCATAGAAATTCTTATAATAGGTACTATCTGATTAGATCATATATTTTAACTATCAATTTCAAATTAAAATTGACATCTGTTTAAGTCGACTATCGTCGCATATATGTACATACTACGGATTTTAATAAAACAAATTGCCCTAAAGTGAGCGTGGACTATATTGTTAATAGCATACATACAGATAAACTAACTCTTCGAATGCTTAGACATTTCCTAAAAATATATTTTTGTGTCGTCTGCTTTCCAAAACGCTTAAATATCTGCTTGGCTTTGTTGAGGATGGATACTCAGAGTAACAAACAGGTTAGATCAAAGGCCATCCACCAATTTACTTGGCGGCTGACTTGAATCAAATCTGTTTGCAAAAGCATGAAGTCGGCTCCAGCACTATAAGTGCTAAACACGATACTAGCGGATCATATGTGGAGCTGAGGTTATCTTTTGATATTAAAACCAGTTTTCTAGTGTTCATCCTAAGTGACCCCTGAGTTTAGAACATTTGGACTTTGGCAAGTAAGACGATTCAGCCATATATCTTCACGATGCGTGAAAAGTACAAGCTTTTCATCGCAAAATGGGATCATACACATTTTAGCTTTCTTTGTTGTTGTTAATGTATAAACGTGGCAAAAACACGTTTTACTGATGGAAAAATGCTTGCGAAAAGGATTCTTTTCTGCTTGACATAATGCGTTCTAGTACATGCAAATAAGCTTTACCTAATAACAACGAACAGATAATATGCTGTGTCTATTTTCCGCTACAAAATATAACACATTCACTTCAAAGTTGGTCAAATGCATGTTGTACTTAAGTTAATGAATGAGGGAGAACGACAAAATTCTCTCTTGGAGTGTATTTTACACTTATTCGAAGCAATATCGAGAAATGCACAACAATGTAGTCATGTTTCATATTAAGGTAAGTCATAAATATGCACTGCAACGTCAAAAACAGTCCTTTTATGTTTTAACAAACTGTTAAGGCACATTTCCCCACGACGCATTCCAATCGTACCGATTTCACTTCTAACTAAACTTATCGTTCAAATGAGGCGTGCACGGATGACGTTGGTTCATAAAAACATATTCATGAACTTTAAGGCTCTTTCCAAAGTTGTTTATGTGTGAAAGTTACCAAAATCAATATAAGAATACACAAGATGTACTATACAATTTGGGTTTTGAAGAGTCGATATTAAACTACTCACCAATCAAATAAAACGCGATTATCTTAGTAAATACATGCATGTTGTCGATATCAAGCTGCTTTTCATTTCTTTTATATATCAAATTGTTACATGGGATTACATATCAACGGAAGGGATTAAAAAGATTTCATTTCGATTCCTTATTGTGTGTGTACATATTCGAAACGACTCCTTTTTGTTATCTAGATAATCATTCCACCAATCATTATAAATTCATTATTAATTTTTAATAAGCGAAAGTACGTAGTAATTTCATGCAAATAATATCTGCCGCACAAATCTTTCTGCATACAAAGTTCATTTCAAGCATGGGTGTTTCTATACTCAATAAACTCAAACAACCCTTTATCAAACTTATAGGGAACCCATAAAGGTATGAATTGAAATGATATGGTATCATTTCCGACACATTATCAGATACTAATGTGAACAAACATGTACATTAACGCCTTTCTAAAGAGTTATTGTACACGGGTTATTATGAGCAGAATGTATTCCTCTTATCTAATAATACAAACATAATGACGGTATAAAACATAATTCGTAATGTGTATTATACAAATGACACTGTATTTGTCTTGGAAAGAAAGTATTTTTGTATGACAATAAAAAGAGTAACGTGAATCACAAATTTCAATGTGCAGTTACAATTTTATATCAGATGTTTTAGATGTCTGTGTCAACGGTATTAGAAGGGTACCTACAACATACACATTTATTTATATCATAAAAGCTTTCTATAACGATATTTCGTTGCCCGAGTTGTTTCCTGTTTTGGAAGCAAGCGCCATCGGTAGTTTCATTATGAATATACATCAATGGAGAAGGAAGATGTAGTGTCGAACGAATTCGATTTAATCAATTCTCGATATTATCTAAGTATTGAACTAATGTTTTCCGCTTTAGACACAATCGAAAGTAGATACAATACAGCAGTGCGTATGGATCCCTAGTCTCGACCGATACCAATCTGATTCCTTTGATCATCGCCGGAAGGTCTAACATCTCAATTCGTTTAAGTAAAATACGTTATCTCAAGAACTATTTTCTCAGGAAAAAAAAACGAAAACAGAAATAATATTTTGCATATATCACTTTAATGCCAACGTTGTAATGGCTGTACAAGACAAACGAGTATCACACAACTTAATTCAATCAATGGCTTTAAACAGGAAGAAAACGTGAGACTGTGTTAGTAATGAAACCATCCTTGGAAGAGCAAGAATGAGGGGCATGAACATCGTTCTCTTTGGACTGCATTGAAGAGATTACATATTACTTTATGGTGATATTGCATAAACTATGTTATTATTTTCCAATAGCCCATAACATCTGCGGGGTGTATAGTGTGGGTTGTTTATGGAGTAAGAAAACGATGTGGATGTTTAAAGGTAGAATGTAAGCCTACTTCATGCATTTTACTGCATACGCAGATTTCACGAAACTTCGTAGGCACTACGCCCTTGACTGACTGAAATCCCTGAGGTCTGACAGAGTCCCTCTTTGGTCTGACAGACTTTTACAAAGACAGAGAAGAAAGTGTTCAGTTCGGTGCTACTGGGGCTCTCAGAGTATCGGGAAATCTGCAAACGGTAGATACGGTTATGTTCGTAGACAATATCCTTAAAATTATAACAGTCTCGTTAAAGGGATGATAAGGTATTTGATGTTTAACCCTTTCCCAAACAACAAACTTTCGACTGTCCCAGATTGAAAGAGCTTGCAGACGACATTTCAAAATGCGATGAAATTGAAAAATGTTCTTCAGAAAGAGCAGAAAACCTTGTAGGAAAATGAAAAATTGTTCGGTACGAGCAATTTCTCCTTTTCCAACAATGCTTTTTAAAGTCGTCTGCAACAAAGTAGTCAAATGTCGTTATTGTTTGGGAAAGGGTTAAACAGCTTTGTTTTTACCTTTAAAATGCATGTTTGACAATGACTGCATAGGCTTGGAGAAATAAAAACCTGCCGATAAGTTCCTTACATTCCGAGGGATGTAAGTATAAAATCACGAAGTCTTGGAGATTATCTCCATAATTGAATTATTTATTGCTTTTGTAAATATACCAAGTACATCGTATACCACATTTACAATATTGCTGCTAACCTTATGTGGTCTATAACTCTTTTTCCTTAAGAACCCATTTAAATGCAACATAAACTGCCGACTGTGAGCAAATGTGACAAAAGGTGCAATTTTTAATCTGCAGTGTGGTTACAAACTCTCTTTTGGGGCCCTAAGAACGCTGGGTTCCTTTTTAAAAGTAAATGTTTGTGTCGTCGGCTTTCCCAAACCTTAAATATGTACTTAATTTTGATGAGAAAGGATACTCAGAGTGGAAAACAGGTTAAATCACAGGGAAGCGGCCAATTTCCTTGATGGCTAGCCTGGAACTTACATGCTTGCATAAGCTTGAAGGGTTAACATAAAACCAAACGCCTAATAAATGTTTTAGGGCTTTACTACAACACAATGATGTAAGGTTACCACAAGAAATATTTATGACCCCCTAGATAGCATATACGTGATTATCCGAGCACAACAACATTTCACTTGTTTATCTCAATTTGTTAATTATTAATAGATGCCTTGGGAGTATGTGCATTATGAATAAATGAAATAGTTCCATTGATAGGGGGATAGTCTCTGACAAAGTGTATCCACATTTAACAATAGTATCTAACATTTAACATTCGGCGCGATTACTGGTTATGTATCCAGGAAGCAGAATCGAGAGTGATTAATTTAAGTTGTAAGAACTTGTTTCACAATCGATGCAAAAAAATAAGTTTAAACTTAATAATAGTATTGAGAACCCTTGAAACTGGTATTACATCCGAAATGATTCCTCTCTTTTTTGTACACGTGATGCTGAACAGAATCTATAGGCATGAAGGTTTTTTGTTATATTTAAAATATTTCGAATATCATCAACGTTTAACCCCGATGCAGATGTTTAAATTTGATGTGTGCCTTTTTTCCTGTAAAAAGTAGTTGGGCTTTATAATGAATACAATCTACAGTGTATATCCTGATTTTTACTTTTGTCGGTAAACACGACCATTCCACCATTGGAGTTGGTCTCGTAATTATCGAATGCCCACTAGCATGCGTTTGAATCAAACCTTAATGAATTCGGATTACTTGTCTGCAAGTTCGCTTTATGTGAATAACTCACTAATATTCTCATATGAGAGAATTGGCCAAGCTTTCAAACAAAAGTTACGAAACTCGATTGCAGCAAACTCTTAGCATTAAAGGAATCTTTTCAACAGTCTTATCTCACATTGTCTGTGTTATTTAGGCAGCTAGTTGTATATGATATCTAGTCTTTGCCTAGAGTAAAAGGTTGGGAATAAACGTAACTTACCACGGGCTGCTACATCTTCTATAACACGTTAAGTCCATTCAAGTAACCACAGTATAATAGAACAGTTAAGTTTAGATCAAACAAGTATAAATTATAACCCACAGCGGTCAGTAAATGGTTAGCAAATGGTCGAAAATCCATTTAACCCACCGCTAACACACAGTGAAACAGCGAACAAATTGCTAAGTCTACCTTTATAATTTGTAACAATACATCAAGGGACGTCGAAATCGTGGGGCGTCCGTTTTTATCCCCTCCATCAATTGCGTTTGACACCTAGCCTAAAGCAGAAATTTCGGTGGTAATAGGAAACAAATCGCGCCACAACGAAACGAATGAATCAATTTCAAACATTTGTAAAGAAACCGTGCGGCCGTTTAATTGCGAACAATCGATATATAAACTGTACTTTATAATTTCCGTCTAATAGACCTTTTTCAATTGACCGTCAGCGCAGAGTAATACTATAATAACTAACTCTGATTATGGAAAATTGAAATCGATTCTTTCAGACTATAGACTTCGATATTTAAGCTCTAATCCTTTTCCATTATTGGTCAGTTCTTTCAAAGACAAGAGGGCGAGATGGCTTTACTCGATATCAAGTACCGGTAAATCCGGTGTTTGTTTTTCTTTAATCAACACGTCTTGATTGAGAATGCATAGGGATTAATGCGGTACGAATATTTGAAGAAACGGAAAGTAAAACAACTAAACCCTTTACTAAATAAGTTACTAATTTCTGCATCAGCTGTGAACGACTTTACATACCATTTTAACACATGGGTTATTGCTTCCATTTGATACTATTTATTTCTATTTTAAGATAATTTCTAAAAGAAATCGTAAAGCAAAGTATCTCTGTTACCTTCATTTCTTGCCATCTATTGCTCACATAGAAGACGGGTAGGTCAAATCGTTTCTCCGTATAAACGGATTACATCTCATTTAATTAAAGAAGACTATTTAACCCTTTCCCAAACAACACATTTTCGACTATCCCAAATTGAAATAGCTTACAGACGACACTTCAAAATGTTATGAAATTGAAATATATTCTTCAGAAAGAGCAGAAAACCTTGTGGGAAAAGGAAAAATTGCTCGTTACGAGGAATTTCTTCTTTTCACACAATGTTTTCTAAAGTAGCCTTCAAAAAAAGTAGTCAACTATCGTTATTGTTTGGGAAAGGGTTAAGCAACCACCGTGACAGTCGGAAAACTTGCTCATGAATGTTAATTTCTTTTTTTTTTTTTTACAAAAACGTGTTTTTCTTTTCTTAACAACAACGGTTTTAATCATAATCAAAAGTTGCTGGTTATTATGTCCATCCATACTCCGGTGACATTTACATGATGCTAGGCACATTAAGAGGCAACGTATTTGTAGAATAAATCGAAATTCGTCAAGAGCAGAACTTCCGTTGCGCGTCGACAGGTTTTGTACTTTACGCCCTTTTCAACAACATTTTAGTCATAGGGCGGAGATCAGCGAATCAATACATGCTCCCCGCATCTAAACCAGTGCAATCATTGTGATTTCCGAGACTGGTTTCCGACATGAACGTTTGGTTGATTTTGAGAAACGAACACATTATGTCGCATTGATTTCTTCAATCGTTAATGAGCACTGGACCTGTTGTCCAAGAAGGAAATATTACTTATGAGTAAAGATAAGGAAAAAGTTAAATCGCAATGTTGAGATGCATAGACTTTGATGAAATTGTGACCATTGCACAATGCTATGCAAAATGTTATGTACCCAAGTTCAGTGAGACAGATAGCAAATATGTTAATTAGTTAAAACATACTAACACTATCGATACATTAGCATCAAGTTATACAATACAGATGAAACGATTTAGAATGAAAGCAATGTGTAACGAACCGAGCAAATGTACCTCTCAAAGACACAAACACATCCGATCAGTGAACAACACTGTCGTACACTGAGCGGTTGTGTTGTCTATATATATATACCCGCATGTTTTCTCAATCGATGCATAAGGTTCCTAATTTGCATAAACGTTCAATGAACGTTACAAATTCTTATAAAGCTCGTATATATTGTGAAGACGAGAACGATACCGAGAGTGATTATGTTCGAAAAACGCACAATTTACCAAAGCAAACATGGAAACAATGTCGAGAGCAAAAGGTTGACCCGATGGCCGTTATGTACATTTTCTGTCCAGTCTATATTCGTATGGAAATATATCAATCCATCGACATGTCAATGTGTCAATCGTTATAACTGCACGTGACACCTATCGTGTTGTGTGACGGGCTCAACTATACAGCTATAACAACAGGGCAGTCAGAGTTCCAACTTAATCATCTCTCTTGACCCTTTACCAAACACCAAATTTTCGACTGTCCCAAATTGAAAGTGTTTGCAGACGACATTTCAAATTGTGATGAAATTGGAAAATTATCTTCTGATAGAGCAGAAAACATTGTGGGAAAAGGAGAAATTGCTCGTTACGAGCAATTTCTACTTTTCGCACAAGGTTTTCGTAAGTCGTCTGCAACAAAATGGTCAAATGTCGTTATTGATTGGGAAAGGTTTGATATAGCTACGCTGAATATTGCAGTTTTGTTCATGGAATAATGTGCAAGCTAACACTATTTAGCTGGTCCCCTTGTTTACGGTTTCGCAATAGCGTGAGCAAGGAGACCAGCGGTTGAGCACCAGAGAGAAACTTAATTCTAAAATGGAATGGGCGTTTTAAACGTTTCAATAATATCGAAATATCCATGTACATGGTCCTTTTCCTTTAGGAATGATAAAAAAAAGGAAGAATCCAACGGCAATGATAAATGAAAACACCAGTATTTAACTTCACCTACATGTGTGTGTGTGAACTCGTATGTATCTTAGCTGATCTTATAGTTCCATCGGGCCGGGTGTAATGAATTGTTTTATGATCATAACTTGGCTTCGTTGGTACCCAATGTGGAAATAAAAAAACGTTTACCTACTTACACCACCATGAGGTCGGTACCCGTGAATTGACGGATATGACCTCTATCAAACATTGACGGTCGAAGGTGTGAACGTTGACAATTTCAAGTTGTTACAAGTTACCGTTATAATCCGACTTAAAACGAAAACTCGCTCGTCTACTTTATTAAATACCGACGGATTAACGCCCTTCCAGTACTAAACAAAATCACAATGTTGGGCGCTTTTTAACACGGGTGAGCCAAGCTGTGAACGAAATATCTACGTCTGGATCATTCGGACTAGGCTTTTTCGGGAACACATTCACCGCTTAACCCTTTACCAAAAGCCAAATTTTCGTCTGTCTCAAATTGAAAGAGTTTGCTGACGACATTACACAATGTTATGAAACTGAAAAATAATCTTCTGATGGGGTAGAAAATATGGGAAAATGAGAACTTGCTAGTTTATAGCAATTTCTCCTTTTTTCACAATGTTTTCTAGGGTCATCTGCAACAAACTGTTCGAATATCGGTTTTGTTTGGAATATGTGTCCGCTCCAAATTGAGAGCAACAGCAAACGACAAATGATACATGAAACAATGCATTATTTTGTATGGAATTGGGTCGAAGTAGTTAAATGCAAATCCGTCCTTTTAACAAAAACGTTTAATGTGTTAGAACTTCAATGTTTCCAGAAGATATCCATAGAATAGGCTTATAGATGGTTAAAAAGGCGACTCGACAAAGACACGCCCATATAAGATAGGACGAAGGGTGTAATCTGCAAACAGTAAACCTAACCATCTAGAACAAGGGGCTTAAAAACTGATTCGAAAACACAATGGGTTAACCCTTTCCCGAACAATAACGACATTTGACCACTTTGTTGCAGAAGACTTTATAAAACATTGAGGGAAAATGAGAAATTGCTCGTGACGAGCAATTTCTCCTTTTTCCACAATGTTTTCTGGCCTATCAGAAGATTACTTTCCAATTTCATCACATTTTGAAATGTCGTCTGCAAACTCTTTGAATTCGGGACTGTCGAAAGTTTGTTGTTTGGGAAAGAGTTAAACTACATCGGGCAATACAAATTACACGGGCCGATTGGTAAATAAAGCAAAAGTATTTAGCAGGCTATTTGCAGTTATTATTTTGTGGTTTACCCTTTTCTCGTACCAAACAGCAATGGCAAGAGTCCTTTTTGTCAAAGACAGCAATTAATGGTCGGTGTGATTTTATCCAAGAATAACATAACAGAATAGAACAGAATAGGACAGAAGTTTAGTTCATGACTTGAACAGTTGAGATTCTTCTTCATTACATCATATACACACACTGTACATGAAATACAATTGTGGACAATACATGTAGATATATACTTACTACTCAAAAAACCTTCTGAATCAGTAGCAGAACACTTTTTTCCGTATAACTTCAATATGTATCATCCGATGAAGAGTTGCCCGATAAAAATAACTCGTGATCCATTCCTAACTGAGTGCAGATTAAATGCAAACTAAGTAAAACAGCATTAAGCATTCACAAAATCATATGTTGCTATATTTTGCAAAAATCGTATAAACCAAGGGGAAAGGTGCCGATTCCATGCATTTTCGAATTTGTATCATATATTAATCGAATTTGTTGAGTTTACCATATGGAGTTAATGCCGAAATATCGGAACAATACTTTTTATCACAAACCGTAATTGTACTGACAATATTGCAATAAAGCATACATTATTTCTATAATACCAACACTAAAATGCAAGAAAGCCCTCGGTAAATCTATTATATATCTCGATGTACCTTTTACTTCAAATAAAGTTCATGTAACGTAATTCAAGACATAGCCGACACTAAGAACGAGGTAAAGGCTTGATTGTTGTTTTTTTCTTTTTAAATGACAAATTGGAAACGCTGCTCGTGACAATCAACATTAATTACAAAAAGGAATTACTAGATAGACTTTCAGAAAATGATTGCACATACTGTCTCCAGTTACATTATCAGGATACCGTTTTACTAAACAACTTACGGAAAATATTTGCGTAAGCCATAACTGATAAACATAGATAGTATCTTCAATTAGAGTACAATATTGCATTGTGACATGTCATTGGAAGCGTCTCGGAGAGACGATTCCAATGATGTGTTACTTTGCAATATTGCTTCATCCAATATTGAAATAAGAGAAACTGTTGTTTTAGTCTTACGCAAATCTTGTGCATAAACTGTTTAGTAAAACGGTACCCAGGTCATTATATACCCATTTCAAATATTTCGTACAATTCATCTGTGTCGATCAGTTAAGTAAGTTTCAATGGTTTTACATCTGTTTTAATAGTATTGCAGTTATAGTGTCGCGATACAAATGCATACTCCTTTTCTTGATAATACCTCACCATGACTGCCTAATAAGTATTTGCACCTTTGACTTCCCTATTTTATCTTTCACAGTATTCATTCCCGTCTAACACAACCGTTTGTAAACGGAAACGGCGGAAATCTTCGTTCGAATGCTGCTTTTTTTTTAAAAAAAGTGTGACAGCATTGGTAGTTTTACTTCAAACAAACAAACGCTAGAACAACCCATTTTGTCACTTTGTCTTTCAACGCTACTATACCAATCAACATTGTAGATACTTCGTAGAAACACTGAATGTTCATGGCATGATCGACTGTCGATGACTGAGAATAATCTGACCACATTGAAACATTTACTTAAAATCAACAAACGAAAAACATTCCCATTTTGTCACAATGTCATTCAATGTAACTTTACCAATCGATAGTTGGAAATGGCTAGGTTTACATGGTAAAGGTCAACGTAATCGGATGAAGTAAGTATCGAAGCCTAGGGTCGATTTGATGACAATGTCAACGAAATATGGAGTGTTTAGCTAAATCGGATGAGATTGTTATCTTACATTGTTAGACTTATCTAGAGTGTATCTAATCGATTTGCTGGTCCAGTGGCCAGTAATTGTGACATCTATTTATACTGTGACGAGTTTAATAACAACAAATATTCGCTATTTAACCAAAAGGGCCTATCTCCTTCATTTAAATGAATGCGCCAGGCCATTTACGTTGACTTGCAACACTGTACAACTTTTTACGTCCCAATGTCTATGCTATGGCCTCGTGGCTGAAAACCTTTTCTCTTTGGGTTTCCTTTTTGGGATTTAACATATACATGTGAAACGATATAAACATAGGTAGAGATAATTTTGATGGAGGATTTCCTTCACCCTCGAAAAAATCCAAAATGTAGTATTTTAATACCTAAAGACGGATTTAAGGCAGCTTGGTTTCATCCGTTCATATAAAGGAACTGAGAAACATAATGTTGAAGGAGGTCTGGCGAATTGTTATTCATAACAAATGACAATAAATAAGCATGTCATATCCAAACAGACATTGTTATCAATATAAAACAAGGTCAAGATGAACATCAACATAGACGACATCTCTCCTTCGCATCCTCGTAAAGTAGAATCCCCAACCATGATTAGACATATTGCTACAAAGTTGGTGCATAACGCTTCATAAGCATGGACGTCCAAGCACATTTGGCTATTTCGTTTTCTCCCTTGAATTCCATTTTGTGGCTATGTTTTAAAATTGTCCTATTTAAACGGTTATAACCTGTCCCCAGAACACATTATTAAATACAATTATTTATTTAAGAAAGATTACACGAAAAATAAACTAAACGCTCTCTTATTTGGGTCACTATTGAACGGTGTGGGTTTAAAGCACAGGATAGGAAGAGTTAACCTTTGCACCGACACCCATACATCTTCATGAATGCGTATTTTACTGATTTAACCCTTAGAGTGCTACGTAATTTCTCAAAAGGAGGGTTTTATGTCGTCTGCTGTCCAAAACATCAGATATCTGCTTAATCTTGAGGAGGACAAATACTCAGAGTATAAAACAGGTTAGATCACAGGCCAGTGAACTTGGCGACTGGTCTCGATCTAACCTGCTTGCATAAGCATGAAGTCGGTTCCAGCACTATAAGGGTTGTCATGACGCATATAGTATTGTTATCTAAAGGTACATTTTGCCGGATCCTGACCCGTAATCGATTGCGTGATACTGATATAATCAATAGCGATCTATCACCATTTGTTGTAGTAAGTTAATTGTTCTTTAATGGATGTGATGGATCGAGTTTCCATGTTCCATACAAGTAGATCAGGTTGTTAAGATAAGGTGTTTGGTCGTAATGGGCTTCAATTTAGCAACATGCCAACCTCATTTCCATGATTTTACAGTTCCATTCTAGTAACCGACACATGAAATCTGGATTTCTACCAGGACTCTAGGGTTGTTGGATTGAATCCCATCAGTAGCGGGATCCACTATGTGACCATATATTAATCCACATCCGGCGCAAGTACTGGATTCTGCGTCCAGGAAAAACACGCGAGAGATTAATCTACTTGTAAGTTGTTCGAACTTGTTTTGGAACTGATCTGAACCCTTTGAATGCCGGGTAGTTTTCTCAAATGATTATTGTCTCGTCTGCTTTCGAAAACCTTAGATATCTTATTAACTGTTTTGAGGAAAAATAAACAGAGTAGCAATTAGGTTAGACGTCAGGTCAGCCTCCAATTTACTTGGCGGCTGGCCTGTATCCAACATGTTTGCATAAGCATGAAGAAGGTTCTAGCACTATAAGGATCGAATAGATATGTTTAAACAAAAACATATGATTTCGCTAACTATATGGTTATCAAAATGTTTGCCAACGAGAAACACACTACTAAATTTAGTTACTACTAAAAGGTAGAGAAAGTGTCGATGTCCTAACTAGATTTGACAAATGTTCGTTGTCAGTTCATATTAAACCGACCATTGTGTAGCAATACTGCAACGTCATCCTTAGTTAATCACCCGGCTCTACTTTCAATTCTATTTGTGACGTGACACGGATAAATTTAGCCTGTATAAAGATTTATAAATGTAATGGCTTCTTTAACCCTTAGAATGCAAGGTAATTTCCCAAAAATAGATTTTTGTCTCGTCTGCTTTCCAAACCCCTTAACATCTGCTTAATCTTGATGAGGAAATATTCTTAGAACAGCAAACAGATTATATCAAAGGCAAGCCTCCAATTTACTTGGCGGCTAGCCTAGGTCTAACCTGTTTGCATAAGCATGAAGACGGTTCCAGTACTATAACGGTTAAAGAAACTAACCGTTGGAATCAAAATGCATTTCATTAAATGCGTAAACTTTTGATTCGAAATAAAAGGCAAAGGTCAAAACACTCATTTCAAGAATCCTGTTAAAAAAAATGGGATAAGTTTCCAATAGCTTAATAATGTGACTGTCTGTGGCGATGGAAGGACATGGATGCATAGTATTGGGCAATCATCAACTTGTATTCCCAGTTTGTCATCCATATTTCATGATTTCTATATTTCTTCTTCATGCAACACGAGCGGCTTTTGAAAACACTACTTCTCGCGGAGGTAACCCCTGCTACCGGATGGTAAAGTACCTACAAATACCATTCATATAAAGGAACATGCGCCACCTATCAAGCTTTTTATTTATGAGGTACCCTGTTGCATTGATATGGAAATGTGCATTTTGATTTATCTCTGCATGCATTCCATCAGCGATGCTATATACAGTATTGACTTTCAAAAAGAAAAATTCAACGACTTTTGCCATCACGGTCGCTCAGGTATTTTTATAAGCACATTATTGTTTATGATAATCTTCAGAAATTCGGTCATTTCTGCAACGATACACTAATATCGATAGTAGTGAAACGTTGCATTGGCCAGTAAGTTAAAGCTTTCGTTAACAAATGTGCTAACAATAATGATATTTTATAGTTATAAATGGCAGCTGTTTAGGACCCAAATTCATATGACACATTTTAGTTCGAATTCAGTTTCTTTTGCGACAGTTCATATTACGGTTATCTAAATAACTTTTAATGATATACCATAAAGAGCTTGATACAAGACTAAATAGAAAATGGAAATCCAAGTGTCGTTATCGGTATGTGCTTTGACTTGTTGAAAGAAAGAAAGAAACTAACTATTCCAATATATGAAAACATTCGGATATAGAAGTCCGAATCAGTGGAAGTACTTTATCATTCACTAATGCCAGACGGGGAAATGTCCGAACAAGATGGATGCGCCACAGGTACTTTTACTTTTCTAATGTACGTTTGATAACGATATCGACATTGAGAATGCCGCATGGGTTGACCATAAACGTTCCGGTTGTGGTGATATATGACAGCCAATGCTTTACACATAACGCATTTATAAAAACAATGTAACTATCATTGACAAAGTTAGGTGAGAAAAGAAAAAACTCTTCCGTCATGGGCGCAGCCATCTTGGTAGGACATATGATCGGAAACATTTTTCACATGATTCTCCCGCCTGAATACGGAACGCAAAACTTCCCACTCCAGACCTACTTAAAATGGCTTTCAAAAGGAAGTGTGACATTCTTTAAAATGGACACACATGTTTTACTGTTACACAACACTACGCTTTTCATAAAGGAACTGGACGAATACATAAAGGGTATAGATTTATCTTGGTCAGATGTCTTGATATACATATTGCACCATCCATTAACACACGCACACGTCCATTTACCTATGACGCTATTTGCATTAAATACCTCAATTATACGGGAATGCTAACTCAAACACTAGAATAAGAAAGGAGAAGTGTCACTTCTCATGTTTGAACATTATGATGCAGCCATTCTCACGTAACACCTTACTAATGGGTCTAGATATTGTGCGTGCATAAAAGAACTTTTTTATTGCGAACTCAAATCATTCAAACATTTGAAAGAGTGAATAATATAGACGATACATAAACGTCACAACATGACATAAGCAAATTTACGTCCACCCAGCACTTAGTTTCCTTAAATATTTGATATCCAATTTTGCAGACGACACAACTATAGAACAGAAATATTACAACTTACATCAATAATTTACACTGATAAATTGATGCTGAACTCAATTTGATAAAAAGTTTGAAATACTCTGAACTCATTTTGACAACTTTGCAACCTTCGTGCGGAAGTGTTTGTCCGACTTGGGCTAAGATGTAGCAGAAATACTTCAGAATCAGTACCTTACTGTTGATAAGTACATCGAGGTCTATGCTACTTTAAGTATATAATAAATTTCTTTTGACACACACAGTAACGTTGGTGCATAAAAAGGACAGAAAACATTGGAATTCATGTTGTGTCTAAACATGCAAAGTATTTTCTATCACCACAAGTGACATGGATAAGCTACTTATTATGTGATTGCATTTCTCTCCTTTTTGTATGAACAGATACGAGATCGAACCTGCAGCCCTCCAGGTACGAGGCAGTGCATCTGTACCACGTGGTAGTGTTGTCAATTGAAACCACATTAACCACTGTGCTCCCACGGTGTATATCTTGTCTATGCGACCCTAGTCGGTATGTATGCATTAATCATTACAAACCGTGTTTGTAAACAGACCTCATGTCTGATGTAAAACATGTCACATAGAAAGAACAAAGTGACACCGACGTGCATTCAGCGAATAAATATCGCAGTCGACGGCGCATCGAGAAACGAACAGAAACGAGGATCATTGTATGACACCTGCGTTCGTTTTGACTTATGTGTAAGGACCTTTGAAACAATAATCGCTTAACCACTACGATGAAAGGAAATAACTGCTCACAACGAACATTTTCTCTCTTTGCCCTTTTGTAAAAAGCTTTTCTAAAGTCGTCTTATTCACAAATGTTCTCTGCTGGTGGTAAAGGGTAAGCATCCTTTCATGTATTTGCATGAAAGTAGTATCATGGACTGGCCTATTCATTATGCAAATGGAAATTACCACAAAAGCCTGTGGGATTCAGTTTCTGTCTGCCAAAGTTAGCCAAAGAGTTCACAAAGAATGTTCCATCCATTATCGTATCGTAACATTCTAGGAATGCAGCACAGTTACACTTTAAGATAACGAGGCAGATCTCATATGAGAAAATTATGAAGGGGACAAAGCTCATTTGTCGTTGATATTTATATATTTCTTCATTACATTATATTTCGTTGGTACTCGTTAGAATATCATAGTCCACTCCAAATAGAAGCACAACGAAGGTTTGGAAAAAAATAAAGACGTTAAAAACGGAAGTACTCTTCCTAAGCAAATATCCTTTGGCCTATAATCGACGCTCTCACAGTTATTGGCAATTCGTAATTCTCAAATGTGCAGGTTTATTGACTTGCACTCCTTTGTATTTAACACGACGCTTGTCTATTTGTTTAGCGAAGCGACATTTCATAATCAATTTCTTCATCGTAGTTTTACGCATCGTCGGGAATTTGAAATTACTGATACGAATGATATCAACACAATTTCGCCCAAATCTTTTAATAACGCATGTATGAAGCAATGGTTTTGTTTTATATGTAGTTGTTTATATATTAATTGATAAGAAAAAGACCTTCAAAACCTTTAAATTAAACTATACGCTGTTTATTGGTGCTAACAGATGGTGGCTTCTTCTAATGTAAAGGTTTGTAACTGTATTACATCATTCACTCGATATATATCGTTACAAGTCTATTTCGCATTCTTTGATAGAGTGTATGTATACACTCTATCAAACAATGCGAAATAGATTTGTAACGATATAAATGTCTCTCGATACTACACTTTGACGAATGTTGAACACTCGGATTAAGCAACACGACTTTACAAATTCAAAATAAAAGTTTAATGAAACACAAAATCTTACTTATATAGGATAGTTCTTCAAAGGTCAAGGTTTTTTCCGAGTCCACACTTTCAACCGGTTATGTAAGTGTAATACATATACCAAATTTTGAACACATTCCATTGTGCTTGTGTAACACAGTGTCGTTGGTCCAATTGGCGATCCCTTGCGGAACGGATATGTTCTGAGTTACATCAATTCTAATAAAGTTGACTTGACGTTTTCTTTTGGTTAAGTCTGTTATCCATATGTGCGGTTAGACGTGGTATCTCTCTACATTTTTCTTCTCGATCCTCTGAATCTACCTTCCACTTCTCCATCATTTTCTTTTCTTTTATAGCATTTCGTTTGTCATGCATTTAAATGTATTCATTGTATTGTCATATCTTTGCTTGTATTGTAAAATCTTCTATGCGGAAGAAATAAAGAATAATAAATAATTACATCCATCTTTTACATATAAAAAGCAATTAATACTTTTGATTATGGGTTAGGTCGAAACCATGATGACAAAAAACGAAAAGCTGCTCTGTAGGAGTAATTTTTGTTTTCTCAAAGTTTTCTGTCCCGTATGTAACGATGCTTTGCAGAATGGAGATTTCTTGAGTTACGTTAATGCTAATCATTTCCAGCTTCTACATATAAATAACAGTTTATATGATTGTATCAATAGTTGGAAACCCTTTGACAAAAACGAAAATCTGTTGAGTAGGAGTTATTTGTTTAATCATTGCCATGAAGTAAGGAGTTAACCCCCTACACACCTCTGATGTCGATGTGTCGTTGTGAGTCAGATACGACATGCACACGGTCGACACCGCTTGATGTATACATGAGTGGGCTGTACATGCGGGATACGTTATACTATATTTCCTGGTTTCATTACATTTTATTGTCCAAAACGATATCTTCAGAAGGATGGCATTTCTTATTCTCTATTCGCCTGATAAATTTTTAATACCAAAGGTATTTGATTTCTCACCTTTGCTCACTGAAAAGCAACAACCGCTGTATTTTATTTCTCCTGTTTATTACGTTTGGTGTGTTTCGATTACATTTTTGCGGTTAGGAAATTGAAGTCTCAATTCTTATACATGAGTGAACTTCCTTTACAATACTTGCGTTAATCGTATGCATACAAGACAGAACAGAACAGAACATATCGTTTATTCTTCCTAGGTATACGGATTACACAATTGGGGAATACTAAGCATAAATTCAATCATTCAATTGATTGAGGTAAAGGGTGTGAGCGCCCATAAGAGACAGAGACAATGACAGAAAGAAAGACAGAGATGCATTGATTTTATAGAAATCAAACGGTTGAATTTCTTACCCATCAACTTTTGTTCGTTTATCTTTTTAAGTCTAGAAAAAAAATTCCGGTGATCAGAGTATAAGAAAAAAATAGTCATTTTTCGGCATAGATGCGTTGCAATCAAACTTAATTCGTATTAAACTAAATTTGGAGTGTATTGTATTGTTATTGTGTACTCGCAGATGAGTTGAGCTTTGATATAGTTTTTCATTTATCTGGCTTGGCCTGTTGCATCTTAAGTCTTATAGTGCTGGAACCGACTTCATTCTTATGCAAACAGGTTAGGTCCAGGCCAGCTGCCAAGTAAATTGGCGACTGGCCTTTGATCTAACCGGTTTGCTACTCTAAGTATCTTTCCTCAACAAAATTAAGCAGAAACCTAAGGCTCTAGAAAGAGGACAACATAAGCATACATTTTTAGAAATTTACCCAGCAATCTAGAGGTAAATCTACCATTGACATTCACACCATATTCTGAGCTCTATTTAGCAGGTGCAACGCTATTAGATCTCATGGATAGTGCACGTGGTCGGTATTATGTTGCACAGTGCATAGTTACCGTGACAATATATACTTGTACCAAATAACAGATGTTTTAGCACTTCAATGAGCATGGTATCGTTGTTGGTCAACTCAGTTTCAACCAAACAACGTTGAAATATATATTTCAAATCATCCTCTTTTTCTTTGCCTGTCGTTAGATTCAAGTTGGACGAGTGATACATTCCTATCTTGGTTTAGATATTAATCAATATTCTAAATTTAGCTGCAATCAAACATAATATAGAATAGCTGACACAATAACCCATAAATCAGAATGACATATAAGTGGAATAGATTGCGTTCGACATTTGCATAATCTATTTCAAAAGTGAATCACAACACCAGCCTTTGTCGTTTAAAACCCATGCACATACATTGCATTCGATTCACAGAGCGAACGTTTAATTGTTATACAGTATTTCGGGCGAACGATCGACCACGTAGTTAAAGGAGGTGTTCGAATGCTGATTTTGTGTTTTTTATGATTCTATAATGGAGCAGCATTCCCACTATATGTGAAGCTTAGAGCGAAGAGACCCTTTTAACCATTAAAGTGCTAGAACCGACGTTATGCTTAAACAAACAGGTTAGATCCAGGCCAGCTGCCAAGTAAATTAGCGGCTGGCCTGTGATCTGACCTCTTCGCTACTCTGGGTATCTTTTCTCATCAGAATTAGATAGATATTTAATGATATGGAAAGCTGACGACTCAAAAAATCTATTCCTTGAAAATTACTCAGCATTCTAAAAGTTAAGACATACTTAATCGCATTACCCATAACCCGCCATTTTGAAACTCATTCTTTCGCCGAATTACTTCGGGTGTTCTCGATATACATCAGTTGGGCCGGAACTATTAGCTTTGAACCGAATAGTTCCGGTCCCGATCAATGTATAACGAGAACGCCCGAAGTAATCCGATGAACGAATAAATTTCAAAATTGCGCATAATATTTATTCTACCTTAATTAAAATAAACGTATCTCTTACATTGGATGTAAAAGGATATACGACATTTTGCCTGAATAACTACTTTACTACCCATAGACGAGACACTTAATGTTGGCAATAAATAACGAATTTATCACAATGCAAGGCGCGGGAAAACGACTGCAATCTGATCCCAAATCCGGTAATAAGATACGATTATACAAAGATTGAACAATAAAACTGCCGCTTTTCTCCACATAATCAAGATGAAAATTATTCAATCGGTTAACCTCATACATAACTCGTTAATGGTCTAATTCAAGCGAATAAGCCCCTTTAACTAGGATATATCTTCGAAAGAAACAGAAGTACTTAGACAATATGAGAAAGTATCATGTATTAAGAACAGAAAGAAAATATTAATTAACTTACATGTCATTTTTTTGCCGAGTAAATCATTCGAAATTTTCATGCTGCGGAAGTAGGAAACTGACTTTAAACTTATCTTACAAACAAAACTTCACTAACCTTTTTCCTTTATCTAACGAGACGGTTTATTTCTTATAAGTCAATTCTTAACCCTTTCCCAAACAACAAATTTTCGACTGTCCCAAATTGAAAGAGTTTGCAAAATATGATGAAATTGGACAATAATATTCTGATAGAGCAGAAAACATTGTGGGGAAAGGAAAAATTGCTCGTTACGAGCAATTTCTCCTTTCCCACAATGTTTTCTAAACTCGTCTGCTACAAAGTGATCGAATGTCGTTATTGTTCGGGAAAGGGTTAAAGTGTGAACAGTCGACAAATGCGGTTCAAAAAATGACATTGAATAATTGACATAGAAATGTGCATTTTAGTTAAAAGCTGAAATAACTAACAAGAGAAGGTTTTTCACTATCCTCAATTATTTTAAAGTCGCGGAACTTTTTGCTAAAGAGATTACATGTTCCTTATATGTAAGCTTGTTTCAACTATGGTATACATATGGATTATTTGAAGTGTGCCGAACATATCATGGACCCAAATAGAATTGTCTTACTTTACCTTGAATGTCCATTCTTACCGATTTCGTTGGGATGCGAATTATGTTTGTTTCCATCCGTTGATATTTTGCTTTTCAGACTTGGTTTGATGCATTTTCTCACATTTACTCACATTTTCTCACATCTATGACGCACCATTAGCAGACTACTTTACAAACATGGTGACACACTTGATGGTTTTCTCATAGCAAGTATGTTCTTCTTGGACAACAACGTTTTCTGGTCAATGTCTTATTGAAAAATGATTGTCATGCTTTATAATTGTTTGGTTTAACCCAAATCCAGGCACACAACACTGTTTGGCAATCATTGAAATCAATTTCGAACAAGAAATATATTCATTATTAAACATAACTTATACGGATGACGGTCTTCTAATGAACCATATCATAATTTACAACAATTACCTGGACCATTCTATCCATATTCAAAAAATAGTCTTATAAGGAAATACGTGAGTAGATAACAACAATTATCAAATATGTACAAAGCGCCATATACTTCCCGTGAATCATTTACGCTAAGGGTTTAATAAGCTACCCAGAGACTCCGAAATGATATTGTGCTGTCAAAATATTCGCAAATTATGATTTGATTTAATGAATGCACTAGAGAGAGTTTCGTTGCATTTATGCAAGTTCTACATATGGATAAAGCCTACGAAATGGCATGACTTGAAAAGCTATTTAAGACAGTCGTTCCCAAACTAAACAGATAAACAATTGAACATACATGCATACATTTTCTTCTATAAATAGAAGAGAATGTATGCAAGTTTGTTCATCCGTTTGTCAGTTATCTCCGAGTTTTTTTTTTTTAATCCTTCCTTACCCCTTAGCGTTTGTCCCTTATACCTTCACAGTCATTTCCCAATGTGTTCACTACTACTCTCCTACATGAGCGTATCTGAATTACAATAACTGTAAACATTTTGGATCCTACCGTTTTATTGGACATCGATATCCATCAATACTTCAAACATAGCTCCTCAGACACCGAGTCTGGCTAATGTATTGACAGTGAGAACAATCATAGTCCATTACTTGGCTCTGTGGACTCAATACAGAAACTGTAAGGCTAATGGATTTGCGGAATTGGTCCACTTCTAAACAATGTCTGTGTTCTAGATAACGGGATAAATTATTGTCTTATACTGACAGTAATTTCAGATATTTTGGAAGAATCCTCTTTTGTTCTGGGTATCCATTAAAGCTCCCACGGCGAGATAATGCTAGTACATACATGTACTCACTCTATAAGGTTTAGCAACACGACTGATAAGATGAACTTGAGAATATGCCTTTTGTCTGGTTCTTTGAATTACATGTGAAAACACAACATTAGATATGAGTAGCGTGGACGAACGTACTTGATAATACAACCAAAGGCGCACTGTAGAACAATCCGTTTGTTACTCTAGTAATTGCTATTTGCGAAAGAATCTAAATCGGTTCTACAATGCTTCACTTCTCATCAGAAAACTAGACGCAACAATCTGTCATCTGGCTCGGCAATATTAAGCAATGCTAGAGGACTGGCGGGCTTCAAGTACACATGTTTATGGGCTATGTCGACAGACGATAGTCAAAAATACCGACCCTGGCACCATCGAGAAAAATACAGCTTTAGACCTGCTTAGAAAAGACCAACACTCAAATTCATTTGTGAGAGACACTTTTTGGTGGGGGCCTTATTTAAAGCACGTTACACATTATTTTATTTCGATGGAGCCAATGTCATTTTTTTTTTATTTTTGTCAACGGTTAAACTCTTTGTATACGGCGAATACAGTGATAAGACGAACATAGTTAGTTTTCCGTGTATTAACAAAGCAAAAGAAAGGGTAAACATTTCTAATCTCTGACGCATAGATAAAGACTGCATTTTTATTATTGCATTTCATGATTTAATGTTTGCATTTGTGTCAATCGATAGAAAGATTAAGAACGTGTTTATTTCTTTAAATACATACAACGCAACACTTTACAATATATTATAAGACCACTGAGATGGTTATATTAGTTGTAGCATAACTGCGTCAGTCAACTACTTAATAGACACATAAAGTTTTTTTCTATTTGTGTAGTAGCCTAAACATCTTATTCATCGTGTTAGATATCAATGCTTCAGATAAATTAAAACGAAGCAATGTACCTTTTCTCACAAGTAAATAGCAAGTATTATACCATTTTGGGCAAACTGCTGTCTACATAATCTTTCAATTCCTTCAGTAGAATTACAAAACCTACATGCGTAAAGTATGATCGATTTTGCCGTTCAAATGAAGCAATTCCGTAACAAACATGTATTCTTTCAGCCACATGCAAATATACTATTCACAAGAAAGTACGATCCTTCATCTAAACCAAGTATCTAACACGGTTCACAGGGGCTTGAATCAATGCATACCTCCAAAATATATCTTATCTAGTATATATATAGGAGATTTTGGAGGTATTTATTGATTCATACTCCTGTGAAAGGGGTCTATATTAAACGTTGTCTAGTTACATTCACCATTTGCAACACATTACTCTAAACTGTACCTTAATGTGTAAGGATCTAATTGTTGTGACTCAAACAGTTAATCGAGAAACCATAGGAAATGACTTCAAAAGGTAGTACTATCTCAATCCATTTGAGATTATTATCAGCTGGTTTGATCAATTCAGCTGTGACTTAACACAATACGAACACTCCTGTTGACGGGTAACAGTGTGTTTTGTCAATGGAATAACCCGACGATTCGATTATCATGAGTCGGATTCAATACATTCTTCAAAACGTATCGGTCAGTCAATGTTGTGCTAGTGTTATATTTTATCTCACATTATGGATGTGACCAGGTTGTGAACTATATAGGATTCACGCAATTGAAAATATAAATAAATAATTGAAAGAAGTCTCCTTTATCTAGATCCATGTACAAAAGGTATGCCATTCAACAAACATAAAGGCCAATTCTAAACAACGTGGAAATATACCAATGTATGTGGTTGGTCTTTCACCAAAAGTCGTCCACTATTGTTTCTGTAACTCTCCTACTGCTTTCCTACGAGCAAATTAACATACTGGATATTTACCTTCACTGGAAACCTTATATTTACAAGACACTAATGTGCATATTAGATAACGTATCTGACATTCATTTGACAAACAAAATGTTCATTCCACCACCTATATTATCGAGCCATACTAACTAGTACTGGTCTTGAATCCTTCTAAAATACAAACAAAACAAATACTCTCATGATACTCCCTTTCAAATTGTATGTCAATCTATCAAGCGAATATTGAGCAAATATGGCAATTAGTAAAGAGGTACGTCGACACATATTTCATTTACACTAAACGTTGTACGGAATTCCTGAAAACGTTTGGAAGTGGCAATCATAAAGAATGATGAAGGGAATGTCCTCAGTGATGTTTGGTAGAAACTAATACAATAAAAGAATGAATAGCTTGTCTTGGTCACAGTATTTGTCTGAATTATATGTAGGGAATATACATATGTACGCTGAAATGAATGATTTTTAAAAAAGGCTGAAAAGGGCTGTACAAATGTGCATACCTGAATCCATCGTATCCAGATTATAGAAAAGATCTTTCATGACTCCGCTCCAGTCTGTCACCTGCTTATCACGTGCATAAACATTAGTATTTCCGTTCACATTGCCCACCGATACATCCATGAACACATTAGATTGAACACTCGATTGTTCAGTGCTTTCGGTGCTTTGATTTTCTGTGATATGCCGACTTTTGGAGTGAGAGTGTCGGTCTTTGTGATTAGCCTGATATGGTGAAGTGGTGCTTATGGCACGGTTAGCCTGCTCAATCATGGCGCTGTGGTCATCTTCAATGGTGAAATTCGGTGTCATGCACGAGACAGAATACACGTTACTGTGACATTTGTTGACGGCATTGTGACGTCTGGTGGTATTATTGTGACACTTGTTATTTAGCTTGTTTGACGCCGCATGGTTAACGACGTCGTCGTGAGTGTATACCTTTACACCCGACATCCTGACGTCAACTTCCGGTGTGGAGGAATTACGTCATGCTACCAGAAGTTACAGATGTCTTTACGTGCATGGTCTTCAGATTTCTTGGTTGATTTTGAGGCTACGTTGCAGCGCTCGGTTAAACTGCAGATAAACAAACACCCGTGATAACTGCATTGACTCGATCAATGAAATGAGGTTATTTTGTGACTCATGTAAATGATAGTTCATGTAAAGTATCCACTAAAACAGAATGGCATGGAGGGAAACAGCATTTCCCTTTTTGCTTAATCGTTAACCAAACGCCACATTTTACACTGTCCCAAATTGAAAGAGTTTGCCTATGAAATTGAAAAATAATCTTCTGAAAGGGCAAACAAAAATGTGGGAAAAGGAGAAATTGCTCGATAGGAGCAACTTTTCCTTTTCCCACAATGTTTTTCAGAATCGTCTGCAACAAACTGGTCAAAAGTTGTTATTGTTTGGTAATGGGTTAACTGATTGATTTTTGGTTTTGATAAAATAGTATATTAAAACAAAATTAAATCCAACCCATGATCTACTGTCAAGTGAGTTCTGTAAATCCACTCCAAAAAGCTGTTTCATAGCATAGATAACGCCCAATTGCATAATAAACTTACGAAAACAGATAAGGCAGTCGATTTTAAGGTGATATTCATAAGCTTTAGTGGTTGGGTGACCTCACCACAGTATATGAGTTAAAGCATGCAAAGGCTTATCCAACGTTCCTCTAAACATATCAAACATTGTGTGTCTTAATAGAGTCGAACCAAGTAGACCAAGACATTTTTGAATTTGATTGGTTGATATTCGACAAAAGCAAATAATTTTCGAACAGAACCAATGATTGGTACTAAAATGAGCGTTAGTCAAAATATTATCCAATCGGAAGCAGTAACCAATGAGTTTACTCTGACCAGAGCATGATGAAAAATGTCTTATCCCAAATTCGGTATATTGTGTTGATTGATGTCACTTACCCTCCTCTTAGTTGTACGGCGATAATTAATTAATCCGTTTGGACGTTACTGTGATAATTCCCACTTGATGTGTCCTTCTAGAAAGTGAAATAATTACCACACAAGCCACTGAAATCCGGTTGAATCGATACAACATTCCACTTTCACCCAACCTTCGTCAAACACTGAACACAAACACTGAACACAAACACTAGATAAGATACGCATTAAATGAACTTCCTTACAAGGTGAAAGAAAACACGCGATCGGGGAAAAAAGCGACCGAACAGACGTCTTTGCTTCTCTACATTTCCCAGACAGCGACATTAATCAGTGTTAACATTTTCTGATACACTCTCCTTCAATAAATCGATCGAGTTCTCTAGCTCATTTAATATTTATAAAGCAGCGTAGTGACAGTTGTGTTCGTTCTATGGTTTTTTAAGCGCATGTAATGTGCAAGCGTCGTAAAACTCAGGTAATATAATCTTTTATGTTGAGGGAAATCTACCTGGTTTATCGGCAGCAGGTTAAACCCTTTTTGATCGCAGTAACCCCTTTTTTATTATACACACCGATAACAAGGGGACTAACGACAGACAGAAAGTATGGTGTACCCAAAGGAAAACCTTATCATAAAATACCGTTCTCTTTTTTCTTTTCTATTTCGATGGTTTTAACCCTTTTCCAAACGCTAAATCTTTGACTGTCACAAATTGAAAGAGTTTGCAGACGACATTTCAAAATGTAATGAAATTAAAAAACAGTCTTCTGGTAGGGAAGAAATCTTTCTTCGAAAAGGAGAAATAGCTTTTTATGAGCAATTTCCACTTTTCCTACAATGGTTTTCAGAGTCGTCTGCAACAAACTGGTTAGATGTCGTTATTGCTTGACAATGGGTTAAAGTTAATCTCTAACCATATACATATATACTCTCTTTTGAATTAATATTCTGTACCGATAAATAACATAGATATTTTGCCGTGTTCAATGTGCTTTTTATGTTATTTATATCACCATTGACTTTATGTTACAGGAACTATACCAAATCAGGGACATCAAATATAATTAGTAGAATAAGACGATAACAATCATTACAAAGAAAACACCAGTGTATCGTTTTACTTGACAGTTTACGTTAATTATTTGCGTAAGTCAGAAACACAGATATCATCTATGTCTCTGCGCAAGTTCAATTCAACATTCCATCTAACTTTGATATCGAGAGAAGCAATATTTTAACATACCTCATCATTGGAACCGTCTCTTCGAAGCGTTTTCAATGAGAGCAACATTAGAATATTGCAATTTGGTTCAGTATAACACCCATATTTATTAGTTTCGACTTATGTAAATAATGTTCTTTCCCCGTTTAGTAAAATATTTCCCACTTACTTTCTTTCTTGTCACTTCTATGTCTACACACAAATAAAGACAGTATAAATAAGTTTACTTTTGATAAATATCGTCTTTTGTCGCCTTCAGACTACGTACGGGGTTATTGGATTGTGAATCAATTAAATATTTAAAGGATGAACTTTCCTTTTACTTTTATAATTGGTTTATGAGTCGTTTACCTCAAATGGCTCGGAACGGGAGAATATCTAAACGGGCCATTGGCTCAGAAAATTGAACTATTTTGTCGGTGCAAAGCAATCCGCATAGGCGGAGTTGGTGTATCTGTAACCTACCTAGCATGGTGAAATGAAACGTGTCTGTAGTATGTTGTTTGATTCGAATAAGTTTCTAAAACCTATAATTCGGGTTGTTAAAATTAGAAATAATCCAGCAGATATCATGAAAGCATGATGCAAAATCAAAAAAAAAAAAATAATAGAATTGTTCAAGAAACAAAAAAGTCATGAAGTTGAAGAACATGCTAGATGACATACAGATGAGTTAGTAAGCACTTTTGCTCATGACGAAACATTAGAGCTGGTTATGTCAGTGTGACGTCAGACAACACGGTGTTTCTAATTTGAACCCATTGGTATGAGGTAATTTAACCGAAAAAAAGAAGGAGATAAAACATGCCAACATACTACGTTAAAACTGCGATCAAACAACTCTTTTCTTTTCAAGAACAATGCACAATTCTGTTTCGGTATGTGTTAAGGTATTTAGCATGAGTGCAGATGTTTAAGGGGAACAATTCAAATGCGTTTATATCCTGATGCATCGTTGTATGTACATATGGGAACATGCTGTGTCTATTTCTAGACGGTTTATATTAAAACAACATACAGGTAAAAAAGACATTACTACCCAAGTAGTTTGTCTCGTGGTAAGAATCATTTAACATTACTATGAGGCTGTAACATCATTTCTTGCACACCGGCATGAACTTCATTTAAATGCTCACATATGAGTTACTTAGGTGAGTAAAAAAGTAAGTATTTTGTTTGTTATGGTTTAACATCGCATTACTAATATTTCAGTTATATTGTGCTGCCAAACTTTCAATCGATTGAAGACCACAAACGTGATTGCCAGTGAGGGCTCGTCCCATTCGGAACACCTCGGCCATTTCTTAAAATAACCTCGGAGGTAATGGGGAGCCATTTTTGAAAGTAGGTCAGCAACGAAGGGCCAATCGTATCTACTCGGCAATCCCCGTAACAAGCCGGGGATTGCCGAAAAGAGCCGATTGACAAAATATGAAACAAAGATGTGTTGATATGATCATCTTTAATGAAAAGGGTAAAAAGCCTATTCAATTGTGATATATAACTAATTTGTGTGTATTCAGATACATATTTAGTACCTGTGTGCATTTTGCGTTATCCGCCGGAAATAAGGCGAATTACCCCAGGATTTCTGGTGTATTCATGTACTGCTTACGAGGTATATCTACCGACTTGTTACGGGGATTGCCGAGTAGATACGATTGGTCTCGTCGATTTAGATTGATCATTGGACATTCCACAAGATAGCTGGGTGATAGCTGGGTGACTACAAATGTACCGTTGCCGTGCTTTGAACCAGAGTGTTAACCCTTTTAGTGCTGGAATCGACTTCATGCTCATGCAAACAGGTTAGCTACAAAGTAAATTGGCGCCTAACCTTTAATCGAATCTGTTTGCTACTCTGAGTATCTTACCTCATCAAAATTAAGCAGATATCTAAGGTTTTGGAAAGCAGACGACACAAAGCTCTATTTGTAGAAAATAACCCAGCATCCTAAAGGTTAAGTTTAATATAACCGCTAGGTCATGGAGGCTTATAGGAGGTTTATTGTACTTTGCCATAGACAAAATAAATGTTTTAACTCTTTACTAAACGACTGTCCCAAATTGACAGAGTTTGCAGACGACATTTCACAATGAGATACAATGGATAATAATATTCTGATAGGACAGAAAACATCGTGTGAAAAGGAAAAATGCTCTTTACACTTTCATCACATATTGAAATGTCGTCTGCCAACTATATCAATCGAAAATTTGGCGTTTGGTAAAGGGTTATACCGCGGATCTGTCCCCATGATTCCCTTAATGATTACCGTGTTATCTCAGACGTGTAAACGTATTGTGTGAAGTCGACTAGCTCAGGTGAGAAACGACAAGGCAAAACCACCTGTTACCCGGCCGTGTCTATTGTATATCAATACATGGGGACGGGGCAGGATAAAACGGAACACATGGGTACGGAGCAGGACGAAACACAACATAGGTAAAGGTACAGGGTTTGTTTAGTGTCATCCCTATTGAACGGCAAACCGGTTTGTCTAATTAGACTCTTTTCACTGAATATACGAAGTACCTCCAAACTTCTATCACTATGCCGGTATGAGTCGGTAACCATTAAATTGCTCGCGGTTCACGAACCGGCTACTTCGGACCAAGATCAACGAGAAAAGTAATCCGGACAAACGCTTCCTGTGGGGCTCGAATCTTCGACCTCCTCATCCCGAAGCGGACGCCTTAACCACTAGGCCACGGTGACATGTGTGAACGTCGCAAGACAAACACATCCTGGGTACCGTTTTACTTAACATTGTATGCTTGCCCTTAGACAGGTGGGTAATTTACTAAACCTTATGTGTCGTATGCTTTTCAAAACATTAAGTCTCTGCTAAGTGTTGATGAGGAAATATACTCAGACTAGCAAACAGGTTAGATCACAGGCCAGCCGTCAATTTACTTGGCAGCTGTCCTCGATTGAAGATGTTTGCATAAGCTTTAAGTCGGTTTCAGCACTGTATGGGTTAGAATAATTGTAAGTTCAAAACTCCATTTTCCCTTATTTTGATATTTGGCGTGGCAATAAAATGTTTGCGTAAGTCATAATTGATTAACATGGATAACATCTTCAATGAAAGTACAATATTGCAATGTGACACGTCATTGGAAGCGTCTCGGAGAGACGATTCCAATGATGTGTTACTTTGCAATATTGCTTTGCCAAATATTGAAATAAAAGGACTTATTGTTATAGACTTACGCAAATCTTAAGCGTAAACTGTTTAGTAAAACGGCACCCTGGTGTCTAAAGTTGTGATTCATGACTGCAACACTCCCAAGCAATACGACCGTGACGTTTGCAGGATTTCTATAAAAAGCATCGGCAGATACATCAAACATTTATTAGATAAGATGATTTTAATATATCATGTATGAAGTACTATGAGGAATGTTATCCTAGTATAATACTACCCTTTTGTACGTCACATATTCTCATATCTCAACGCACGTTCACTTCCACGAATGTCCAATAAAGGGGGTGGGGGCTGTCAAACTGCACATACCTTTTACTTTACTTTACCGAATCCTTTATAAACAAAAGGTCTCGACCTGTTTCTTCCTTTATGACAAATTACTCGAAACAGCCACTATGTAATACGTTGAAAACAAAAGTGAAACACATGCATGTTACATACGATAAATATCCGGCAAAGTGTATTGTTCTCTTTCTAAAATGAGTATTTGGATAGTTTGGATATTGCCAAATGTGATTGTCATTGGCAATCAGTCCAGAATAAGCTGCATGTTAAGGCGTTAACACTAGAAACAATCAGGATGTCAACATAGAAACAAAATCAGACGACAAACCACCGTTATTCGGTAATTTGGAGATTCCGAAATGCTGCGGTAATAGTATTTGCAAAAGAAATCCGCTCCTTCAAATCGACAAAACTTTAAAAGCTTCGATGTCATTATCTTTGCAAAAAGCCTTTTATTTCGAACGTACTGTGTGAAAACAAAGGTCAAACTGAATATCCTCCATAGTTTAATACTTATTCAAACTTACTGAACAAACGCTGTTTATGACAAGTCCCCTGTTCCGTATAGTTTTCTTTTCATTTCAAGCTGGAGTACTTTCGTTTTAGTATCTAGCGTCAACCATGTAAGGGATGGTTTTGCCGTGACATGGTCCCAACACCGCAGTCTAATCTTTACGTGTTTCTATGGGTTTTTTATTGATCACATGGTTACCCCTTGTCCCTATGAGGACACTCTATCAAACCCTTTGGTCAGATAAAAAAAAAACACGCATAGTGAGGTTTGAAAACAGCTTGGTCTTTACCTTTTGTTTTGCCTGGTATAAAGTCGTGCCAATATGGTATTAGTAATACATGTACATCTATAACGGGATTGTTAACTCGTCTATGTTTCAATTGAAAAGTACATTTTTTCAATTAAGAACTTTTACTTGTCAGTCTCACGTTCGATTTTATCAAACAAATGTTACTTTTATTCACATACCCACTTGCGATTATGAAGTGTTGTAAGGAAGCAGAGGTAAGCGGTAGAAGGAGAAGACTGGAGATGTTAGGGTCTAAAAGGGAATCAATTATTTGATCACTTTGAGACAGGCAACACTACCAGCATTAAGCTTTCATTACAATATGTTTACGAAGGATATTTCAAAATGGTATCATGACTAAGAGTGGGAATTGAGCCTATGGCGTCCTCTTTAAAATCACTTAACATCGTACTAAGATGACTTCGACATAGTCATATTTCATAACAGTTAGTTTAAGCTTATTTTATATCGATTTTGAAACAAGTTCTTACAACTTAGATTAATCACTCTCGATTCTGCTTCCTGAATGACTTACGGAATGCAAATGGTTCTACACGCCTTGACCAGCCCTTATGGGCAGTTAAGTATGGGGTCTTCCTCCATCATTAAGAGTCGGGCATCGCTACATAACTGAAATAATGTTGATGTGATGTAAAACCCAAATAAAAAAAGAAAAACCTAGACCAATTACTAAGAATAGTCGAGAATACCCCTATGACTATTTTGTATGGGATTTAATACCATGTTAACAATATATCAGTCATATTGCGTCTTACCTGAATTAACAAGAACTCCGCTTGGGCTATATGATACCCTTTTTGGTAAATTGTCTTACGCAATACAAACCGTTAATCCATTGAATTTTGATTTGACTGGATGAACGCCGAGATTCTTTTGGAAGGATTTTTGAAAAAAAAAACATCTTTTAATTTGATATGGTTCCCTCTAAGTTCCCAGAAAATCCTCTAATTATAAACTTCATCATTGTATTACATCTAAATAGGATTGGTTTCATATAAAATATCTTTCCTATGCGCACTCGCGTTTGTAATTCTTAAGGGTTTAAATCACCACAACTGTTCTTTTTTCTTTTATACTACTTTAACTTATGATAGAGGTTTGCGCAGTTTTCACTAAGTTTTTATTGATATAAATTCATGTAACTCATTTCATATACTGTCACTAACTGAGCATCCTGACAAACACGTGGTATGATTCAGGAATCATATTGTATGATTGTCAGTCATTAAAATAGACAGAAATATTTTAATTATCAGCGATGCAATGGTGTTTTCATTCTCTTTGTGCGAATGGGGTGGTAAGGAATAGTTAGGAATATTCTAATACAGAACAGAGTGATACATCATAATAGCCAATTAATAAAGCATATATCAATAAATATTCTATTAAAACAAAATATGACATGTAAGCACTATTGGCAGGTAAAGTACTGATACTCTTTATCATACGTATTTTCAGTCCTTTACCTGAATGAAAGAAGAACAAACTGATACAATGATAACAAGGCAAATGTATTCAGGAGAAAAAACACACCAGAAAACAATTGTTTAATTGAAGAGGAAAAAAGTATTTTAACTGTTGTTACATTTGAAACATTTGTTGTCGTCATTCAGATATATATTTAAGTATGTTCCATTAAATTCTACAGATCACATCACTATTCGTTATGAGGGTAACGAGTGAAAGCAATTTAGCTATTACATACACCATATACTTTTGTAGTATTGTCATAAAGCGGTTATATGTCATTAACCCGAATTTTAAGAGTATGCATATAACATTTCAAACACAAAAATATATGACGAAAGAGGACTGCTTACAGATCATGTCTGGTAATTCACAAAAGATGTGTACCACTATTATCAGCGAACATATACCCATTACATGTAGAATGCTAGGTGATTTTCTAAAAATATGTGTTTATATATTCTGCTTTCCAAAACCATAAATATTTCCTTTTTTCGAGTACATATAGTCAAACAGGCTTACTCACTGGCCAGCCGCAAATTTACTTGGTTCTGTTTTATAGTAACCAGCGTTACATCTCGCCTGTATGTATAATTTAAGTTTATGTATTATTATTTGGTTTCATGCACAGTATGGTGATACAACTAAAGGTACGTTTAGTAAAGATTTATTATTTATCATAAGTTGTGATGGAAGCATGACCTTTAATCAATTCATTCTCAATGACTGCTTGCTAGATGATCTACCAGTACTCTGGACACTTTACCGGTACTCGCACCAATTCGTGGACTAGTCATGGTATTCTATTTAGATCATAACGGTGTCATCCGATATGAACATAAAAAGTGAACAATAGCTCCGGATGCAGGGTTTGTATAAGTTATGAATACAACTTCTCACATAGATTGGAAATATTTAATCACTCAAAACATGCGGAGTTTAAACACGCTATAAACAATTATTTCAATCAGTGCTGCTGGTATCAAATAATACAAAAACTCGGTATTTGGAAGATCTAGAACTTTCATAAAAATTCTCACCTTGCCGCTAAAGGGTATAAAACGGGACTTCCGGTTCCAAGGGCAGAGGCTCTTCAACAGTCACAGCTAACCATGGCTTTCATGTAATCTATTATACTAACCTCTAATGCTGCTCGGATCTTTTTTCAACACCGATTAATCGACGAATTGCACAATTGATTGTTCGAACATATATGCTTTACATATATAAAGGACGGTTTGTATCTGCATAGCCTCTCCATAAGACATAAAAAGCATATTTCCATAAACATACTGAAGAATATACATTTTTTAATATAAGCGGAGAGGATATATCGATGGTTAACTACTTCCTTTAGCGATATTCAAGTTCTTAGCTGAGAACAAAACTTACTGCAGGATTACTTCCCTTGGCGTCTATGTAGTACAACTATAGTGAAAAGGGAGGTCACTGCGTATAAAAATGAGCTGTGAGGTCTACGTGATCGAGTATTCACTTTGTTCCGTCCTATTTTTCTTAGCTTTCTTGATTGTTATTGTGGAGTGCACACGGGGTTTCGTTTAGGTATATATTAAATACAACGGGAAATATTGTTAAAATTGTTGTTGTAAATAGATGGTATTGTTCACCAACATCCCCCGTCTGTTGACCTGTCTGATTTGCATGAATTACCTCCAATGCTGAGTATCTAAAAATATCCTCGGAGCCGTCCGTTATGTTCGATCACGTGGTTTATAAGGCGGACACTGTTTCCACGAGAGCATGGACGCTGTTATACAACTGGTTGTAAATAAGTGTTATTTTGGTGTTATAGGTTTACCATGTATGATATATTGCCCATATCTCAATTCCATCTGTTGAAAATTATAAAAAATATTAAAAAAAGTGAACAACAGTCCATCAATATAACATTATTTTGTTTGGGTATTTTTGCAAATGAAAAAAATCAATCGTGACGGACTTTGTCGAATGGTTTCGACTGTGTTCGGAAGACTATCTAGTGTTAAATATACCGCGTACAAACTATTCATGCATAGGACAACCGCCGGCGAATGTTGGTGAACAATACTGATGTACAAATTACGAAAAAGTAGTGGTTTATCACTTTGGGCTTTTCGCGAGAGACAATTCAGGAACGGCTAACCCTTTGGAATCTGGGTGATATTCTTAAAATTGATTTTTGTGTCGTCAGCTTTCCAAAACCTTACATATGTGTCTAATGTTGATGAGGAAAGATAATCAGAGTAGCAAACAGGTTAGATTACAGGCCGGTTGCCAATTTACTTGGCGGTTAGTTTGGATTTGACCTTTTTGCATAAGCATGGAGTCCGTTCCAGTCCCGTAAGGGTCAAAATATATCTCTACATCCCGTTGATTATTTTAATAACGGGAAATAACCGGAACGTCCTTGAAATCGTCCTCCAAATCATTTTTATTTCCCTTGCATTAGACAGAATGGATATTTAATATATAATGTGTACACTTGCATATTACTGTTCTGGCCCTATTTAGCAGAATCTAAAGCGTAAGGCGTTTATCTACGCGTTCCCTAGATATACGGAATGTCATGGTGAAGAATATTTACCGGAGCTTGTAGTGCTGGAACCGACTTCATGCTTATGCAATCAGGTAAGATCCAGGCCAGCCGCCAACAGAATTTGCGGTTGGCCTGTGGTCTAACCTGTCTGCTAATCTGATTATATTTTCTAAACAAACTTAAGCAGGTGTTTAAGGTTTTGGAAAGAAGACGACACTAAAACCTTTTTTAAGAAAATCACGATGCATTCATACTGAAGCTTGTATCTGGTTCTCGTTGCGATAGAAATTGTGTTTCTCGCGAGAACGACGTTTGTGCTAGATACATTTTCCCACGTAACAACTCGCAAATACAAATCCGGGAATGATTCAGTGCGCTTGATTTACTGCATTTATAATCCAAAATAATAAGAAAAATGAAATACTTAACTCGTTCGAATGATTTTCGTTTATGAAGAGCAGATGGCCGTGTGACCACATTTCCTTCGGTCTATGCATGTCGTATGTGATAAAATCCACATGTAAAGTATTTTCGTGCGACTGGCTTATCACGGGTGTATTTCAAATCCGAATAAATACACCAGAAAAGCACCAGAGATTGAAATACAATGAACCATATCGGCCGTTAAGTCAATACCATACGTCAGTATATCTTATTATGTGTTAATGTGCTCGACATCAATACGTCTGATGGGTGTTTTATGACCCATTCCCCCATATCGAAATGAAGGCAACATGACAACCGACGAATCGGAGGTTGTCATTGTGACATAGGATGTTTGGTTCTCTCGGACTCGGAGATCAAGGGTTACTAAAGACGAACACACCTATTCCAGTCTATTTTTGTCTGTTGGATTTCGTCTGACAGATCTGTATCATTATCCTAAATGGGGAATATTTTGTTTACACATAGAGGATTAATACTTTCCAGACGACAATGGAATCTTTCTAAGACATATTTGGCGGGAGAAAATAAAAAGAAGTTATCGCAAAAGATTCCTGCTTCTGTCCGAACAAGTTAAACGTTTGCCTATCATACATTTGATACTTTGTTGATACTTAAATGATTTATATTGTCTTATACGACTTTCCTAAAAACAAGTGTTAATCCTTTTCTGTTTACGAGTGCGGTCTTGGTAAAGGTTGACTGCCAAAAGGGAATTGATTTACAGGAACGGACAGGATAATAATTGAAGCTTTTCATCGTCACACAGCATCAGACTGGTGTTTACTTTAGGTTGCAGCATTTCTATGCACCATTACCTACTACTGACAGCTTTCCCAAACACAGATGTCCATCTTTGAAGCCTTACGGGAGGCGTTTGTCCGGAGAATGTTTCACATGAGACAGGTTCCATTTAGCTGTTTTATACAATTAAATCGATTAAATTGTATAAAACAGCTAAACGAAACTAGTCTCGTGTGAAACATTTTTTTTTGCAATCACATCGTGTCCGACTTGTGATTTTTGACATTTCAGCTTTGATATTCGGTTCTGAGGGGTTGCATCTGTTTGGCAGTTAGTTTTCTTTTGAGGAAATGCATTTCTCTATCATTTGCGACCGTTCCTGGAAGTATCGGTTGGCAATTTGCGGAGACATCTGGACAAGTCTGGGACAGGGATGTGTTTTGCCGGTTGGATTTGGTTACCTTTACGTATTATATAGTCATAATATATGGTCGTTTCAGAAAGTTGGGCATTTTTTTTTATGTGTATGGATGATGTTCACATGATTTTAAATGTTTTTTTTATAAAAAAAAAGATGAAAGCGAATAGTGTTTTAGAATTGAATGAAGGACCATTATTCGCCCTAGCTGTTGGTCTAAGCTCTAAAATAATAAAACAGGATATTTCCATTGTAAAAATGTTTTGAATACTAATACATTTATCATAGAGTATCTAATACAAAACATCGTACGTAGTTGGACTTGTATGTATATAAATTGACCAATAGGCCATATGTGACCCTGCTATTGTGTTATTGTTTCTTAAACTTACTGTTGTTATTCAACACATGCCAATGTATGACAAATATTCGTTCGATTGTGATGCGCTTTATAATCGTCTTGGTAAATGTCGTGTTAAGTACTGATAAGAGTCATACGAGTGTATTTCGAGAAAAACGAAACTGCTCTTACTATCACCTGACTCTTGCATGAAGAATTGAAGGAAATAAAATTCATTTTACAAATAATATCTTATCTAACCAAACTTAAAAGCAAAACCGTTTGGATGAAAACGTGATAAGGTATTCAGGCCTCCAGGAATATATTAAAGTTCTGTTATTTTCTTATAAATTGATCTTGCCAATGATATACAACACATTGTATTCTCTATTCAGTTCAATCCCCTTTCGTAGACAATAATCCACATCAGTTGGACAGTATAAGACGATGCTGATTGTAGACAGCTTTAACTTGTCCAAATCGCTGTCTTAGTCTCGGAAGTAGGATATCCTCCCATTTGATCTACACCATTTCAACTACGATTTTAACACCAATTCCAGTTTGTTCTACTCTTGGTTTTGCACAATTCTAAGTTCGTCTACGTTTTACGTTATTTATATTAAATGATTAGATAGATTCAATTCCCATAATTGCTTTATCATTTTTGGTGCCCACGACTATTCCGATTGTATTCTGATGAAATTGTCCGTAGTTCGTAGTCTCAAAACTAGACCACTTGGGAAGGACAATAAGATATATAATGTATGTTATGAGAAGTCTTAGATAAATTTGGTTCATATAAAGTATCTATTCTATAAAGTAAAAGACATAACCAAGTAACATACTGTTTAGTCAGTTCAATATATGATTTGTATTTTCGTTGTCTACGATTTTTAACGATTTTTGTCAATTGTTTCCTATTTATTGTTATGCAAAATTCTGAGTTTGTGTACGAATTACTTTATGTATGATAGATGATTGATAGATCAAATTTGCATATACTCGTATGTTTTATCAGTTTGGGATGCATAAGAATATGACGATAGTAAAATGGTCATCTTGTTAATTTCGTTTTATTAGTCTATGTCATGAGGGAAGCGCGAACAATTGACGGGTGTTTATTACGAGAACTTTAAGATAAATTCGGTCTATGTGAGTATTCATTTAAAAAGAATAAATAGATATAACCAAATACCAAACTGTCTCGTCAGTTGAATATTGAATTTCTAAAATAATTGAAAATGCAACGACAAGGTCCGCTCTCTACGTTTTATTTTCTTATTTATTGAGTTCTGTTGAACTAATATAGGAAAAGAATGACAAATAATGAAAAATTATGGTATTGGAATGTTATCCCTTTTAGGTTTTGGTATTATATAAACATCTAGTGTTTCCATTAAATGGCATGTTATACAGCTCATCATTTGTGCCGGGAAATTCATCCTGATATATGGTGTTTTTTTCTCATATATATCTTCTACTTATATACGTCTGGCTTTTTGGAATATGAACATTTTGTAGAAGTGCATCTGGCAACTGGTAGAACTGAGCGAACAAGGTCATTTTGTAATAAAGGAAAGTTATTAAGTCTTAATTGTCTACAGCTGACTATTGCTCCAGATTTGTCGTTTTTATAAAGGTATTGTCAATAGACGTCATATTCTTTTGTATATAAAATCCCGAACTTTTAAGTAGTGTCCGACCTATTCAACACGCAACCTCTTATCTATATGATATACATTCTCCTTCGCAGTGATCTCCCTTTTCATTTTGGTTAGGAGCTCTGTGTTATCACTGAATAAAATCCTTCCAGATCTGAAAGGATAATATTTTTTCAGTATAAATTTTCCATAAAAAGCTGAATACAGCATTTTTTCAGTTTTAGAAGTTTTAATTCTTTGGCCTTATGATTACAAAGAAGTAATGGCAAAATATAGTCAATGTAAAAAAACTGACAGAAGTTGCTTAAATCCTACTCAAATCAGTTCGTAACCTCACTGTTTTCCAAGTTGGTTCGCATCAAAGTCTCGTAACAGCCAACCAAGGAAAGGTTTATAATTAAATAAATAAAGTACTAGTGTCATGCCCTAAAACTAAAGGATATCAACAATGTGTTTTAGTTATAAAAGAGATCGTATCGAAGTAGAATCTGTGATACACATTTTCAAAACAAATTGCAAAGTCATGCCTGATAATACTGACGAACTTGTCAATGTAATGTATGAATTTGATTCATCATTCATTTTAAAAGCAAGGCAGGTTGAATTAAATCACAGAGAACCCATTTCTCTGGCGTCTGCGCTATATTGATTGTGTCACATGACTGTATATGTCGTCAAATGATTGCTATGGAGGCAGTTGTACTGAACTGAAGGGTTATGAAGGTATGTATCCATGCACGGAGTTTGCATGATATACTGATGGCTAAAGTTTGATTTTTCATTGTTTTGGATATGTTTTGATATCGCAATACCCGACTCAAACTGATGAAGGAACACCAAAAACCTAACTACGGCGGGGGACTTCTTTTGAACTACCAAATTACATCGCCGAGATTTGAACCCATACGGATGGTTTGTAATCAAACAACAAGGTAATGGACGGCGTTCATTACCTACTACTAAAATTAACCGATTCGTTATTGCAGCTATTTTGGAATTACGCTGTGTTTTAACGTTATCATAACTTTGTAACATTCAAGCCATTATCATTAAGTTCATCAGGTTGGTTTGATTAACCAAGGTCCACAGATCAATTTTGAGGGAGTTTTAACCATGCTGCAGATGTTGTCGTCCAATTTTGATATCCAGATTCAGATGGTAATCAGATGACACAATAAATAACGTACATTACCTACTACTAAAATTAACCGATTCGTTTTTGCAAATTTTTTTGGAATTACGCTGTGTTTTAACGTTATCATAACTTTGTAACATTCAAGCCATTATCATTAAGTTCATCAAGTTGGTTGGATTAACTAAAGTTCACAGATCAAGTTTGAGGGACTTATAACCATGGTGCAGATGTTGTCGTCCAATTTTGATATTCAGATTCTGCATATGAATGTATTCAAACATATTCACTTTCCCCGCGTAAGGTTAAAAAGCAGTATATATATTACCTTGCTTTTGACATGCCTTTGTAATTTAAAACGATATATGCCTGTACTTGTGGGCCTGAGGCCTTTGTATCATAATAAAATATCTATCTATCTATTATACAACAATTTCCAAAATGTATTTTCATACTTGGTATAAACAATAAGCATATTGGTGAGAAAGTTTGAATATGCAATTAATTATTACCGAAAACTGTCTGAAGAATTACTTCTATTTTTCTAGGCTGAGTTATTTAAGACTGTAAAAAATCAAGCCTACGACGAGGGATGAATGTTAGGTGATATATACACTGTCTACCTCTTGTCTAATAATTATGTCTAAAGCCGACGTTATATCCATCCATACTTATATATAAGCCTTTGACATCAATATTTATTTGCAAACGTCCATTCGTCTAGCGGAGGGTTATCAATATAAAGTAATGATAAGGTCATTGTTGAGAGTCCATACGTTACAATCATTCAGAGTAATGTAACTTGTCGTTTCCATGTCTGAGATCAAAGACCTATTGGTATGTAATAGATAAATACAGAGTGTTACACAATGGCATCTAAAAACTCTACTATTTATGGTATTATGGTTTTATGTGTTATCAAGTATATGACTTCGTGTTGAAGAGAAAATGTACAAATCTATTTGAAAAAAGACATATTGCAACTTGTAATCATATACACATGTACTGTAATCCCAATGGCGTTTTAACGGGTTTAACAAATAGATATACATCTAACCCCCTTTCCTAATTGTTTGAGTAGTCTCACTAACAACCATGACATTTACAAGTGAAAGACATATTTGATTCAATATAGTGTCTCGCGTTGCTACATGGCTCATTGCTTGCATTAAGGTAAATAAGACTTATACCATGTCGGCCTTTTATAGAGTGCAAATCAAACGGTTTAAATTTAAATGAATTTATCTTTCATCAATTGTGATGGAAACTTGGAACTTATTTAATTCACCCTCGATGACTGCTTCATGGATCATAACCAATATTCGCCGCCGTTTTGTGGGCAAGTCCCGGCAATTTTCACCTTGCCTAGTGGGGATCGAAACCGGAACTCTCAGTTGGGCATCGGGCCAACGCGCCACCTCTGCACTACAGTCGGCCAAACAGCTTTACAGACCACATGACGAATTTGAATGGTTTATGATTAAAGGCAGTACACATAAAATAAATGATGTGTACAATGCAATGTTAAATTATGCAATGTTCCTAATACCATGTCAAGGATTGATGTACACATATAAAAACATTTCACAATACAATCAAACTTGTTCCCGTCAGCACACCTATCAATGGTTTTGGTATTTCCACACCATTAGCGCATAATACTCTATCAAATTCCCCGGCTCTCCGCTGACATGTGCCCACTGGTGGGAGACGAATATACCTTGTCACATGGACTTCATTATACGTCGCAAAGAACATTGACCGAGTCGTTTTTCTACCTCTGTAACTAAAGAAACGCTAACGACTGAGCAAATGACGCACAGTCAAACTTGATGTGAAACGATACTGAATAAATGTCTAGGCTATAGTATAGTTTAATACACTACAATACAATTCAATAATTGTATTTGCAATATAAAGCAAAATAAGTTGTGTATTGCAAAATAAGAAAATTAATTATAGATAGTTGTGATGTTATGATACACAAGATAACATGAGGATAGACAATCAGACTGAATCTTCCATTAAACAACAGCTTAAAAAGAGTTATAAAAAGTAACATATGTTATTTGATTTCCTATATTAACGAAGCTTTTATAAGACGGCTCCAATGATTTTTTTGTCAACGATTGTGTAAGCGCATTCGACTCTGTTGTTTTATTCATGCACCTATCATCGTAAACTCCCCAAACTGCGTCTAGACCAAGCGTTATTGCTCATTACATCCAACCTACGGAAGGGCGTACGAGTAATTGTGGTAAACGTGCTTCATTACATCCAACCTACGGAAGGGCGTACGAGTAATTGCGGTAAACGTGCTTATCGGAAGATCATCAGTCTAATCAAAGCAATGTGAATTAATGTTGGTGAACAAAAGTGTTAAAACAAACAACACATGTTGGAATAAAAGTCAATTAATCATCTGTTTTCTTCCAAGTATTTGTCATTATAGTTTATTCCCTATCTATCCAACAACACGGTATGTAATTGTTTGTTTGGTTCGGCTTTCGTTATTAAAGCTTTCGTTATGGAGAATCGCTGCAACAGATGAGTCGGTTTTTAAATGAATAAAATAATTCGTCCATTTTCGCTCTGCCATAAATCTACTATGGTAGCAGGTCAATTCGTACCCAAACCAATTCGTACCCACCCTTTTTTGGTTAATTCGTACCCACTTTTCGGTCAATTTGTACCCATCCTAATTTTTAATAAGTCAATTCGTAACCATTCGATACTTCAGTATTTTAATATCATTTGTTTTACGTTGTTCATGTTTTGTTTTTGTCTATTGTGTTTTAATTGTGAGGGAAGCATTGTGAGTAGGTGTATGTGTGCTTTGTTTTACGTAAAATGGTGTTTAAAAATTAAATAAAATGATATAGCATTTCCCTTTAAGTTATATATGTTTTCTTCATTTGATATCCAGATTAATTTTCTTGCTTTTCACACTTACCTCATTTCAACTAACTGACATGGACTCTTTTCATCACGTGCAAACAGAAGAATGGTCGCAGGGGATGCAGAGTCAATTGTCATTAATTGTTCTATCAATTGGCGTCCTTAATTACTAGGCTAATCATAAGCCAGTTACAACAAAAGGGGTGTTACAAAATTATAGCAAATTAAAACAAACTGTTATTGATTAATTTATGATAAGTTACTTTCAAATCAAATTGAGACCGACATATTGTTAATGGCTAATCATAAGTGTATAGATAACATCATAAAACACGTGCGCGTGCCTTATAAAAAATAAACTTAATGTTTGTGGTATATTTTCATTTATAAATGATATCTTTCTATTTGTCCCTACGCGAATGCTAACACAAAAGGTAAATTTGCTGGCACGCGTCTTCATTAATGGTTTATCATAAGTGTATAGATATCTCTATATGTATATGTTCTTTTTATATGTTGTTGTTTTGTTAATTCTTGGATAAAAAGTTTTTTTCGGAAATTCATTTATATGGCCGCCTATATACGAAAATTGCCTATTGATAGCTAACTTACATGCCTCAAAGCTCAAAGTTTAAAAAAAATATATTTCATTTTGTATGTACTACAATTCTTTTCAAAATATGTAAGAATTTTCATTTAATATGTACTATAATACGTATTAAATTATAGACTGGTTACGAATTGACTTCTTAAAAATTAGGATGGGTACGAATTGACCGAAAAGTGGGTACGAATTAGCCAAAAAAGGGTGGGTACGAATTGGTTTGGTACGAATTGACCGGGAAGCAAATCTATTATGCCCTTAAATAAAAACTTGATTAAACAGGCAATCAAATAAACGTGTTTTTCAAAATGTATAGACTCTCTAAGGTAAATGCTTGAAAGACAATATTTGAGAACATTTTTACATATTTTGCTGTCATGCATAATCTAATATTCTTCCTCCGCCTTTGCTACAATAACTTATTACCTCTGGGCACTGCAATCCGACGTGAGGATCATTCACAGGATACTATCGGCTTTTTATACCTAAATACTAATGTCTGCTTTGCATGTTATGGAGTTTACAGATAAAGTCATTATTTACTAGATGATAATATCATGTAAAGTTTCAATGACATGTATCGAACCGAGCAAATGAACCTCTCAAAGACACAAACACATCCGATCAGTGAAAAACACTGTCGTTCACTGAGCGTATATGTAGTCTATATATATACCAGTATGTTCTCTTAAACAATGCATTAGGTTCCTAATTTGCATAAACGTTCAACGAACGTTACATAACTCCCACTTCTGAACTCGTCCCAAGTCTTGGCCCTTGGGATACACGAGGGGAAGGCAACTCCGATAGAAGGAGAAGTATTTATCCCACCTCTGCCACCAATGTAACGAACCGAGCAAATGAACCTCTAAAAGACACAAACACATCCGATCAGTGAAAAACACTGTCGTTCACTGAGCGGTCGTGTTGTCTATATACATACCTGCATGTTCTCTCAAACAATGCATTAGGTTCCTAATTTGCATTAACGTTCAACGAACGTTACAGGTGTATGTTCATCGTGGTTTTGTTGAATAACATTGCATATCATTAAACATGGTTCAACTGATGCGATCATCTCAATTGATGAACCAATCTTATCAGAACCAACAACATAGGTTTTACAGTTAAGATGCTAGTCTGGACATATGTTAATATATAAAGTTGGGCCCTTATGTGACGATGAGAAATTAAGCAGTAAAACAAATTTTTAGATACAAATTGTATGATAAGCACTTCTTGAACTATTGTTTATTCTTAGAAAAAAAAAGATTTATTTACAATGAAACGAATTCCAATGGTTCATTATCAAATTGTGCCAGGAATGATTCCCGAGAAATATCCATGTTGACTGGCTAAAGCCAAGGATGTGTATAAATCGGACCTAATATCGTATTTCACAAGCCATTCTTTCAATTATGCTAACAAGACGCGTCTTGGGACGCCAATAACTACGCGATGAAGTCCCAGTTAATTTGCAAGTTAAACGACGATCAATTAGAATAACAAGATCTGCCATGAGTGAGCTGATTCTATCAGAAATGGGTTTGGTCACGTGCATTGTGTTGTTTGGGGACTAAATTTTTTGCATCGAAGTCACATAACTTGATTTTATTTTTAAAAATGCCAGCATAAACTCATGTTTTGGGTATTGTAATGCCAAAAATCACAATTCAAAATGCGTTTTTAAGTACGAAGTAAGAACATCCATTTTTATCTTGTTTGCAACAAGTGTCTGTTTTTTTAATTATTTCATATTTCAAAAGAAAAAAAAAACAACTCCCAAATTTATAATCACCCTTTTCTTTGAATTTGGAATTATCTACCCCAAAAAGAAACTGCTATTGTAGCCTTAAGTACGGAAATGTTCTTACATGCACGAGCTCTCGAAAAAAGCAAAAAACCCGTCTCATATATATACATGTATACTGTATTCCACGTAGGAATCAACTTTGACCAAATGATATGCTTTGCGATGACTCCTTTTACCAAACGATCGCTACACAATACACAGAACTCGGTTTCACATGTTGCAAAGTAAAACACTATCTTATATACTCTTGTAGGAGTAGCAAAACTCATAAGGAGTATTTATCCTTTGGCCATAATGGTTTCCTAATCCTTCTATAGCGCACGTGCGATAATGGGTTATTATGGGACAAGGAGATAACACAAAGAGAAACCCTGTGTTAACAATAATTTAGTAACTCTCGTGAGATCTCCACTTTGTATGTTTAAATGTTAAGTGCCATACCGGTTCAAAGTTCTACAGAGACAAAAACGACGGTGAGTACTAATCGTTACCATAGGTTACATTTTCCGCCACACTCGTCAATTAGTTCAGGCCTTCTTCACATTTGAAGCATCGTTTCCTCACGGCTGACGTTTTGTCAATATACCCTTGCTTGGGTAACGATTGTGGTATATCTGAATAATATGTTACAATGTCTGATGAGCACGTGAACCATCCAAGACATCTATTCAATACTTCACAAACCAAAAGGGTAACTTTCGCTTGTCGTTTCGTGAATGTAAAAATATGTTGCGGTGTGCAATTATGGTAAATGCCTCGTGCGAATGCACCCCTGCACTTTCTTTAGAAATTGTTTTGCTTTTTTCAAACGCCCTTAAAGGGCGGTGCAAGGTGTTTTACTATTGACTTATAACCGGTTTGTTAGGGTTCTACATCGCATCAGCTGTATTAAGTCATATCGCAATGTCCTGCTCATAACGATAACATATATTAAAGATCCATAGTGTGACTGCCCAAATCGGATGGGATCATTGGCTGTCCATCTATCTATCTGGAGATTCTCTCTGATAAAAAGATAAACGTCATCATCAAGAGTGTCATGCAAAGAAGGACCACATGTAGTTTCATATGTTGCACTCTTGTCACTTGGCCATTGATGCAAAAATTGTTTGATATATGATGCATAATCTAACAAATTAACCATACCTTGCAAGGCAATATATTTGTCTCTAGCAACAAATTGCAGGCATATGTGTAATTAACATAGCGCTTATACAACGGGAGACGTGATTCGTCGTAGTTTGTATAAAGAGAAAGTGCTATTGCTTTTCCGAAACACTATCAACATATTTGTCTGAGCGACTTATTTGTCCGCAAAGGATTAAGTAACAACTAATCACATGTTATATCTTATCAATCCCGTACACACTCCTGTTTGGCTCCAAGGAACATACTATTGCAATTCCGAGGCACTATTTTACATATTGTGTCTAAGCGACATACTTGTTCGCAAAAGATTGAATTACTACCAATCACATTTTATATTTTATCAATCATGTCTGGCTCCAAGTTTATGATTTTTTATATCAAATGGAATATTTCCATCGCTAATTGGCATATTTAAACCAGTCGCGTGCTTGCTTCAGCCTTCTGATCTAAATTGCAAAACAAAGTTTACGACTTCAATGGCTCGTAATAAAAACATTTAAATTACTTAGTGTCTGCACGTTGGCAATCTATACCAAAGTGTAAAGGACCAATCCCAGACATAAATATGGGGTAATAATTAGTCTGCAAGCGCAGTGAGTCGCCTATCAGTCTCTGATACACACGACGCATTCAAAACGAGCATTCCCTGGACCCTTTCAATAACAAAGTTTCAGAAATAGGGATTGGGTTTACATAAATGCAGTAGTTCCTTTCGTAGTGCACATTTGCTCAATGCCAAGTCTAAAAGACTATAATAACAGCAATTCTGACCTGCTCTACACGGGAACCAATATCAAACCTCGGCTTTCCGTGAACAATTCTTTCCCCGGCATCTAAGATATAAATGGTAATTGATTAGGACTGAGCTGAACTTGAGACAACTTTTTCACAATCTATTCAAGAACATCTAGTTTAAATAATATGTAGCTGCTGTCACATCAATGATCTACCTTTCTAATAATTAACTCGTCCTTAAATGTGTAGCCGCCGTATAATATCAAGCGAAACTCTCTGACGGTCTCGTTTAAATCAAACGAAGCAATGGCTGTGTACATCAAAAGTAATGAAATTATGTCAAAAGTAATGAAAATTTGTTTTCAATCTCACAGACACGGCTTTTTACATCAGGCGACTGGTTTACAATAAAATGTCTTTAAAAGTGCGAATGTCTCATTTCTTTATGTCAGAGGAAAGCCCGATCTACAAAAAGACCCTTTATAACAACGCAAATATGGGACCAACGTAATACATCGTTATTCAGTCGTGTTCAGACCACTTGCATCTATTTAGGTGGTAGATAAATGTATGTTCTATTTATTTGACTGATCATGATTAATAACATTATCATCTTGAATGCCCGTGTTTCCGATTCGATAGCAAATGTTTCCGGGCTTCTGATTTGTGTAATTGGGCCCTCGATCCAAACTCATTCATGCATTCCGATAATATAAGCATTTGGTGGATTGAACTTGCTCAGTCCATTAAAATCACGACTTTTAACACTTCTGACTAACATTCCCCTATCCACTTAGGCAAACGTTTTTTTTTTTAAAACAAACACGACGTTTTGTAAAAGTTCTATTAAAAAGTTCTATTCCAGCACAATTACACAGACAATTCAGTTAAAAAACAACGTTGCTTACTTATGAAATTGTGCTTCGACCTACAAACAACTAGATCCGATTTTATTTTCCTTTGTCATTGTAACAGGTTACTTTATTTGCCAAAATGCGTTCATCTTTCATTCTTTATTAGATACGTATATGTAGAACTGGTTCCAAGCTGTTTACTGGCTCAACTATTTTCAACAACACAGACACCGGGCAGCCTATAATATCTGAGCTGTTTGATTGTTCAGAATGCAACGTTCCAAAATACAACGACACCAACAACAGGCAATAGACACTGATTTGTATCAATAGTTTTGTCAAAACTTCCAATACGAAACATTTTGACAAACAAACATGAAATAAAACGACATCTTTGAACCGACAAACATTCATATCTTAGGAAAGATTGCTGTTTTCGTTACTTCCGTTACCAGACAGGATTATGCCAGGTAAATTAGTACTATACCTGTAGTATCATATTCATTTTTGATCAATAAGATTTATCATATACATTAACTCAATTTGATTCAGCGCAATCGTTCGACTGCATTTATAATTCAAAATCATAACATCATGTAAACCTAAACTCGTTTGAATGATTTCTGGTTATCAAGGGCCGATGACTCTGTGACGAAATCCCCTTCGGTATAAGCATGTCACATGTGGTATGATCTGCACATAACGTATATTATTGTACCGGAATAACAGGAAAGCAAACAAACCGACCTAAAATAAACCGTATTGGGCATTAAGTGAACACCATATGTCTGTATATCTTATTATGGGTTAATTTCCTCGACATCAATAGGTCTGATTGGTGGTGTGTGTACCCATTCACACATGTCGAATTGAAAGCAACGTAAGACATTATATGAATTTGTTTTCTCTGACTCGGAGAGTAAGAGTTAAGGAAGACGACCGCACCATTCTTTTTATGACTGTTGGAATTTAGCCTGACGGACTTGTACCATAATCCTAAAAGGAGCATCTTTTCTACTGTTTACACATGGAAGATAAACACTTTCCATACAACAATGGAATTTATCCAAAACATAGCTGCCGGCAGAAAATAAACGAAAGTTCTGCTTCTGTCCGAACAAGTGAAAAGGCAAACGTTAGCCTTTCAACCATTTGATGTTTTTGTTGATTCACTCGGCTATTTTAATAATTGATTTATATTGTATTATACAACTTTTCTGAAAACAGGCAAGCGTTTACCATTTTCTGTTTGCGAGTAAGGTTTTGGTAAAGGTTGATTACCATACGGGAATTGATTTACAGGAATGGACACGGAAATCATTGAAGCTATTCATCGTCACACCACGCCAGTCTGGTTTGTACTTTAGATTGCAGCATTTCCATGCACCATTACGTAATACTGACAGCTTTTCCCATCACGGATGCCCATCTTGAAAGCCTTACTTCATGACATTTAATAGATCTACTCTATACTATGTCTGCTATGTCTGCTAGCATGTCATTCATCCGAATGATGGCGCATCATTGGCCTAGTGGTAAAGAGTATAACTATCGGGTTCAAACCATGGTAAAGGCATTTGTACTTTTATGAGTGACATTGTCCCGACTGATTTACATAACTGTCATTGGTTCTTGGCGTCCTGACTAGTCCCTATGGGCAGTTCAGTGTGGGATCTTTCTTCATCATTATGAGTCGGGCAATGTTATCTATTAACAACGAATACGTAGACGTTTCTCTATGTTTCACGGTATGTATTTTAAAGCATGAGTTATCTTATTTAACCTTGAAAACCTTGAGAAACTCTTCGTACCACATGGTAATTTATTAGATAAGAGACCGTAGAAAATAGTGCTTTAAGCATAATTTTTGTCATGGAGAAACTATTAGTTCTTGAGTTAGATATAGGCACACTAAGTCTACCCTGATTAGACAGCTTATGAGAAGTCATAACAGGGTAGACTTAAAAACGACTAAAGGCATCACCAGGGCTGAATGAATTGTCCGAGCTATTCGAGTTATTGTTTAATAGGAACGTGTTCCCTCCCATATCATTTAAATTGCTATTTCCAAATTTAGATATGTAGCATTGAAAAAACACGTGCTTAAAAAGCACACCTACTGCAGCTCATACCTGAATAAAGAACTATCATGGTTCGGGTCTAAGCTCTAAATTATAAAAATGGCATGTCCTTTGTTACAATGTTCTGAATGATGCTAAGACATTCATTATATACTTTTAATTACAAATATCGATGGGTTTTTATGTAAAATAAGTTACCATATGTTTCCGGTTATTTTGTTATTGTAAGTATTCAACAGATACAACTGTAATAAACATACTTTTTCGTTCCTGACATGGTTGATAAGCGTTTTTGGTAGAGGTAAATGTCAAACTTAGCACAGATGAGCTGATAAAATAATTACTCATGCGTATTAAGAAATGAACGAAACTGTACCCTCTAGCACCAGACACTTGTATTAACGAATTTAAGGAAATGGTTTCCATGTAAGCTTGAAAAGAACAAATCATCTCACCTTTTGTATAAGCAGAACTGGCTTGTCCAAAACGCGTCAATGTATTCAGGCCTCAAAGAAAATATAAACACCATTTCCTTTCTTTTTACTCTTGGATCTGCACGACTCTCAGTACGTCTTCGCTTTACGTTATGTATTATAAATGTTAAAATATGTAAGGCTTTTATATATGTTTTATCATTTGGGATGCACACAAATATATCAATTGTTTAATGATGAACTTGTTAATTTCGATTTCTTATTCTCAAAACTAGGTTATTATGGAAGCACGAGAAGACGACGAGGGTTTATCATGAGAAACTTAAGATAAATTCGGTTTATGTGAGTAATCATCCAAGTAATAGACACAACCAAGTACCAAATTGGCTCGTCAGTAAAATATTGAATTTCTAGAATAATTGAAAAAGCAAAACGAGGTCGAATTTGTAGGTTTTATTTTCTGATTTATTGAGTTCTGGCGAACTTATTTACGTGAAAAATAACTAATAATGTAAAATCATGTAATCACAATATATCCCAATTTGACTTAGGTGTCAGATAAACGTCTAGTGTTTCCAATAAATAGCATTTTATACCGTCCATCAATTTTGCCGTGAATTTCGTCCTGATTCATCCGGTTTTTCTAATATATGACATCTTCTTATATACACCAGGCTTATTGCAATATGAACAGTTTGTAGAAGTGCATCTAGCAACTGGTAGAACCAGACTTTAGCAAACTAGGTGATTTTGAATTGAAGGAAAGTTAATGGGTCTTTATAGTCTTCACTTGGCTATTGCTCCATACTTGTCGCTTTTGTATAGATATTGTCAATAAATGTCATATTCTTTTGAATATAGAATCCACAACTTTTAAGCAATGTCCGACCTATTAACACGCAACTTCTTATCTATATGATATAGACATGGGTTTACATTGCATTTCCATTATTTCAGATATGTGTTGATGTCGCGATACCCGACTCAAATTGATGGTGGAAAACCCCGAATCTTACAACGTTGGTTGAATGACTATATGAAATTCCGAATTACATCCACGAAATTTGAGCCATGCCACTTTAAGTTATGTTATCTAACCACAAGGTTACCGAGTCCCCACATGAACTAATCGTAAAACAAACCGATCAGTTATTGCTGGTTATTTTGGAGTTATGCTGTTTGTTAACGTTAGCATATATTTATATCATTCAAGCAATTATCAATTAGTTCATAAGTTGGTTGGATTGATTAAGGTACACAGATATAACTGAGGGACAACCAAGGTAGTGTCATCCAATTCTGATATCCAGATTCTGCATATGAATGTATTCAAACATATCCGACTAGGTAGCCTACGATCTGGCTGTTCCCTTTATACACTTAAAACAAACTTTTATACAACAATTTCCAATATGTATTTCCCTATTTGAAATTAAGAATGAGCATATTGGCGGAAGGTTTGAATATGCAATGACGTACTACCTACAACTGTTTGAAGAATTAATGTTATTTGTCTAGGCTTATACATTTAAGAGTGTGAACTATTAAACCAACGATGAGGTATCAATTTAAAGTGATATATACACTGTCTTCCTCTTGTCTAATAAGTATGTCTGAAGCTGAAGTTATATCGATCCGTACTTATATATAAGCTTTTTACATCAATATTTATTTGCAAACGTCCATTCGTCTAGCGGAGGGTTATCAATATAAAGTAATAATTAGGTAATGGTTGAGGGTCCACATATTACAAACATTCAGAGGAATGTAACGTGTCGTTTCCATGTCTGAGATCAAAGACGTATTTGACATGTAATAGATAAAGATAGAATGTTGCAATGAAACTCTACTAGTTATGGTTTTATTGTTTTATCAAGTATATGACTTCGTGTTGCAGAAAAAATGTACAAATTTATTTGAAAAAAATACACCTTGCAACTTGTACTCATAAACACATTTACTGTAATTCCAATGGCGTTTTAACGGGTTCGACAAAAAGATGTAATCCCAATTCGTTCTTCTTTAAGTATTCTCACTAATAACTATGGCTTTTACCATTGAAAGACATATTTGATACAATATGACGTTTCGCGTTTCTACATGGCTCATTGCATGCTATTAATGCATATGAGGCTTATACCATGGCGGCCTTTTATAGAGGGCAAAAAACGGCTTTAATTTAAACTTATTTATCTTACATCAATTGTGATGAAAACTCGAAGCTTATAAAATTCACCCTCGATGACTGCTTCCGTGATACTAAACCAATTCTTGCGCCAATTAAGGGAACAGTCCCGCCAGTTTTCACCTCGCCTTACAGGGATCGGTCCTGGGACTCTCGGTAAAATAGGCCAGCGCTCTACCTCTGCACCCTTGTCGTCCAAACAGCTTTACAGACCACAAGACGAATCCGGATAGTTTATTATCAAAGAACTCGATCGTGCACATAGTTATGGAGGGCGTAATTGTTTTGGTAGGAATTTCGTTCGTTGGCAAGATTAAATGAATTAGACATTTACTTTAAAATTACTATACGGTCAGAATGCAAATGGGGATGGATGTAATTGAGTATCTGCAATGTTTGTTCAATATACAAACATAGTAACACCAATACAATAAAACTTGTTTATTTTGGATTGGAATCTTAACCAAATCGTTATCTTTGGCACACATATCGATGTTATTCGTATTTCCACCAGTAGTACATAATTTACTCTTTACAATTCCCCGGCTCTCTGTTGACATGTGCCCAGTGGTGGGAGACGAATATGTCTTGTCACACAGTGTTAATTTAACGTCGCAAAGGACATTGACCGAGTCTGCTTTCTACCTCACTATCTAAAAACAAGCTGACGCCTTAGTAAATAGTGAACATTCAAACTTGAATTGAAGCGACAATGAATTAATGCTTTGGTTAAATGGTAGTTTAACACAATAGAAACTAAATTATTTTATTTGCATTTTAATACAGCGTCATTTGCATATTACAAAATAACACAATTAATTTCAAATAGTTGTTTTGTTATGATAGGAAAAGATCACACAAGGATAGACAATCAGACAATTTCTGCAGTTAAAGGCAGATCGAAAAGAGTTCTGTTAAGTTACATCTGTTATAAGTTATCTTTCTTCATCGAAGCTTTTAAAAAACGGCTCCATTCATTTTTTTATCAACGCTTGTGTAAGCGCATTCGCCTCTGTTGTTTTATTCATGGACGTATCACCGTAAACTCCCCAAACTGTGTCTAGACCAAGCGTTATCGCACATTACTTCGAACTAGCGTACGAGTGATTGCGGCAAATGTTCTTGGCAGGAGATCGTTCTTCATATTAGATCAATGTAAATAATGTTGGTGAACATTAATGTAGAAACAAACTAGAAAACAAACAACACATGATGGAATAAAGGTCAATTCATCATTTTTTTCTTTTTTGAAGTATTTGTCATTATAGTTTATTCCCTATCTATCTAACAACAGGGTATATAATTGTTTGTTTGGTTTGGCTTTCGTTATTAAAGCTTACGTTATGAATGATCACTGCAACATAAGAGTCAGTTTTTAGATGAATAAAACAATTCGTCCATTGGATCGATGGCATATCGAAACGAAAGCTGTCACTCTGCCATGAATCAATTATGCCTTTAAATCAAAACTTGATTAAACAGGCTATCAAATAACCGTGTTTTCCAAAATGCATCGACTTATCAAACAAAATGCTTCAAAAACAATATTTGAGAACCCCTTTACATATTCTGCTGTCATAAATAATTTAATATAGAATCTTATACTCGTTCCTACGCCTTTGCTTGAATAACTTATTACCACTGGTAGCTGCAATCCGATGTGAGGATCATTTACAAGATACCATCGGCTTTTTATACCTAAATACTAATGTCTGCTTTGAACCTTATGGAGTTTTACAGATATAGGCATCATTTACCTGATGATAATATCATGTAACGTTTCAATGACGTATGTTCATCGTGGTTTTGTTGAACACCATCGCATATCATGAAGCATGGTTCAACTGATGCGATAATCTCAATTGATGAACCAATCTAATCAGAACCAACAACATAGCTTTTTCAGTCAAGATGTAAGCCTGGACATATGTTAATATATATAGTTGGACCCGTATGTGACTAAAAAGACAACATATTAGATACCAATTGTATGATATGAACTTCTTCAACTATTGTTTATTCTTAGAAAAAAAGATTTATTTATAATTAAACGAACCCCAATTGTCGGTTATATATGATGAATATCATTTTATGCTTGTATGGCTTCAAAGTAATGTTCGTCTCTATGAAACGGAAAGGTATTTGAAATAGTTTGCAATATCAATCAAATAGTTGTCTAAAATGATGAACTGAAAATGGACAAAATTTCCTTACATGTTGTTATTAAGCTGTTAATTGTTACTTTACCAATACATTAAGTGACAATGGCAATTTCACGCAGTGTTCATACATTTAGGAGTGTAGAGGAAATTGATCTATAAAGGCATCTACATATCTACTAAAACCCCACCTACTATTCTGAAGCTGTGTGCATTTAGGCTACCAAATTCCTTTTTTTTATTCTGAAGGGTTTAATTTATTTGAAAGTTATAATGCCTGATGAGCAAAATATGGGCTTCGGGTTTGACAACCGTAAGGTTATTTTCGCTTGTCTTTTCATAAACCTACATTTATGATTCGGTATGAAATTATGGGGAATGCCTCATACTAATGCATCATTGTGCTATCTTTAAGAAATCGATTTCGTCAAATACCCATCAAAAATGTGGTACAAACTATCTTTCTACATGTTTGTTCGGGTTCTACATCGCGTCAACGTTATTTCAGTTATATTGCGATGTCTTGTCCATAACGATTACATGTAAGAAAGATCAATAGCGTGACTACCAAAGGCGGATGTGATCATTTGCTGTTCATATATTACTATTCTATAGAATAGAAAATAGTTTCAGGAATTGTATTAAGTTTATCTAAGTCGTCACTCTCATCCTGTATGTCTATCAAATTTTGCTTTTTATGCATATGTATAAGTTGTAAATGTACATGTCATTTTCATAGCATGCATGTAAAAATATAAATGTAATAACTATGAGCCTATGTGCTTAATGTTGAAATTAAATTATGTTATGTTATGTTATGTTATATCTATCCTGAGATTTCCTCTTGTTAAAAGCTGAATGTCACCACCATGAGTGTCATGCAAAGAGGGAACACGTGGTTTCATGTTTTGTACTCTTAACACTTGGCCATTAGTGCAAACTTGTTTGATAAAGGATGAATAATTTTACATGACAGCCATGTCATTCAAGTCAATAATTTCGTCAATAGCAACACATCAATGGCATATGTGTAATCGATATACAACGGTAGACGTGGTTCGTCGTAGATTGTATGAAATGAAAATGATATTGCTATTCCGAAACACTATTTAATAACAGAATATCGAGTTACTACCAATCACATGTTATATTAAATCGATTCCATACATACTCCCGTCTGGCTCCAAGGTTATGAATTTTTATTTCAAATGGAAAATGTCCATCGCTAATTGGCATATTCAAACCAGTCGCGTGCTTGCTTCAGCCTTCTGATTTAAATTGCAAAACACAGTTTACGACTTCAATGGCTCGTAATAAAACATATAAATTACTTAGTGTCTGCACGTTGGCAATCCATACCAAAGTTTAAAGGACCAATCCCAGACAGAAATATGGCGTAATAATTATTCTACAAGCGCAGTGAGTCGCCCAGCAGTCTCTGATGCACACCACGCATTCAAAACGAGCATTCCCTGTACCCATTTCAATAACAAAGTTTCAGAAATAGAGATTGGACATATATAAATGCAGAAGTTCTTTTCGTAGTGCACATTTGCTTAATGCCAAGTCTAAAAGACTATAATAACAGCACTTCTGACCTGCTTTACACGGGAACCAATATCAAACCACGGCTTTCTGTCAAAAATCATTTTCCCGGCATCTAAGATATAAATGGTAATTGATTAGGACTTAGTTGACCTTGAGACAACTGTTTCACAATCTATTCAAGAACATCTAGTGTAAATCGCATGTAGCTGCTGTCACATCATTGATCTACCTTCGAATAATAAACTCGTCCTTACATGTGTAGCCGCCGTATTATATCAAGCGAAACTTTCTGACGGTCTCGTTTAAATCAAACGAAGCAATGGTTGTGTACATTAAAAGTAATGAAATTATGTTTTCCTTCTCACAGGCACGGCTTTTTACATCAGGCGACTGGTTTACAATAAGATGTCTTTAAAAGTGCGAGTTTCTCATTTCTTTATGTCAAGGGAAAGCCCGATCTACAAAAAGACCCTTTATAAGAACGCAAATATGGGACCAACGTAATACATCGTTATTCAGTCGTGATCAGACCACTTGCATCTATTTAGGTGGTAGATAAATGTCTGTTCTATTTGTTTGACCGATCATGATTAATAACATTATCATCTTGAATGCCCGTGTTTCCGATTCGATAGCAAATATTTCCGAGCTTCTGATTTGTGTAATTGTGCCTTCGATCCCAACACATTCATAAATTCCAATGGTATAAGCATTGGGTGGATTGAACTGGTTCCGTCCATTGCAATCAAGAATTCTTCCTACCCAAGGTCCCCATTCTACCAGTCAATATCGTCTGAATTTGTGTTCGAGCAAATATAAACGGACAATTAGAAAAATATTCTTTTCAAAGGTGTTTCCTCATGAAAGCGTGATTATACCTCCAAACAGCTAGATTCAATCTTAATTTCATTTGTGAATGTAACACGTGACCTTATGTGCCAAATTGCATTCGTCTGGCATTCTCAATTGGATACGTATATGTATGAACTAGCTCTATTTGATGATTTCTGTCCTACATTGCATGGTGTGAATTACACAAGCCATTTTCTTCAGTTTATTTACAATTCGTATCAAAGAGACTGAATTATCCTGTTTTTTTTAGTACAGACGTTTGTAAACGAAATTTTAGCAATCATGTTCACTAAATGAATAAATAAACCAGTTTTATTGGTATAAAGATACTAATAACCTTTGTATATGTATTGGTTACAATTGGAAAATAAGTATTTGCTTGGTGCTTCGACAGTTATGAAGATTTCTCTATGGCGCACTTTACTGATGCCATTGAACACGAAGAGTTGACCTGTTTCTTAGTCTGAGTAGCAGAGGTTTTCAGATATTTCTATGATTTGACATGACAGTAATAAGTTAATAACGGTTCATCGTTTACAAAAAATAAAAAACAATTTGATATATCTGAAATGAAATTGCGCTAAACGTGCTAATTCAACATGGATGTTGAAGCATATTTACTTGTAATTTCACTGAACACAATTTCTTCGATGAGAAACGAAAGTGTCGTTGGTCCATCATTTCAATGAAGGATGTTATTCTTTTGGGTTTCACAGCGACTACGGGTGAATACAGCTGTAGTAAGCAAGCATGTTAGTTTACGAGAGGAATCAGATAATAGCATATTTACAATTGGTAGACAACATGCTATACGTGGTTCCTAAGAGAGTTAGACATTGTATACGGCACATTCATCACACAGACACTGAATTACAATCATGGAACAGTGTGGACAATGGACCACTCGCCTTGGTCTGTACGCCTGAAGTTACTCGGTGATTTATTCGCAGTCGAGGTCCTATGTAGTCCAGTGGATAAGATGTATGTATAACTTGTGACAAAGATTTTATTTCTCATCAGAGGTGGTTAAGAGGGTTTTTTACGGAAGGTGTCCTCTGGTAGGATAGCACATAGCTCCTGCAAAGTATTCATGAAATCCAAGAAATGCATAAAAATGAATATTGTAACTTGATACTTTTAAGCGAAGGCAACAATATGAACAATGTCTATCTTAAAACTAGTTTAAAAAGGATCGTTTTAAACTCATTATATAAGGCGAACATGTATTTTAAGAGAAGCTAATATTGTTTCATCATTTTGTTAGTTATTTACAGATTAATGTATAAACACAACTCATGGTGCTTGAACCGTCTTCATGTGTATGCAAGGCCATGTGATCCAGGCCAGCTGCGAAGCCTAATTAAATCACATGCCATCCGCCAATTTACTTTAAATCAAAATTTTACTTAGCGTAAAATCGGTTCCAGCACTAATATATAAAATGGTTAAGTGATGAACCGTCGACAAATCGTTCACAATTTGAAGTAAAACCACCAGCGGTATACCAACAAAGATATTCTTTTCTCAACAAATTTACTAGGGTAAACAGAATCGCATAACCAAAAGCTGAATATGCATGACTGGAATCCAATTTACAATATTGCATTACGACTTTTTATTGTAAACATAGACAATTCTTCAAATAAATTCAAATACTAAGCTTTTTTGAAAATGTTTCTATATACGAATTGTTTTTAACACCGGGTTGCATTTCGATATTAGTTAGACAATCTACGTGTCTACACTACTTGCATCGTAAATGAGTGTTAGCGATATGCAATGCTTTGCAGCTGAATGGTGTATTGTGAAGTCTCCCATTCATTCCACAGCCACGATCGTAATCAATACTGTTGTTTTATTCATGTATTTATCAGCTGAAACGTTCGAAGAAGTGGTCGGTTTAAATAATTATTTCGATTTATTAGAGACGTATGGAAATTCAACTGCCAAATGTAGACAGCCGTTGTTAAATATTGCCTATCCGCAGTTCGACCGTTTTAAATCTATGAGTTAATTCGTTTTAGATTCAGACAATTCGTCTGTGAGGGGGGCATGTGTGCTTGAAAGGGTATACTGGTAATGTGTTTGAAATAAAGTTCCGTCTTGGTCTGCGTAATTCTTATTGTGTTTTCCATTTTCTGACAGGAAACTCTACTAAAGAATCTAGCTTTTATTTAATGAATGAACTAATCAAAGCTTTCCAGCCGATAGCTAGAAAGATATTCCAGTTGCTTCATATCGCCACTTAAGATGAAATACCAAATTTATCTGGGAAGATCTTTTAGTTAAATCATCGGGGTACCGTTTCACTAAACAGTTTACGCTTAAGATTTCCGTAAGTCTAAAACAACAATTCCTCTTTTATCAATATTTGGCTAAGCAATATTGCAATGTAATACATCATTGGAATCGTCTCTCCGACAATTGCAATACTGTACTTTCTTTGAAGATACTATCCATGTTTATCAATTATGACTTACGCAAGTATTGTCCTTAAGTTGTTTAGTAAAACGGTACCCGGGACTACTGAACCTCATCAATTTTTGAGTATTTTGATTCGCTTTGAGCAAAAGTCTTAAAAATGCTCTCGTGAAGAATTGAGATCTTGTTTGTACTGATAAACATAACAAACACAAATTGTCATATCTTTAAGTTGTTGGTGATGTTACTTTCGACTCAAACCAGTGCGAATTACCTAGACCAATGGGCGAAAAAAAAATGACAGTTTTGACAGGAGTTACTCGCAAGTTTCAATATTTAATCAGCGTATTAATCCTTGTTAAAGCAATACATTTTTGTTAATGACGGTGAGAATGTAACCATCTTGAAAGTGTTCATACAGTGAAGCGATGCACTCATTCCCTATATTGGCATTTTTTTTAGCAGCCTTGATTTTGTAAGGGCGTAAGCACTACTGGCTTCTCCATGATTAATCGTAGTAAAAATTTGGAAATATAATCTTGAACAGCTCACTAGACTTTAGCATTTCAGGTCAAAAATGAAGACATTGAGATCGAAGACGAAATCAACAGATAGTGGGAATTCATAATGGATATAACGCATTATCATTGTTCTGTCTGAATTCATAATTGACACAGTTCAGAGTTTTTCAGTTTCGCTGGAGATAGCATTGAAGCATTATGCATTCGTCCGTTATTCTCAAATTATGCACCTACTAAAATGCTATCGTAAGCAGTTGAAATAGGAGAGGATATATAAGGTTGTCAGGCAAATATATTTCTATTCTCTTTTGATTCATCATAAGCTTAGAAAACCTTTGAATACTTGGCTATATACATAAGACATTCGGAGATACGACAAAGTTCGAAATGAAATCGGACATTTTTTTAATCTATCTAGTTTGATAGTCGACTATTTGAATTCGAGTTGGCTTTATTCTATATTCGCCTTTGTCAGCTAACTACAAATCCACAGACTATGAGATAATTCTAAGAAAGCTTATCATCTGCATGTCTGTGAACGTTCGGGTTTGGCGCACAAATGGCTCTTCTAGATTTATTTGTCTGACTCAACACTTTACCAAACACCACCTTTTTGACTGTCCGAAATTGAAAAAAAATTCAGACGACATTTCAAAATGTGATGAAATTGGAAAATAATCTTCTGATATGACAGAAAACATAAAGAGCAATTTCTCCTTTTCCCACAACGTTTTCCTAGAGCTGTCTGCAACAAACTGATCAAATTTCGTTATTGTTTGGTAAGGGGTTCAAACGTCATCCAATTGGCCCTGTGTCACATTCACTTTCATTTATTCTGGATGGAATGTGGTTCGTATGTACCGCTGCATTCATAATCCGTTCTCTTGTGAACAAATACGGTCACACGTTGACAGCCTTGGATGTTTTACTTAACTGCGTCCATGACCACCAATGTCTTATATACATTTTGTTTTAAAAGTGATTAAATAATAAACAGGTAAACATGTCATTTTGAGTTGTATAATCATCCGCGTTAAAAGCTCATATTAATATATAAATATTGGTTTTATCTTTTCCTCGACATACTAATGTATGTACAATGATTTTTGACCATATATTAACAAACAAGGATGTAATAAATGAAATAATGCAATGAAAAACAAACATTGTATATATGTCTGCGTTGTAATTCAGCTGCTGAAATTATATATGGTTTTAAAAAAAACGTTTTGCAATGTCAAATTTGATTTAAAAAATCTAGACCATAATACCCGATAAATGATGACCGGTTCCACATCAGATAGGTGGGTTTACTTTCAATAAAATGAAGCATATAATACGTTTCAAACTATAATGGCGAGAAGTGATTTAATTCCTTTCCGCCAACTATCACATCTTTTTCTCCGATATATGCAATCTGAAACGGAATCTATTGACAAAGTCAATTGGTTCGCAGATGAAGACGTATCGGCAAATTATTTCCTAAAACGTCTTACATAATTCACATGTCTATACAGTGCCTTGTTTATGAGAGTATTGGTGAAAGAGATGATAGAATTCAATCGACGTAAAACTGTACGTGCTTGATATACAGTTTATCTCAATATTTATTCTGGGAAAACTTGGGGCAACTGTCTTATATGATTGTATAATAATGGCATTTTTTATTCACTCAGTGAAAGCTGTAATTTGAGAGACAGATACGTCTGTAATTTAACATACCTTTGAAGCGTAAAGTACAGGCTTTTTGTGTATGGTTTAAGATAGAGGGAGATGGAAATAAGCGAACAATTTTGATTCTTTTTGTTTATCGTTAAACGTTTATTCTGATGCCCTCTCAGCGTGTGTTAGATTTAATTTGGAGCATTCTCCGTATCTGACTATGGGTAAAACTATGCAGTTTTTACTCATACTCTAACTTTTCACCGGTTTATTGCAGACGGCTCTGGAAAACTAGTGGGAAAAGGGGAAATTGCTCTTAAGCAATTTGTCATTTTCCCACAAGGTTTTCTGCCCTCTTTCAATTTGGGACGGTCGAAATTTTGGCGTTTGGTAAAGGGTTAAAAGCATCGGGTTTTCTAAAGTGAACTGATCTTTAAAAATATTTCAATTATTCCCATGCCAACAGTATATTTTCAAACCGAACATACTTTGTAAGTACCCCTACGTATTCTGACAGTGCTTTGCAAGATGAAAACGATCTGATCTAACACGTCCAATTTGAAAAAAGGTTGGCGGCAAGTAAGGATTTAAAGCTTTCCATTGGTACCCCGTCTTTGTATACTAACACGTTCGCATACCACCATATAGGAGTGTCTGTGAGCATCGAGAAAAGGACGACTAAGCACTCCATACTTCTATTAATTTAGAATGAACATTTTCATCAAAACGAATTTCTGTAAAATGAATTGTAAACACATCTGAAATTGAAAAGTTAAATCTACAGTTGGAAAACAGTGTTTTACAAAAAAGGTATGGTCAAAACGAAATACATTTTCTTTTCCATCTCAGAATTCTCTAAGTTTGTTGGTGATATTTTGCATGTTTTATGAATATGTTTTGTGTGCTACCACATTTCTATAATGGCATCTAAGAGAAATACGTGAAATTGGAGATGGATGAAAACTCATATATAATTACATCACGATTAAAAAGTAAAGCTAACCCTGCAGAAACTTAGTAAACGGGACAAGATATTAAAATACCGACCTGTGCTATATCATTCAACAATCCAAATATTTATTCATTGCAACGGCATAAAAACCGCATAACTACTCGTACTTCTTCTCGCAGGACCTCTTGGTCTCTATTGCATGAAATGCTATTTCGATATATTCACTGTTCGCCTTGAAATCTTCCAGTACAGGGTGTTAAAGTTGAAGCTGTCAACGATTAATCTTGTTTAATAAATCGTTCTGTCGAATAAATTGACAGGCTATTATTTTAATGAGTTCGATAACGAAATGAATTTCCATAATATTGAGTAACCCAGTTTGTTTGAAACGCTTGAAAATGATTGCATCGGTTCTTTAGAGGACGTTAAACTATTGCATTTCCAGGAACAATTGTGGATCCGTTTCCTGGATACGTCTTGCGTATCACTTATAAATTAACGTTATCTTAGGATTCATGAACGTACCTTTACTCGGATGATCCTATCTGTAAATGGGCCACTTCACGGGAAAAGTGGCACTCGGACATAGCAAGCAGTGTAGCACCAGACCAGCCGCCACGTCACTGCCATCTTAGAGGACATCAAGTTCTACCTTTAAATAAATACAAATGATAACTGTCGTGACTAGATGCTGGAATAATAACGCTAAGAAAGAGCTGAGTCAGTGGTTTTTATTTATGTCCGAGTGCCCCTTTTCGCGTGACCCGGCCCAATTGTGTTACGTAGAATGAAATATCTACGTCTGGACCACTTATGCTGTTCCAATGCCTCTACATTCTTCAGAAATATTACAATTAGCCACGTCAACACATGTATTGTTTTGTCGGTGTTAAAATATGGGTGTTCTAATGTCTTTAAAGCATTTTTCCAATAGCTATCTTACAACTCCTTTGGTAATGCTTAACCACACAAAGTTTCGTTATTCTGTCTTTTGTAAGACTTACCAACACTAAGTCGGTTTTTTTTTCCTTACCAGCACATACTTCGTGAACGGCTTCCTTAAAATGTTGCTCAACAATTACAAATTTGCATTTTCCGAAAGCAATCATGCAACGCATTTACTTTCTAATTAAATGAATTCTAAAGAGTCATCTTGTTGAACCAATTTTCAGTTACTGCAACATTCAAAAAGGTGTTTTAAATATTCCTCAAATATCCAATAAGTGTTTATTACTCTTCAATATAACCGTATTCACTTCTACTGAGGAATTCCATTAGTTTTGGTTATCATGAATGTAAGACAACTTAGCTTAGTTGTCAAACAAGTAAATTGTTTATGCAAAACCGCATAAACGTTGTTCATAAGGTTCCTCGATAACGAGCAGGCGTTCGTGTGGCAAACTTTAATATAATGCTTGATGACATACTAGTGTCAAGTGTTTATTTAAAGTAATACTTGCGCTCATTTACACTTAAATTGTGAAGGTTCTAGAATAATTGACAATTATTATAAATGTTAAAGTACTTTAAATTCCCATTTACAGAGGAACTGAGACGGTAACAAGTTCACGTGGTGCTTTTAAGCGAGTGAATATGACAACGTTTGTTATCAATAAGCCATAAAACAAGGTCAGCTGAGAAACGTCGGAAACCAATGAAACCCGAGAAATTCTACATTTTGAATGTTCATGTTATTGGTATTTGATAAATTACAGTATTTATTTATATGCGTTTCACACGATTTCTTTTAACCAGGTGACAGACACTTGTTTATCCGAGCACTTCATGCTATTTTAGATGTTACTCGAATGTAAACTATGACGTCAAATAAGTGAATACAGATTTCCATCACAACGGAATTTATGAATGTTTTATATTGCAAGCCATTATAGATTGGCTTGCCTTTTCGAATGAAAAACTGGTGAACATATAAAGAACTGTTTTTTATGATAAAGAAAACAAGTTTCTGGTAATAAAAGCATGCTGCTTTCTGAAAACAAATATCGCTTACTGTATTATATCATAATCAAGACAATTATTCAATTGGAAAAGGTATCGTTTTTTTTTACACCAAATTGCTAAACGCGTAAGGGAAAGTACAACATGTGAAGTATCAAAGATTCATCATGTATTCAACTAACTACACGAAGCAAAATGCCTTAATTGTGTTTGAATTCAGTGCAATCAATGCAAACTTTAAGGATAACGTGTGTCTCTTTCTTTTTAGCAAAGACCAACCCTATCAAGTCAAAAAACATGTTCTTTCGCTTACAATTTACGACTTTACTGCAACCTTACAATGAGCGAAGATTGTAGGATGGTAAAGCCCTCGACTCATAGTCCAAAGTTCCCGTGTTCGATTCCAAGTCTCGCCACTAGAAATTTCAGACATCCTTCAGTATTTCCTACCTCACCTGTCCTTCGAATGAGACTTCAAAGCGAGGTCGAGAGTCCTATGAGTAGTATTGGCTCATATAAAATGGACGTAAAGCGCGATATGATATGGTATGATATAATAATGACAAGATTCACTTGGAAATGGTTACATTCACAAACGTTGGCTGAGAATAACTACCAGCTCTATTTACACGGCTTTGCTCGGCTAATTACATTATCATCCCAAATACATTCGTTTTATACACCGGAGTACAACACATCCGCGCATTTGTTATTCCTTGTTTGTACTAGCAAGCCCATTCAGACTGATAGTTTACAATACAAACAACGTAATATGAGAAGCTAAGAGAGATGTCATCCATGGATATAAGATACCGATTAGGGGATACAGATAGGTCTTTAGGACATCGTTCCCAAATGTTACACAGCGCTGCCTCTTGAGAAAGAGTTTTCTATAAATGTTTATTCATCGTAAATTGAGTCTAATAATTAACAGTGGTGCATTATATGTTGAACACGATTTAAAACGCTCATTACAATGGATTTGGATGGAGTAGGGTAAAAATATAAAATGAATTATGTTTACAACAGCAACCCCTCCCATTGTCCCACTCTTTACGAAATACAAGGTAAACATGTGACGATTCATGTTATGGTTACATTTGCGAAGTTATGGCATATAAATCCTTAAAAACATGGAAACTAGACAGTGTCGTCTACAGCAAAACCGGGGTATCCCTTCCTATTTCTTTGTGTGATAAATTGTTCTTCTGGATCTAAAGTAACAGCAGAAAACACTCGACAGATTGAAATATACCATTCCTTTGAGAAATTGGATAGAATACAATGTGATGAATTGTGAAATTAATGTTTCGCATAATCCTCCTTTAAGTTATATACTTTTCTAGCCCCCACGTAACATTTCCTTTGTAATTTCTTTTCTATTCGGCGTAATGATAAAGCTGGCTAGATGCATAACAATTACGGAATTTTCTGATTAAATATTCAAATTGTAATAGCTGCTTAGCCTCATTTGCATCTGTAATGATGCGTTATCAAAGGGTGATCTAAAGAGCTTTCGGATAGCTTGTTCGTTGATCAAGAAGTTTAAACAACAGACGTGCTGTGAAAAACGCTGAGGTAATCGGGTATCCAAGCACAGAATCGAATACTTTATCTTTATTAGTGTATTAGAAAAGTCACACACAAATCAAAATGGAATGAGACAAGTGTGACTTGGCCAAAATGTGGTTTTCCCAATCCTGCATCCAATCTGAAATTTAAGATGCATCGCCGGGTTAAACAAATTGTCGAAGTACTCTTCCTTTCCTTCTCTGAGTACGAAATGCTAACTAATGCATGGTGATCTAAAATTGAAATTTAATCTGATATGTAAATGAGCCATCATCATTGTAAGAGATGAGCTTATATCCAAAAATATGTTGTTTTTCCTAGAAGTGGTTTATTATTTCAGGTAACCTGGAAGCTCAGTTTTGCTGTTAACAAGTTCATATGTATCTATACATGTACTTCCTACAAAGATGTTTGCTTGAGTAAAACATTTGGATATTTCAACTCTGTTAGACTCGAACCAACTTAACGATTATGCAAACAGGTTTGATCCAGGCCAGCCTTTAAGTCAATTGGCGGCTGATCTGTGATCGAACTTGTTTGCTAGTTTTGGAAAGAAGACGACACAAGAATATAATTTTAGAGAACTACCCTGCATTCTAAAGGTTAAGAACGACTGGAATGATCATATACTTCATATGCAATGCGGAAACGATTTAGGATGTCCTTTTTTATTTTTTCTTGCGATCTTTATAAGGTGGTCACTTTACTTTAACGTCTCAATTATTTCATTATATTTGTCATATCTGGTACGTACTGACGGACGCAGACACACACGAGTTTCGAGTATCTCATTTGATTGAAGGTATCATTTATTAAAAGAAACGTTTTACTAAATGCTTTTGTAGCTATTTGTACGATTTCATAAAGTTGCGTTGGTATTTGTATTGTTGTTTTATTTGGAAAATAGAGTCAATATAAAAACAAATAAAAAAGATTAATCAAACCTCATGAGAGTGTTCCGCTTACAAACACGTGTTTAGCTTTTCAAATCGAAACCTACTTCACATTGTTATGCCACCCTTTTGTTGTCTGGAATCACTATCATATGGAACCGACTGTGGACTAGATATAGAACAAAAGGTTAGACTATCGACTCACGGATACAACGAACTACAATGCTAAGGTCATAAGTTACGGCAAGATGACACCAATTTGAGATATGCACCACACAACATCTATTGTGGCTGCCGTCAAGTATGTCTGAATGCAATCAGACATATTAATTTCGGTCCAAATTAATCCTGGTTCGTTCATCATGTTCGCTATAAATGTTTCCTTTGGTATTTGATATTGCGCTTCCTGGCTTGCATTGGTGTTTTGGGATCGTTGGTATGAATGGTTTTGGTTATAATTGCCATCCGAGGTCAGCTAATGCCAGTTGTATAGCACATCGCTGGCTGTAATGTCCTTGTTCATAGAATCGAAGGATTAAATGTACCTTAACAATTGTGAAATATGAAGATATGCTCTTTATAAATCTGTTCATTAAATCGAAATAATCTTACTGCTTTGTTTATACCATTGACATAGTATATATTCTTCACAAGTCCTTGCTGAAATATATCAAATGAATGTGACATTATTGTTGCTAGAAAAAAGTATTCATAGACGTAGGAGCGTTTTCAACATTGGAGGGAGGGGGCAACTTTAGATGAGGACCGGTCTAAGAACAATGTTCCTTAACCTTTTTATCACTATTCATGCATTTAAAAATTCAATGACTTTATAAAAATTAAAACAAAGCACATGAAAATGTGTATCTACAATTAAAAAAAAAGAAAAAAGAAAAAAAGGATATGCCAGAGGGGCGTTTTTTACGTCGAGATATGCTAGGCTTAGCTAGGCTAGCAGAGCTAAATCACGTAAGGTAAGTAAGAATTCGAAAAAACGACGTCTTCTAAACATTCTAACATTACTTCTAAATCAAAATGGCGTCGAGTTCAACAATAAAGCGAGTCATCTTGACAGAATTGGTTGACGGTCATTTCGAAGAAATATTAACGAATATGATGGATAGTACGAGGCGAGTAGTCGAGTGGGCGTTGTCCGAACCGCAGAAAAGAAACACGGCCGTCAAAGTTTTGGGATACGTGGAGAGAGTGGTACCACTATACACACCGTCTCAGTTCAAACAACATTTTAGGATGGATTAGGAAACCTTTGAGGTAGATATAGTTATTTATTCACACGCTTTAATACTTTATTCTAATAAGCTTTTTGAAGGCATCCCATTACATATGCGTTATTTTTACAAGCACCGACTTACCGAAAATAAACAGATTGTTTACCTTCCGGTGGATGAACAAGGAAAATGGCAACAAGGAAACTTAAAAACGATAAACTATTCTGTGTTTTAGCGAACCACCGTTCTGTTTACATAACCTTTTTAACTTTTATACTTCAGCTCTAACATATTTCATATTAATGTGACATACTCATAATAAAATGACAGTTGTCTACAATTTCGATTAGACAGAATGGGATTAAATAAATAAAAAAAAAAGCAGCAATAAATATGCTTAAAAAGTTGATAAATATTCGATCGGTAAACAGTTTATTTAAAAAAAAAACATCTGTGCATTATTTTCATGCTGCGAGTCATTTATTCACACCAATAATAGCAGCAACTGTGAATTTAATGCACAGTATGACATTATTTGTGTTTACCTAAACAAGCTTATTAGTTATGATGAGAACAACTGAGCACACTGTTTAGCCATTGAGATACCTATTTAACTGGTCAAATTAGTGATACATTACCCATAATTCAAGATTAGTTTGGTATAAGGTGAATAATTTGTCTCATTTATTTGATTTATTTGATATTATTTCTTGTTTGGTGGTTCTTAACAATACATCACTCTTTTATGAAAAAGCCCAGCTCTATTTTGGAATCAACAAGATGCTTCCCAATTCTTTGGCAGTAGGTCTTTCACTTGGCCATAGATATAGTGAGCATTTCATTTTTCTCTTTTATACATATAATAAATCTTATGGTTGCTTTTTATTTCATAGCCTGTGCCAAAAACATTTGCCCTAACTTGAAGGTCTCGAAAATTACGCGGAAATTAATATGTATTGATATAAAAAAAAAGTGGCAGCGCCAAGCTGTCACATCCACGGATTCAACTATGTAAACAGACAAAGAATTTGATTGTTCTTCAAGCTTTAGCTATCAATTGAAGACAATATTGAGTCTGACTCCTTAGAACACGTTTTACACCACTGTTTTCGTCAATCAAAATTTCTCGTGTATTTTTGTTAGCTGTGTTTTCATTGGATAAACCTGCTCTGTTCAGATTGCCATTGGCGATGATGACGTCAAAAAGATTTGGTTATTTTTCGTAACAAAAGGCGAATGGTATTAGATAAAGCTAAAAATACACATTTACTTTTATTCAGCTGTTAAAATTTGTTTCTTTCATTTATCTTTTCAAATATCTTCATTTGCCATTGTGAATATTGGCGGGGGGGGGCAAAGTATACTTTTGCCCTTCCGGTCTGGATATATGGGGGGGGGGGGGGCTCCCCCCAGCTTTTACGCCTATGAGTATTTAGCATTATCGTCTAAGAAGGTGACAAATGGAATAGACTGAATGAGGACTTGTCAGTATTGTTCCACAAGGCCAAATGCTGATTAAGGTTTTCGTTATCACGGAATTTGCAGCTTTTTCATGATGCATCACTTAGATGCACTCACGTTTCAAAAAAGATTAACGGCTCCTTAATGACAAGTCTCTTTATAGAAAACGGTTTAATGGTCCACAAGTCGAACAAACCTTAATACGTTTATACAGAGTATGATATGTATTACGCGATCGCGATCATTTTTGCGCCCATCCTTTTTTGTATCTAACCGTTATAGTGCTTGAACCCACTTCGTGCTTTTGCAAAAAGGTTCGATCCAGGCCAGCCGCCAAGTAAATTGGCGGCTGACCTATGATCTAACCTGTTTGCTACTCTGAGTATCTTTCTTTATAAAGAAAAAGTAGGCATTTGAAAAATCTAGTTAAAGAACATTACCCAGCATTCTAGGGGTTAACCCAGAACCAAACAATAACGACATTTACTAGTTTGTTGCAGACGACTCTGGAAAATAATGGTGGAGAAGGAGAAATCGCTCTTAGCGAACAGTTTCTCCTTTCTTCACAATGTTGTCTGCCCCATCCGAAGATTGTTTTTTAATTTCATCACATTTTAATATGTCGTCTGCAAACTCTTTCAATTTGGGGTGGAGAGTTAATCACCTTTTCTTTTCTTTGTTTCAAACACTTTCATTTTTTTCTTGACACGTAATATCCTTCAGTCGCCTCCTTTGGAAAACCTTCAACTCCCTTAAATTTCACAGAAATGTCAAAATAAAAAATAAGATATCCGATTTCAGGTCAGTTTGTGGGGATCACAGGAAGGATTCTAGAGGACACGAACAGGTTTTCATGAAGTAATTAATCGTTTGCTTTTTGCCTTCTCCCCTTACTTCATATAAAACCGTGTCATTACAGAAATATTAGCCAAGATTATTGACATAAAGATATCTCGCTCCTAGTAGCTAGTGTATCCCTTATGCTGAATTAATGTTTTGGAAATAAACGTTTCTGTGTTCAATTTGTCCATTTCATCAAATAAAAAATGAACAAAGTTCTAACGACTAACGAAATGCTAAAAAGTTGCATCGCTTTTGTCGAATTTACTTTACATTAAAAATCGATATTCTTCAAAATGTTTTCAAACACCAAAAGAAGAAAAAGAGGGAATATGCTTTGTTATATGTAGGGTTGGAAAAATTATATACGAAGTGTAACTATCGTTAAAAGCTTTCTAAAAGAAAAGTACTAGAAAAATCATCAAGTCTTAACACATCACCAAACAATAACGACCTTTAACCATTGGGAACAATGTAAAAACAGTAGTAATTGTTCTTAACCCTTAGAATGCTGAGTAATTATCTAAAAGAAAATAGTTTTGTGTCTTCAGCTTTCTAAAACCTTATATATTTGCTTAATCATCTTGAAGAAAGATACTCAGATTATCAAAAATGTTATATTACAGTCGCTTCCAACACTATGACGTTGAGTTGACTATGAAAGTCGTAATGGGAGACCCAATTCATTTGAACTTAACAACGGGAAATGAACTCTCTAAAGTCTTTTCCTGTTTTTGCTAATAACTATATCCTACTTAACCGTTCAACATGCTTTCTTTGAATGTTGCATCTACTGATGTGGTGAATCTTTAAGTTTGGACAGATTTCCGGACGTTTTGGGATTATCTTTTGGAACTTAGGAAAATAAAGGAATAACCATTAATCTCATATTCAACAGAGAGCCCAAAATGATATAAGATGAATTTGGGCCTGTTTCATTTAACTCAAATACGATGGAAAGACGACAGATCCTAAATAAAGCGTATATGTCAAGTTTAAAATACCAGTTAAATGATACTTAGAATAAACACTGAAAACAAGAATACACTCTCTTGCACCGAAGTGTTTACATCGAACTAGAATCAGAATAACAAACGGTTGGCTATCTAAAACGTACACGGAAAGAACAGCAGGGTGTACGTTTTTCATAATAAACAAAAAACAAAACAAAAAAAAACACCAAATCGAAAGTGAAACTTGCTATTCAAGAAGTCGCTTAGATAAGTCGTCGTGTGTAATTAACAAGTCCATTCTACTCTTCTGACGATTCTATTCCACACAAATAACGTCAAACAATCTGACAATATTTCCACAATGTGAATAAGTTCGGAAAGTATCTTTTCCTTTTTGTTTTGACTGAATTGGCGTACACCATCACATGACAGCCCACATGAATTAACTATGTACCATATATCGGATGCATCAAACAGGGGGTGATGCAATGGGGTTTTCCGTCAATACGTTCTATTTTTAAGCGATTTAGACTTTCTTTCTATGACTATCTGTTTGAAGCAGATCTAAATACCATATGCAAATTCCACTTTTTACATATATCTTTTATCGTATGACGTCCGGGAACTTTAAGAGAAAGATATTATAGCACATTCTTGTTTCCAGATGCAGTTGACAAGCCTTCCCACGGGAGATATTTATTGAATACGTCGTATGCGAGACCATGCGCCCAAGGTTGTCTGCGTCAGGCGGGGGAATCACGTGACCAATGTTTACGAACTTATTTCCGAACAAAATGGCCGCGCCACAGGTATTTTTGCTATTTTCACATAATTTTGCTTCCATATACCTTTGCCAATGGTAACCACATTGTTTACTCTGCATGAGTTGACAATCAACTTTCCAGTTCTGGTGGTATATGACATCCCAACTCAAGTAAAGCAAACCCCAGACAGAATGAGTAGCATTATGAAAACGATACCGGGAGATCTATCGTAACTATATTTTCTATCAAAAGACTGTCGTACGATACAACGCGTATAGGGTCTCAAAGACAATATTGTCAGCAGAGAACCCACATTTAGTCCATTGGGAATACTTGGGACCAAAATGAACGTTCTATAGGAGACGAATCATATATCCACGTGTCAAATGTCTTATATGAAACACTTAAATCATATCAATCAAACTATACTGTCTATATCATTACATCGGGTCAGACATAGACTACACATTCGAATGAGAAATGGAATACAACCATTCGTTTTTTTTTATTTCATTGCTACATTACAACTGAATAACCCATCTTTTTATTTTCTTAAGAATAGATTAAGTTGTTAATGGTTAATCTACCAACTACCAATATATTTGAATACAAATGTCTCTATAGTCACAATTTCTTCAAGCCTCGACAAATTTATCATTGGAGAAGCATAAATCTATCTTGTTATCAGTATCAAGGAACGATGCGACTTCTCTTGTAGATAGTGTGTAGCATGGGGTATTGACCCTTTGGTATACCCTGTACTAGTCTAGTCATGGGCGAAGACCCCAGCCTAGATAGTGTGCCATTATGTGCAGATCTGTGTTATTGAAGTGTCGTCTCTGGACCGGTATAGACCACCCGTTGCTTTATCTTTTGTCCGACCGACAGACACAGACAATACCATCGGAAGCCTGAACCATTTAAAGGCAACTTCCGGAGTTGTCTTTACCAGTAACCATAACAAAAGTACAGACGTGTGCTGAAAGAAGCTTCGTGTTTGCAATAATCTGGTAATTTATCAATTTGACATGAAAATGGGTTTTGTCTGTGGGGTCCGTATTATTTTTGATACAATAACAGCTCAAACACATTGTTTGGCTGAAAATACCGACATAACAAGACGACCTTTATATATCTGACCATATGGACTGTTGTCATTCAAAATATACTTCTGCATCGTTTTTAAATTTGAAGAAGGTATTTTTTCTAAAAAGCATTAAGTTTAGATAGATTTTGGGCTCATCTACAAATAGGCCCCTCTTAAGGAAACGCACATTGAAACCAACAAATAAACCGCACTTGATAATGAACTTCCTGCAAAAATGAAGATACTTTTGTAAGTTTGAATTGCATGGCTTAACGCCAACGCAACCAAAGTGTACTACACGTTTTGGAATTCAAAATAGACATTTTGTTAAATTCATTCCCCAATTTTGCTTAAGTCCGAGATGGCTTAGCTTTTGGAGTTTTCTCACATTTAAACTTCACTGCTTAAAGGACATCATGTCATGATATCAACACACGATATCGTTCAACTACAAGTTCTGCATGCACATTTCTAGTGTCCTTATTGAAAATATCAGGTATAACATTTATGGTTTATTCAAAACATAACTTATTTACATTGATTATGAAATGAGGGTCTTACAATTTAGATTGTTTTCTGTCAGTTTGTCTATATGTTTTCAATCTGTCTGCTGCTGACTTAACAAAGATATCAACCATTGAAAGCACTGTGACAAAAAGAGTATTCGCTTGCAGTAGGCGAATTCTCCTTTTCTCACACTATTTTCACAGTTTTTACATAGGGTTATCTTGTATATTTGTATACATATGTTCAATATGCCTGCTACAGACCTCTTGAAACAGAAAATACTTAATACCAAATTGCATGTTAATGCTTTTTAATAATCATATATATCAGGGAAATATTGTAAAAATTATGTTTGTACTATGGGCCGGAGGCCTCATATATTGTGAATAAAATCATTTATGTTTATGTCTAAGACATGTTTAAGCAAAACAAAATCTTTGTAAATGATCAATTAAATATTTGATTCATTTGATTCATTAATCACTCTCGATTCTGGTGCCAAGATACCTACCAAGTACTTGTGTCGAATGTTGGTGAATGGAATTTCGAATTATGGATCATACTAATTATGGGATTCGAACTCACGACAATCGTGAATAACATACTCCTTAGTTAACGGTCTAAGTACGCGTATTTCTAATTTCGCGTATGTTTCTAAACGTTCTAAGTACGCGTATTTCTAATTTCAATTTCGGTAGACCATATTGCATAAGTTCAAAATACAATATTGAAGACTGTTCTTGTTTTTGTTGGAAAATTGTCAATAATTACGATCATTCTCAATAACGTGGTGTCATTAAATAAAAATTTAACTTGTTCAATAGTTCAAATGAACAATCAACGTAAAAAATAGCATACTCTCATATTGTAAGCTACAAAACATTTTGAAGAAGACGTATTCATTGAAATTGTTGTTTTTGGTACCAATTCTCTTTCAATCCAAATGGCGTGATTCACATTCATTCTGATACAAAAAATACTTTTTTGATTAACTGTGGCAGATGCTTCACGGGAACCACGTTTAACCCTTGACCAAACGATAAATTTTGGACTGTCCCAAATTGAAAGAGATTGCAGACGACATTTCAAAATATGATGAAATTAGAAAATACTCTTCTGATAGGGCAGAACACAATGTGGGAAAAGGAGAAAGTGCTCATTAAAGTGTTCGGCTGGGAATACGGAGATAAAAGGCTCAAGCCACACGGGGTGCGTTAGTCCGAAGAATGTTTCTCGTCGGCTTGGTTCCGAAATGGCCGGGTAGTGAGCCGCCAGCTAATTTAATTAATGGTTACCGACTTACATGATCTTGGCGCCAGCATAGTGATAGAACTTGGGAGATGTTGGTAAAATAAGTGAAATGTTTCTCATAAGCTAAACTGACTGGTCCTTTCAATAGAGTGTCAGGTCAGAGTACACTGAAGAATTACTTCCGGAGGTCGTTGTACAGTAAAAAGTAGTTCTTGAAAATTTAGAATGTTACTTTGAGTGTTGATTTTATGCTTTTAGGACATAAGAGGGGGTGTTTTTGACTGTTTTTGATATTTTGTGGGTGTTGGCCATGTTTTAAACCCCTGGTTTGTTGTTTTTTCCAGAACTACTTCTCGCGGAAGGCGAAGCGCTGAGGGAGACGTCCTTCGCTGACCCACCCATTTTTGTAGGCGATTTAAGAGGTAGGTAAAAAGAAATGGCCGGTAGTGAAAAAAGTAGCTGATCTTCGATATGTTTGCTTGTCAAATTCTGATTGGCAACAGAGTGTGGAATAGTGAAACAACAAGGATTAACTCTGAATCTTTTCATGAAAGGTACTGTGAACATGCCAAAATGACTGTTTTTGTATAGAACAAAGAAGGGCCAAATCATGGCAGAGTCTGACCTAGATAAACCAGTTTATTTTGAATATCTCCAGAAGTATTAGGATAAGGACCCTGAAATTTCTCCCACAAGTTGATCTACTCATTAGAAGCCTATGGATGTAAAAAAATTATTCAGTTTGTATTTTTTTTTTAATTTTGATGATTTTTGTAAAATATTGCGTAACGAGTCGGGCCGAGTGAGCCCCCTGAATGAGAATAGGCGGTGTTGATGTAGAATTTGTTCTTCTGCTACAATTCTTTGGACATTGTGATAGATTGAGACCATATTCACACAGAGGACAGCAGAATTTGATTCTAATTAGTTAAAATTGGACAATTTCCAGTGAAATACATAGATATATATATATATAATTTCATAACTTTGCTAATTGTGCTCTATACTGTGTTTGTCATGGAATCATTTCATGTTGAATGTGAACAGAAATTGAATGAAAACACTCTGATTCATGAGAATAGGGAATGTATTGTATGGAAGGCTGTGTTAATGCCCAGGTTTATGTTCAATTTTGATATACGGATCCGATGGCTAGTCCCACGGCTGAACACAAGACTCAAACAGCACACCCAGTTGCCTTGATGGTTAAACTAATGGATTTTTCTATTTCAGCTCAGGACCACGCATCACATTCACTGCAACAAAAAGCTCTGCAACACAGATCCCCTCATATTTGAAACCAGCCATAATAATTGCCTGAGGCGGAAGACATGTTTTCGGTTAGGAAGATGCAGCGAACATTTTAACCGAAATGAGAAACCGACGGCAGGATGCCGCGTGGACCTTTGGATTTACTCGTAAGTGATCACCAGAATTGTCTGATATTTGATTTCAATATGATTGATTTCAGGCTTGGGGCTTGTTGGGTGGTAGGTTTGGTATGTTTATTCAGATATTCAGATGGGGGGGGGGTGGGGGGCTAGTACCCAGTATGAGGTGATGATGATGATTATTTTGATGACTTCTTTCTCTGTGTTTTTTTTTGTGTAAATACCGTTTCGGCCGGCAGCAGGCCATCATCAGGGCTTTTGCCTTTAACCGGATGTTTTTTGTGTTGTTGTTGTTGTTGTTAAGCTGTCAATTTTTTTAATCAATCGAACATAGAGTATTTATTATTACTTAATGTTTTAGTCAAGCTGACCTTTCGCATACTCGCGCTCTTCATGCCAACTTCCTTTACCTAACGGACCCCTAGCTCTGGTGTACCGGTATTCAAGATTTGCTCTTCTTTCTTTTCATTAAGTTTTGAAGTGTGCAGGTTTCTTTCTAATTTTCTTTTAGTTTCATGTTTGGAAATGTTTTCTAAATAATTGGTCTGGTTCGGTGACAATTTTTCCGGTTATCGATGAAACGTTTGCGTGAGTCGCATTTTCCGAACTATTGTTTACCTGTTAAGTTTTTGAGGCTAGCCTTCCTGCAAAATTCTTAGAGTGATTTATTTCCTTAGGAAGTGATAAAAGGAGTCTGCGGTCTCCTTACAATTTTGTGTTGTTGTGTTGAAAGAAACACTGTAAACTGCTTTCTCGCAAAGCGAGACCTCCAAAATTGTTATAAAGAGTAACTTGTTATTATCGGCCATTTTCAGTTGATGGATATTGTGTGTCGGTAGGAACTCTGAACGTTACCACCAGTCCCCTCCACCACATTTGCCAGCATAGAGGAGACTATCTGACCATCCATAGCTGAGATTGTTTCGGGCTGGTTTTCATCTTCAACGCGTCTCTTTCGGGTAAGAACTTATGCATTTCCCTGCTCGTAAAGGCTTCCTGCGGCTTTCTTTTCCAATTTTCATTTGGCCATAGTAGCAGATAGAAATCTTGAATTTGAATGGCTTAGCTCTGGTCATGATCTTCTTATATAGTCCTATAGTGTATTGGATAAGTATGCAGGAGAAGTCAGTTAGACTGGGCATGATATTAACTAGTGAATCAGCTCAGAGTGGCAGGTAAAGGATGTGGGATTAGGGGGTGAAAGGTGTGAAAAGTCAACACCATTCCCTCTCAATTCTTTCACCCTTGGACCAAGTGGGATTTTTTACCCTCAAATATGATTAAGGTATTATATGTAAGGTAAATTAATGACAAAACATTATAAATATTATGTTTTTAATTTAAAATAACATATAAAATGTCGAAAAAATAGGGAAAAATGCAACTTTTTTGGATAAATTCACTACCCTATTACTCCCATGTCAGTCTTTAAGGGACAAAAAGATCATTTTCAGAGAGAAGAATATGTTTCCAAACTGAAAATTGTGGTTTGGTGAAAATTCATAGATTTTTGAATGAATGAGAGTGGTTCTCATGAGACCCCCTTTTCGCATTGATTTTGAAAGTTCCGAGCCCAATTTTAACAAATCTGGGTACTTTGCTTCGACACGCATAGATCTGTGAAATATTGATAGAAATGCTTGCGATTGGTTCCGTTTCACTTGAAATTGGCTTAGAAACTTAAAAATATTTTATCGGAGCGATTAAACGAGATTTTGATTTTTATTTTGGTCAGAGTACACTGAAGAATTACTTCCGGAGGTCGTTGTACAGTAAAAAGTAGTTCTTGAAAATTTAGAATGTTACTTTGAGTGTTGATTTTATGCTTTTAGGACATAAGAGGGGTGTTTTTGACTGTTTTTGATATTTTGTGGGTGTTGGCCATGTTTTAAACCCCTGGTTTGTTGTTTTTTCCAGAACTACTTCTCGCGGAAGGCGAAGCGCTGAGGGAGACGTCCTTCGCTGACCCACCCATTTTTGTAGGCGATTTAAGAGGTAGGTAAAAAGAAATGGCCGGTAGTGAAAAAAGTAGCTGATCTTCGATATGTTTGCTTGTCAAATTCTGATTGGCAACAGAGTGTGGAATAGTGAAACAACAAGGATTAACTCTGAATCTTTTCATGAAAGGAGCTGTGAACATGCCAAAATGACTGTTTTTGTATAGAACAAAGAAGGGCCAAATCATGGCAGAGTCTGACCGTCACTGTAGTAAACCTTTACCCTTTACCCAATACGGATATGCTTGGAGATAAACAGAGTATTAATCATCTTTTTATTCTGTTACTTTAAAGACATGTGTTAATTTCGTAGAGGCGATTGTATCTAAAACGATTAAATAGTCAATGTGTGAGTCCTAACAATTATCCCTTCTCATCAATCCTAGCAAACAGAGGGGTTTTCACAAATTAAGGTTGTTTTAAATCAACCGCCATCCGTTGTTTGTTAAACTTTTAAAACAACCGGTATTAAATTGTATCTTGATGCAACGGATAATGGCTTAAAAACTAATCCAGGCCATGGTTCAACTATTGTAATTAAGGAAAGGAAATTGGGGGATAAATATTATCTCTAATTTCATTTGAATATTGTCAGTAAAGCTCTAACAAAAGTGCTTTAATGAGAGCATGTGATTACACCAATGGGGTTCCATCAACTGATTGCACGCACAACAAGGCACGCACAAGATGAAAAAAGCCCAAATAATTACGCGAGATCGAAATGATAGAACAAAGTACCTAATGAACCATTTATCATGCTTTGTTAGGGGAAAAGGATCCAAAGCTAAAGCGGGTCCTTGAGAAATATCACACCCGTAAAAAGTTATGCAAAATGCAAACGCTAATAGAAGAAACATTAACCCTTAAAATGCTGGAACAAACATCTTGCTTCTGCAAAGAGGTTAGAACCAGGCCAGCCGCCACGTAAATTGGCGGCTGCCTGTGATCTAACCTGTTTGCCACTATGAGGGTCATTCCTCATCAAAATTAAGCAGATCTATATGGTTTTGGAAAGCCGGCGACACAAGAAACCTTTTTGAGAAAATTACCCAGCATTCTAAAGGTATATGGTGTTTGGCGGAATACTTAGTTTGCTTCTATTGTTGTATACTATTTGAAAGTGTTACCCCCGAGTACATATGGCCGATGAGTTCATGGCGAATAGAATCTTGTCTAATAGATCTTGATAGCTCATTAACACTATTTGAGGAAAATAACGTTATTGTATAAGATCGTTTAGTAATACAACACAAACAATGGATCTTTTTCTGGACCAATCTAAAAGAAAAAAGGTTTTCACTTTCACTGCCAAGGTTAATATTTACAATCTGTTGACATAGATTCTGATTGGTTAAAGTTGTGGATTTAGAACTCATGAGTCCCGGGTTCAAGCCCCACCGACACCTATGGTTTCGTAGGAATGGCCTTTGGCAACCCTCTCCAGGGACTAAGCCTGCCACTAGTTGATCAAGGAAAGCCATCAATAACTGTAAAATATTGAAACGGCGTTTAACACCACATCCCAAAGTAGTGACGTAGTAAAGTGTACAATGTTTTAAGTTATATTAGGACATTTCTTGGAATCACGTGTTAATGCATTACAAGAGCTCTGATGTGTCTGCCACCCAAAGCTCATTCCCATACAAACAGTGTTGATGGTGAGACTCAATCCCGAGAATTTTAACTCGTCATTGTTCAATGAACGTCTCTTCCAATGGCAAACTATCGCGCGAAAAGAATCAAAGCACTTCAATGGTGCCACGGTAAACCACAATGTTGAGCACATTGTACGGTTTTATTCTCAGGTTTTATATAGATAGGCTACTCGATAACGACTAACATTAAGCCATATTTATATGATGTTTACTCGATATTGGTAATAGCTGACAATCGTAAAGCAATGAGTATATACTCATGTATATAATTACAGGCGTTATGATATCGTATTAAATCCATGTCTAGGTAAAACAAACGAATGAGGCTAAATCGAGAGATATGCTAGTTACTCTATAGTTAGGATAAACCTCTCTGCAAAAAGCAATATATACATGTAATTACAACTATAGCAATGATGTATATGAGTAGGGCTTTTTCGATTAACTATTGTATATAAATCCGATGTTTTTATCGTGATGTAAGATATAAAGAATAAGAAGTTTTTCCATTGCTTTTGTGAAAATAATTCCATAGTGATGTCTATTTCTACTGAGCCTCCGTTTATCAAAAAAGTAAAATAGAAAAAACAAATACCTGTGAACAGTTCGTTTTAAATCAACACTTCTTTCTACCCATCACAGTCCTCAATGTATACTATTTTATATCCCATTTATAGTTACATTCACCAGATTATCTTATTGAATTTCAGCGTGCTATAATTCCAGCATTAACAATTAAATTAATATCAACTATTTTTGACTACATTATATAAATATAGTACCTTTGCAATATCCACTGCAGAAACTTAAAGAAGCTACTGTAACAACGAATATAATACATCTAACGAAATATCTATCCTTTAATAACAACGGTTTTTTCTTGTACTATCACGAACAAATAGTAATTTTAAAATAACACTCGTTTCCCTCTTGTTTCGCTTCCAATTTGGACCACTCACAAAGAAGAGCATGTACTTTTGACAGTGTTTTATCGTAATTACTTTTCTGTGCATGTCTTATAATTGGTGAAAATTGGTTATGTTTTGTTATACAATTCCATGCTGTCTTATTTTGCTTCCAATTTGGAACAGTCACAAAGAATAGCGCAAATGTACATTGGACAATGTTTTATCATATGTAGTTTTCTGTTTGTGTCTTATAATTGATAACATTCATTAAGTTTTGTTATAAAATTTCTTTTCGTTTTGCTCTTCTTCGAATTGCGACTAGCCTTAAAGAGTAGCACACATCTACAATGGGCCATGTTTGTTATATGTATTTTCTAGTTATGCCCTATGCTTGATAACGATTTGTCATAAAATATTTTATTCTCTTGTTCTGATTCCAATTTGGACTAGTCTCAAACAATTGCAAAGATGTTCACCGGACAATGTTTATTGTATGCACTTTTCTAGTTGTGTCTTATAATTGATAAAGTGTCATGTATGGGAACGAGGGTGTCGATAATTAGATTCCAGACCAAGCAAAGTATAAACAATAACAAATCATGCCGAATCCATTGCAGAAAGTGAAAATGCCCTTGACATTGAGTTGTTTGTTTGTTTGATCGATCTTTAAACCGTTTCCCCAACAGGAAAGTTCACAGCTGGTCCGTTTGCAAAAAGGGGAAAACAGTAATTAACAATAACTGCAAAGATCAAGTAAATTCGCTTCGCAGTATTTATAAGAAACCATTGTGACAGAAGTATTAATTTGTCATTAGGAGACATTTGTCCGTTTTTTCATTGTGCTTTGTTAAGCATTGTGCAGCACGTATGAGATAATTCCTTTTATATATCACATCGCCACATAACAACACATATTTGCGTCTTGCAACAAACCGACGTTCAAAAAGCATTGTAGCAAAAGGAGAAATTGCTTGTCAAAAGCAATTTCTCCTTTTGTCACAATGCTTTTCAATCTATTCATATATCACAAAAGTAGAACGTGTTTTGTATCACATGTTGAAAAAGCTTTTCATAAGTCGTCTGCTTTAAGTAAAAGAATGTCGTCTGTACGTGTTAACGGGTAAAACGCCGGTACAATATAGCTGTATTTACAAGCAAAGGCACTCTCTGGCATGATGAACAAAGACATCCTTTTTGCAGACTTTTTATTAAATGCATAGTACCAACGTTACACTTATCATTAGATAGTCGTCGTATAAAAGTACATTTTATATATATATATATATATATCTTTCTGAACCCGTTTGAGGAAATTGCTGTAAAAGAATGGCGTAGCCTACTCCTCTAGGAACTGTATCAACAATTTGAGGATAACAAAATAGTTGAATTTTCTTCCCATTTTTCTCTCACAATTCAATAAAGCAATGAAGCAATCTAAGATTTTTTTGTTGAAACAAATTCGTTTATTGCAGGATCTTTTCTTTCGAAGTTCTTTAACTATTGCATTAAGATTTAGGTCAATATTTTAGATATCAAAGGTTAGGATCCACGGGATTCCATTAAAACATCTTATATCATCAAGATTGGATTAGCTCGAATTTGGTATTTTAGCTTTGTTGACACGCTTTTAAATCAGTGGATGAACAAATCCAGCCAGATATTAATACGCACAGCATCCGGCTATCCAAAGGGTAGTTTGTTTAAGAAAGAGTTTCTGTCCGGTCAAATCGAAATCACGGTCCAATCCAGACATGTTAATCCGATTTCGCGGCCATAAAATGCACCAAATAATGACATCTGTGGTCAGGAGAATGATGGCTGATGGCTAGTATTTTGGCATTTAAGTGTGCGAATAAATGTAACGCGCCCGAGTTCATCAGTAGGCTGTGACAGACTGTCAATAAATCTCGACTCCATCATTCATTGCCTCCTCCCTGGAAATGTGGAATGGTTCAAATTGGTATCAACGTCAGGACAAATAATTCTATAAGATTCAATAGAATTCGTAGTATCTTTGCCCTTAGAATACTCTGTAATTTTTTAAAAATAGTGTTTTCTGTCGTCGAAAACCTTAAGTATCTGCTTTTTTTTTATAAAAAAAGATACTCAGAATAGCAAGGAGGTGAGATCACTTCATTTTTCATTAGGAGCAATCAGTGGTTTTAAACATATTTTCGGTGGATGTAATTAGATAAGGTGTAACGGTGGAAGCGGCTGATACTGTAATACTTTAGGTAAAGATTTCCTTGGAGGTTAAGACAAACCATACCATATAATAGGATATTCCGAAAGGTTTATTAAACTTAATTTTGTTCAACATTTTTTTCTATCAGAATTATTTTAGTTATATTGCATTTGAAAATATACATATGTAAATTGTTAACATTTTTGCAATCAGAGCTACATACAGGTTGATTTCTTTTTTTTTGCAATTAACTGACTGATACCCTTATTAAACACGCTAACTCATGTCTTAATGGAAAACTCGACTTATAATTTTGCACCGACTCGACAGCGTATGAAGATCAGTTGTATATGCATTACTCTCCTTAGTTCAAAGTTGTAGCACCTTAAAAGTTCTAGTAAAAGCGTTGATTGCCTTGAATATGATATGTGAATATCTGAAATGATCTCTTAGGCCAGTTCATTTGATAACCCAACCGAACAACCAGAAGTCAAACTAATTATGTCTGTACATGTACCTGTCTATCGGTGTTTGCGTAACCTAACCACCAGAAGAGCTTCAAAATCCAAGGATGCAAAATACAATGATGTGTAATGGAAGAGTATATGGTCCAACTCTCTCAGATGACCCCGTTGTCTATTACTCAACCCTTATAATGCAGGATATTTTTTCTAAAAACAAACACTTGCGTCGTCTGTTTTTCAAAACCGTAACTGTGTACTCAATGTTGATGAGGAAAGATACTCGGAGAAGCAAATATATTAGACCAGAGGCGATACGCCATTTTATCTGGCAACTGGCCTGCATCCAACCTTTTTTGAATAAGCATAAAGTCAATTCAAGCAAGGGTTAACAAATGCATTTGTGGCTTTCAAAATGTAGGTGTATGAATTATTGATTATTCATTGATACATCTTTCTGTATAGTCGCTTGCTACATTTCTGCTTGTCATTCAAAAACAAGACGTGTAAGGCGTTATACATTTGCGTTATATATTTGAGTTATTTCCCAAAATCGAATGTGTCCTTTTAGATACTTTTATAGTGCATGTCGAGATATGTTGATCCAACGAGTGAAGTTTAAAGTTCTTAGACTCATCATGCTAGTTTTGTTCGGAACAAGTTCTTTAACCCTATCAACGTCTTTCCTTTGCAACAGTGTTGCTAACTAATTCAAAGATTTACAGAGTAATTTTCTTCTCTTTTTTTATATAATGAATATTGTAAAGCTATGTTTTTGTTTAATGTCCCTTACGATTTCTATTTGAATGATCATGTAATTGTTATACATTTAAAAATGTGTGTACAAATGCTGCTCTTGTTTTTATATAGGACAGAAGGAAAAAATAATTATTAAGTAATATGAGATGCTTAGAACCTATGTGTGCAATTATACACTCACCAGTCTAAAAACATTCTTTCATCTTTTATCAAGCTCCTTTAACGCTGTTCTCTTGTACACGAATAAAACACAAATAAAGAATATGCATTTATTGTGTAGCTTATACTAAGTATTAGCCTAGAAGAACATCTATGGGTGTAAATATGCACATCCCTATCTGATAACGCGTCTTGTTTCATAGTTCAACTCACTCGTTCACAAGCATGGTTTTCTACTTGAATAAATTAGAAATAAAGAAATAACATCATGTCCCATTAGGTTCCTACATGAGTATGTACGTATATGTGCAGTTAAGCACATACTTGTCTATCAATGCACTTAGACCTCATTATTCTTGTATATGCCGCAGGAAGTTGTTTTTCTGTGGGAAAATTATTTTCTTTTCGTTTCAATTCTACCATACCGCCATGGTCTGAGGAAAATGCATACTTTGTATTGAATTAATGTGAACATTAATCACATTCCTAACGGTAGGTGTATGAATTCATTTAGACAGTTTGACCGCCTAGCATCAAAACACTCATTTGATAAATGACGTATTATGTCAGGGATGCACAGACTAGAGAAATACAGCATTTTTGTCCTTTTGTACTGCGAAACGTGTTAATAGACATACAGTCGGTGTCTTCATACAATGACAAAATGCATAAAGACGGTTTCAATTGCACTAAGAATATATACAGACGCAATTAAAGAATATAACACTATGTTCAATGACACTAAGACCTGCTACGTTCATTCAGTCGCAAGTTTATTCAATCAAGCGTTGATACTATCCGAGACGTCTTAAAGAGTATTACCACAGGTTAGGATCGGATATTTTTAATACGTTAGAGAATACTCCTCTGACGGTGTGAGTTTCTCTTCTCGTAAATCGGAGTACCTCTCTATTCGTAAATCCCTGGAATTAGGATTGAGGTCCGGATATTTTCTTAGGATGATACAGTTTTAACTTTGATTAAAAAAAAGTTCATCAGCGTTTTCATTTTAATGCCGTTACAACAGACATGATTGAAAGGAATCTATAAATAACTTAATAAATCAAATGCATGCTCAAAAGGTATTAATGCGACATCGATAGGGGATATATATGTTAAACTCAACAGTAGAAGTTTGGAGATGAAGTTATAACACATTTGATGATTTGTGCTTTAAGTGATTTTAGCGTTGCATAAAAAATGGAAAATGTTATTTTTTAAAAAAATGCAGTGAAGTATTTCTTCCTTTAGTTCAAATAAAAAGGAACACAAAGAATTATGTCAACTCCGTTTTCATTTAAATGAATTCGTGGGGTTTTTTTTTCATATATTATATACAGGGGTTGTTACGTCATGTCTCGGACATAAATCAACTTCGATAGTCGAGCACGATTAAGCGTAGTATTGCTGGAACCGACGTCATGCTTTTAAAAAGGTTAGATCCAGGCAGCCGCCAAGTCTGAGCATATTTCCTCAATAGAATTAAGCAGACTTTTTAGGTTTTAGATAGCAGACCACACAATGATGTATCTTAAGAGAATTACCCAGCACTCTAAGGGCTAAACAGGGGCTGTTACATATTGTCTCGATCACTGTTTGTTGTTGACATAATCACCTTCGTTAGTCGAGCACCATTAGAGTATTGTGGGTGTATTGTTTCATCCCTCACTGACAATTGAGGCTTATGTTTATCTGACTTAGGTAAACGCCGGAAAGTTCTGTCACATCATCAGCGTTAATGAACTGAACAACACGGTGATGTTGGACTTTTGTCCCCATCCCTATTCTTAAAGGTGCTTGTTCACAAATGTGAGGAGATCTAAAAGTTGCAAATTAATTTCTTTAAAATTGCACAACTGCTGTAATATCAAAAGATACGATCTGTGGAATAGTCACTTCTAAAAGCAATATAGGCATTTCTAATCTTCCTAGGCTGGTTCTTAATTCACTTACAGCAATTAAACGCAAATACGACTCTTGCCTAAAAGGTCATCATAATCATAACTGGGTCATTCCGAATTTTCAGCACTGTGGTTGTGTTTAAAGATGTACTGCTTAACTCGTATAATGCTGGGTGATTTTCTAACGTATGTCTTTGTGTCGCCTGCTTTCCGTAAATATCTGCTAAATTTTGATGATGAAAGGTATTCAGAGTAGCAAGCAGGTTAGGTCACAGGTCAGCCGCCAATTTACTTGGCTGTTGTCCGGATCTAACCTGTTTGCACAAGCGTGAAGACGGTTCCAGAACTATAAGTGTTAATGATCACACATACATTCACTCAAAGTTCATCACCAAGCAAGATATGTAAAAAGAAATCGACTCCTTTTACGAAATAGTACCATAATCAAGCACGTATTCAACGCCATGTAAAGTAATTCACATGCCACTTTCTCAGATGATCTGTTTTGTCATCAACAAAAAATATACAGGTTTCTTACACCACCATTGTCACCAAACAAAGATCGTTTTTTTATACTACAAAAGATAAAAAACATCAGTTCCGTTAAAAAGTTTGTATCGAGTCGAGTCGTAGCGCATTACAGTGCTTCGGTGAAAAAATCGATTGATAAACAGACGCACGATTATTCTCTGACGCAAATTGCTAGTGTCATGTGATTAGGATGACGAGCAATTTTGTATTCTGGTTCCCCAGTATTCCAAACCGTTTAGACGATTTCGCAGGGTGGGAATAAGTAGGTCATAGTTTACGAGACGAATCGTTTAACCAGTGTTCTATATCTGCAAGCGAAATTGGTTACATTTCAATAAAACTTTTCTTAACGGAGTTAAATAGTAAATTGAATGTAAAAGAATATATTTCTAAGGATCTCTATTGTCATTTCATCCGTTAGATACATATTTACTTCAATGGGATTGAAATCTCAATTCACGAGGTTGTCGTTTTAAGCCTTGTGGTGCTGGAACCGACTTCATGCTCATGCAAACATGTTAGGTCTTGGCCAGCCGCCAAGGTAATTGGCGGCTGGCCTGTGATCCTACCTGTTTGCTACTCTGAGTATCATTCCTCATACTGATTAAGCAGATATTTATCATTTTGGTCCGCAGACGGCACAACTATCTTCTTCTAGAAAATCATCCAACATTCTAAGGGTTAAGGAGGCAAACAGAATTGTTATATTTGTTCGTTACCAATGTAGTAAATCAACTTCGTCAATAGCGACACGCTTTGAATAATTCAAAACAAAACGGAGAGCATGTTTGTAAAACATGTGATATTGGTATCTAGAATTCCAATTGTCCCTCTAATTTTCTTACAAATTGACATTAACGATGAAGGAAATTGGAATGAATGTGTTTCTTCTATGGGACCTGAAGTGAAATTATCATAGATTAGTGTTGTTCTTTCCTCCGTAGCGACCTTAAAATTATATGTCTCATTTCTTAACATAACAATACAAAGAGGATAACAAAAATTTTTACCATTCAGGACATGTAGGGTAACATGTTTTTGACCGCTTGGTTTACTCCTTCGATCAACCATACGTAATCTTGTTGGTTGTATTACCAAAACCGTTTCCAATCGGATCTTAAACAGCCTTTGTTTCTAAAGAAAGAAAACTGGAATACTAATTACGTTTTTTCATTGATCCGTACGTACAAATACTAGTATTTATTTAACCAAGGGATATCAACATGTGTTATTGTATGATAAAGTGACACTATGTGCGTTTTTGCGTAGCGGCATTAAACGCGTTTTTGGTTTACTTAATTTACATGTTTCAAACAGTCTTTTTGATGGAGTATTGGCTAAAAAGGAATTGAAAAAGAACTTTTCAAATAAACATTTGATACGATTAGATCTTTGCGATGCTTTTAGCATTTTGCATACTACTAGTTTTGATTACCGGCGTACTGTTAATGTTTACTTGGGAAATGTTTTAACACTCCTGGAAAAAAGGAGAGCTACAATAAGATCAAAATCAAGATCAAAAATTCTTCTATTGACTTAAACTTTACAGTTTCTCGTCAAACAAACACATGTACGTGAAATAACAAGGAAAAGTAAAATAATAAACTAACTAGACACTTTACATATACGTCGATGTAATAGTTCAGATACTATAACAGTCTCTTTGCACAGGAGTGTTTGCCAATGTTTGGAAGTAAACGTTTCTAAATCGATAGCAAAAAACCAAGCAGCTAACAGTGCAGCTTAATATGCAATCACCAAGCGCCTGCGGTGCTATCGGGTGTTCTTCGGTCTAAACTGGTAGACCGTACACTACAAACATGTTCCAAAAGCGTATTATTCAACAGATTATGAATTTTGACATGGTAATTGAATATAGCCCACAAATATACAGAGAAGCAAACATCATTGAAACTTTTACAGATTCAGTAATTGTAATAGGTGTGTGGTTTGATATATTGGCACTCCGTCTACACGGATAGTAATAAAAAGACTTAACCTTAAAAACAATCTAAACATAGCCTCGAGTCAGGAATGGAGGGTGAGTGTTGCAGTCACGATGACAAAAGAGTGACCCCTTGGGATGTTCCGTCATAAACATATGTACTTGAACGTGAGCACAAAAGTGAAGACATCCATTATCAATAATATATCAAGATCGAGTGTACAGTCGTGCCTTCATATCAAATCCAGCAGGCTCTCCCATTAGAAGTAAAAAGAGTTTTCGACAGTCTTGCATAAGCATGAAGTTGGATTCAGCACTTTATGGGTTAAAGAGTTAATTCATCAAGTTTGTCATGAATTGGAGAATACCTATTAGTTACATGCCAATACTAGATAGTCAAATTTTGTAAAACAAACTTCGTTCTGAAATACAGCATCGGAATTACCTAATATTGTTATCCACAGTTTACATACAATTGATTGCTATCACGGTCAACCAAAGCTTCAATTGGTGTTGTTTATATGAATGTTTATGTGTACAATAGGTCAATAATCGACAGACTTCTATAAATGGGGACGAAATCTTGAATGAAGTCTGGTTAAATCTAGTAAAGATATGACGCAGTATGGTTATATGATCAACACAGTTATATGATATATGTAATATAATTTTCTAAGAAAGGCTTTCGTTTAAGTACTCAGCTTCGCAAATCGATGGTATATTTCAATACATCCTTAGAGTTGTATCATTCCGACATATATATGTCAATTTTGATATTCCATTTATCGTGAGTCCAGCCTATTGTACTGCATACATGTAAGATATTGGGGTTTATATCAAGGAACAGACGTATTTCGTCAACGAATGTTAACAGGTCAGACTTTGAGACGTATGTTGCATTCCATTGTTTCCCAATTGCCTCCGTCGAAAGGCTATTGCTTTCCCCAGAAAATGAAGATGTATATGTATAATCTCTTAATCTATAATTCACGACTTCAACGTCTCTGCTCAACCATTATAGTGCTGGAACCAACATACTGCATGTTTATACACACTGGTTAGGTTCATGCCAGCCGCCAGTCTGTAATCTAACCTGTTTGCTTCTCTGGTATCTTTCCGAATAAAAAAATAAGCAGATATCTAAGGTTTTAGAAAGCAGGCGACACATCAATATATTTTTAGAAAATTACCCAGCATTCTAAGGGTTAAAAAGGTTACCTTAAGACTGTGTAAAAAGTATATTTTGTACATTATCAGAAATTTGATCCTGTTGTTTAGGGTTTGAAAATCCTTCCAAGTAGATTCAGTTAATACTATTTCTTTGAATGTTACCAGCCTAGAATTTATTTTATGAATCTAGCTTGCAACGAAAAAGGAAAAATTACCAGCAACAATTATTGCAAGCTATATGACGAAGCTAAATTTACAATAACTTTCAGAACTATAATTGATAAATCAGCAAATAAGTTCGAGTGTACCCTTTTAGTCACGGACTACATTGATAATACAAACCAACGCATGTGCTTCTCTTCAATACCCATATAAAACTTTCTAGTTGCTCCCAGTAACTAATTCTTAGCATTCGATGGAACAATCTTCAAAACAGACATACATGTATTATAAAAAGCCATACAAGCAATATTGAATTGTCTAGATCCATCCAGAGATGCATGTACTTGTTTATTTAGTTATAATAATATTTCTAAAACGTTAAAAAAATAACAACAGCATCCTTCGGACACCTATTTGTTTATTTTAATTTACAAGCACGTAGGGAAATGTACAGGAAGGGCAAATGATAAACGCTGAATATTAAAATTCGACTCATATCTAGGGCCTTGCAGACAAAGTGGAAATTCCAACTTCTATAAATATTAACAAATCAATAACAATACAGTATTATCAATTTAAACTCAAAAGTACATACTAAACATTGAAATATAAAATAATCTTTATCTGTAGAAATTAAAATCAACACAAAGTACGTATCATATGTTGCAGAAGTATGTAATGGTTTTAGTTTGGATCGTCGACTCCTATTTTAGAAACGACATTGCTATTGTTGAGAAATCCGATTCTGGCATACATATTCTACTTAATATGAAAGCATTTACTTAAGTGTGGTTGATAATGGTAATCACACATGAAGTAAAACGTTGTTGGATTAAAATGGATTTCTGTGTCGTTTCATTGTCATGCAAATGTTAACGTATCCTTCAGCATTCTGTTTGGTTTATGTTATAGAATTCGTTCGTAGCCCATCGTTTAGAAAATGTCACGTTCTTCGTGTTTTTATTCTCCGGGGAGAAAGCCTTACCATTCATCTTCTGGATTGCAAAAACTAGCACTATACAGTATCATGAATTTTAATCAGAATGAGTTTATTGACTTATACAAATATTACCTCTTCGTTTAACATTTATTTACAATATAGTGTAGTGTGTTATGTGCCGACTGTATTTAATTGAATATACCTCACTTGTGTGCATCTGCCAAAAGAAACCCAAGACAATACAGAGAAAGTAAACATAAAACCGCTAACTTATGCCTTTTTACCCCGCAATTCCCCTCGAAAAGCTGAAGGAAAATGTATTTGATTATTGCGCATTTTATCATTCTTTTTTCAACCAATCAACAACGCAAATATATGGTGCTGTTTTGGTTTTTTCATTCTCAAGTCATCGTTATAGTTATAAAGTAGGCCTCTCAATTGAGTTAATGTTACTAGTCCAAGAGTTTGTAACACGGATGTACGTAAATCATTCTGTACAAATGTCGCCACCTAACATCTAAATTTTATAAAATGGCAACTTTCCCCTAAAGATATATAATTTATCAACTGGAAAAAATGTTTTTGTAGTATTTTTTTTTTCTTTTGACAAATGTGACATTTGTTCATTCATGGCCTCAGTCGTACACACACCATGTAAGTCATATTTATACGTGTTTACTACATGGTGAATGTGTAAAGCAAAGGACATGCTTTCTATATTGAATTCATCTCTTTAACACACTTTGAGGGAGCCAGAACTTTATCAAAGTCTTCAAAGATATAAAACATAATTCACAAATAGTTCCCATCATTGAGAATTTTGAAAGAAAAAAAACGATTGATTGCGTCATGCGAGCAGCAGCAAATTAACGCGACTTCTTTTATATTTCTATTCAAATTTTTGCAGAATATTTTACAAGTAACAGCAATCAAGGGTTCTTATGGTCATTTGTTGCTCAACTAATTAGGTGGCGTTTTCATTAGGATAAGGTGTGTTTATTCCGATAGACTAGCAAAGTCATTGAAACCAAAACTTAATTACCCACCGTCTGTTGGTTCACGAACGATTCGAGTTGCCTAATGATTTGCATAATAACTTGAAACATTGTAGTAATGATTTCAACGAATCAGTTTGCGTTTAAGTGTGATGAATAGGCAACTAGCATAGTTGTTGCAGACGACTCTGGAAACCATGGTTGGAAAATAAGGAATTGCACCTGACGAGCAATCTTTTTTTTTCCACAATATTTTCTGCCCCATCAGAAGATTTTTTTTGTATCTCATTTAGAAATGTCATCCGCAAAATCTTTCAATTTAAGACAATTGAGTGTTTGGTAAGGTCTCGAAAATTATTGACCGAATTATTGATGAATATTGACCGGTCAACAGTTCGTAGTCCAGTTAGATTACCAAATCATGACATCTTCCTTTTTCTCTCAATAAAACAGAACGTAATGAGGAAATAACATTCATAAAAGGTAGTAACTCCTTTTGTGTCACCTGCTAATTCAAAACAGTTGGACAAAGTTGGTAAGGGTTGTATATCCGTTAGTTTCTTCATTTCCTCTCGAGAAAGAATGGTCTTTTTGCTTTCATTATGCGACGTCTTCAAGCGGTATTCTTTCGAGTACAGACCATATGTAACATGCCGATCGTATGTTGAATTATTATATGAAACATATTCCGGTAATTAAGGTTTTAAAACCATCTGAATATCCCAAATGAAATGTAATTTTATAAAATCATGTCATCTAAAACTAAAAGAATTATTTGTAACCTTGCAATATTTTATAGTTTGCATTTTCATTTGGTAAGAAGAAAGACCAAGAGTTATGGGAAAACAACGCCTTTAGATGAATTAGTTTGGTTTAAGCTCTTTCACTGGTTTTATGTTTCATTATTTGTGTATTGACTGGTGTCATTTTTATACAATAAATCTTGAAATAAAAAGAAATAAGTGTTAAACATAAGAAAACAACAGATTTTAGGAAATGCTGATGTTAGATCAATTAATGTTGACGACCTAAACGAGGCAGACTTCTTCAGTTACAGTCACGATTGATGACTGCATGTTATATGGGCCTGGTTGATATATTATACTTCCTTGTTTGTTTCGAGATTTGCAGACTTTTCTATTTCTTATTAAGCAACAGCATTAATGATGGAACGAACGTGATATATCAGACGAAAATCAGCTTATAACACTTCACCCGCCATGGAAAAACCTCGCGTCAAACATTAATAATTCCTTTAACTTGTTTCATGTATAACGGCACTTCCGGGGTTTTCAGTCATGGTGGTTAACGCTAGATGCATCCTTGAGAATATTTTTAAACCAAGTTCATTGAGGTACAATACTAATAAAGCAATAATCTCTCTTTCCAGTAATTTAGGAAACGCCCATTTTACAAGTATATTCTAACATTTACGGAACATGTATATAGACAAAGTAAGTGTGTCAAATGAAGATGTTTTGAATAACAAATTCTTTTTTGTCACTCTTATGTATGATTTCCTCACGATTGATGGCTGAATGTTATAATAACCTGGTTGACATTTTATGCTTTCTGGTTTGTTTCGAGATTTGTAGACTTTTCTATTTCTTATCAAGCAACAGCATTAAGGAAGGAACGAACGTGATATATAAGACGAAAATCAGCTTATCACACTTCACACGTCATGCAAAATCCTCCCGCCAAACATTAATTAACACGTATAGCTTGTTTCCTGTATACAGACACTGATTGGGTTTCAAGTCATGGTGGTTAACGCTTTTATCTTAACGCATTCGTGACAATACTTTCAATCTAAGTTAACGCTCTCTGTTTCGATTAAGATACAATAATGATAATACAATAATCTTCACTTCAAGTAAATTAGGCAACGCCCATTTTACAAGTATACCCTCACATTTAGGGTACATGTAAAAAGACAGACGCAATACAAAAAGCATTCGTTAAAGTTTATAGTTTGGAACATTTTATCACAACATCAAGTGTGTCAAATGAAGACGTTCTCAGTAACAACGTCTTTCTTTTTATTTGTCTGTCACTCTTGCTTATGTTGAATATCTTAGATAATGCTGTAGATTCACATTCTGTATAACTGCTATCTGTTGATGATTTTATATGAGATCAGTCACAAAATCTATCTCGTACCGGATAATGGGACAAAACCAATCTGACCATAATCACGTGGTTCGTATCGTCGTTGTCTAGAATATTGACAGGTCATTTCGGTTTACATGTAACAATTCCCCTCTTTCATTAACTCGGCAAATATTGCATGCTAGGAAACAAGATATACCTTATCGCATGGTATCGGGGACGACATCCTGTCAAACTATCATCTTCTATAGACACGTAAACCATTGTTATTTAATGGATCTTTCACGGCTAAGTAGGATTTCTATCGTTGTCAGTCAGTTGGGTTTGTCTTGAGCGCCAAATTAGGCCGGAGGATGCGATGTAAGAACCACTTCCAATTTCGTGCAACGCTATATTTGTGAAAATCCTCACGGTAATATTTCGGAAGTAATAATTGTCTTACGAGACCACCCTTGTCAGCCCACACCCGTGTTAAATGATCATCGAGAATAATTTTCTAATCGACTTAGTTGGATGCCTTTGCTCTCATGTCATTTCCGGGCTTTCAAAGGTGGTATAGATTACCAAAGTTTTACCATACATTGCCAACACACATTACACATTTAAGCATTTAACAAACAACGAACAGCCGGAAAAAGAGTGTTTCAGGTAAACTCGGAAAATTTCTTCATTTAGCAAACACCATCCGTGATTAAGAATATAGCGATGTCATGTATGCCTACATTATTGTATAAATATTGATCAAATTAACTATATTTTGTTATCATTTGATAAAATATGTCTATATTAATGTATAAATGTATGTATCAACGACATGTAGAAATGTTATGCTAATAAATTGTTCGAACTTTGAAAAAACCCCAAAGCGTTTGCTTGAGTAAACAGCAAAACTTCCAATAGTATTTACAGAAATATTTCACTTGATCTGTAACATTTTATTTACTTTCGGTCACTCAGAACTACATCTATCATAAATAACATGCTTTACTATGTTGTGACCATGGATACTAATTGAATGTCAGAACATGAACAAATGCCACCATTCCTTGGCTTTTAGAGGATGCACCATTATCTAAATCAATACAGGGCAGACAATTATAGCATTAGATTTGTCCTTGATGTGAGTGTTAAGTTCGAGACAATAACAATGTAACACAACACCTTGGTGCATGTATGGAGGTAATTGAACAAGTCTAACAAGCATCGCTTTTCAGTGGTAATTGTGAATTGATAACTGATGGCGACAGTTTGGCCCTTTTAGTGTTGGAACCGACTTGATGCTTATGAAAACAGGTTAGATCATAGGCCGGCTGTCAGGTAAATTGACATCTGACTTGTGATCTAACCTGTTTGCTTATCTGGTTATCTTTCCTCCTCAAATTAAAGTAGATATTAGGGGTTTGGAAAGCAGACGAGAAAGATATCCATTTTTAGGAAATTATCTAGCAATCTTAGGAATATTCAAGTGGTGGTACATGTCATGTATGAAGTATATTGTAATGATCGGGGTTTTAGACTTGACCTCCAGTGTTTAAGTAAAATGTTTCTTCAATGAAATAACGTGTTTTCTTGTTCTTCAATTTAACTGTGGTTTCCCTGAATATACGGGTACACAGCAGAACAAACTATTGCCTATTCCTGGACATGAACAATGCATTTCTTTCTATTGGACACGGACTATGCTCGCCACATTATTGTGTCTTCCCTATTGTCCTATTTTGATTTACTCTTTACCAAGCACCAAATTAGCGACTGTCCCAAATTGAAAGAGTTTGCAGACGGCAATTCGAAAGGGCATGAAATTGAAAATTGATCTTTTGATAGGACAGAACACATTGTTGGGAAAGGGGATATTGCTTGGCAAGAGCAATTTCTCATTTTCCCACAATGTTTTCAAGATTCGCCTGCAACACACTGGTCAAATGTCGTTATTGTTCTGAAATGTGTGAAAGAAAAAATATAAAATATGCTTATCGCAGCGAGAGAATGTTATAACTTACCAAACGTTGAAACATAGCTTGGTCGTTCCATAAGATATACGGCAGACGACAAAAATATGAAAGAACTATTGGTGTACTGCATTGGTAAGAAACCATCGTGACTTAAGACAATTGATTGTCATTGGCAATTTTTACTCTAGCAATGGTAGTTTCTTTTGACTTATGACACATATACGTCGATGTGTGATAAGATGGAATATGAAAGTGATTTTAAATGTGAGACAATCGAGAAAAAAACTCATCAAGTGTGAGACATTTAAAAGAACAGTTTTGAATAATTACTTTCTTGCGTATTTTTAACCAATTTCGATGTACTTTTTGTTGACAAAAGTAGGCCAGAAAAGACATTTGTAACACTTTTATGGTTTCTATACCTTAATTCAAAGTAGACTGAAACGGAACAAAATGAACTCTGTATGTTAAAGAGGGAGTAAATCCACTTTTATCTTGAAATACGATTTTTAAAATCCAGAAAACTTGAAACGGGAACGAAATAAGTTTAAAGTCATAATCATCCGGTTTTATTTTGGATCGAGGTTACCCTTTACCAAACGGCAAATTGTCGGCTGTCCCGCATTGAAAGAGTTTGCAGACAACATTTTAAAATGTGATGAAATTGAAATCAAAGACCTTAATTGAAATTAGACTTGTTACCAAGCAAGAAAGCAAAAAAAAAAAATACTGCTCACCCTCTTGGTAAACGGCAAAATGTAGTTTAATGTGTGCTTTAACCCTTTTTGTGACTGGCCAAAATTGAAAGATGCACGATAAAACCAACACGAAACCAACACCTTTTCCAAATTTGGGATACAACTCCATTTGGCATAAGGAAAATGGAAAAATTGCCCATTCACTCTTTACTTTTCTAGTCTACGTAGACCACTTTAGAAAAGCTTTGTAATCATGTGCAAATACATTTCAGTTCTGTTCTTGTGATATGTGAATAGATTGAAAAAGGATTTTGGCAAAAGGAGAAATCGCTTGTGACAAGAAATTAATCCTTTTGCCACAATGCCTTTTGATAATCCTCTGCTGCAAGACGCCAACATTCAGCGATAGGTTGAAATGTGTTAAGGCATAACTAATCAACTATATTTTCTCATAGTTGTTCATAAATATGTATGCCTTAGACGAATCACAATACGTTATGATGGAGTAGATGCTTATGTAAAAGAGACAAGCCTATACGTTCTAGATTGATAAATTTTCTCCTCATGCCACAATTGATGCCTGAGTTTTGACGCTTCTTTGACATGTACTGTACTAAATTCATGATCAGGTTAGACTGAAAGTGGTATGCACTTGACATCAATGGGTTATACTGGTTGTTACACAAGTTTACTGTGATAACTGTTTCCTATTGGGATAACGTTAAACGTCACAATGTGTTCCTAAAGTGCATACCATAACTATGGGTTGCTAACGGGAGACTTTAATGGTTTCAAGATGTATCATCCTTAAAGTATAAGTTACTATCTCTTTGCCAAGTTTTAACATATTAGTTTTACATAACCTATTCATGGGTTGCCAACGGGAGACAACCATGTTTCAAAATACATGTTCCTTAAAGTTTAAGTACATAAGCGTTTAACAGTCTCGAGCCTACTTCCTGAATAGATTATCATTATATACAATACTAAATAGTGATTTGATGTTCAAGATAATAAACAGACATTTGCACATTACAAAATAACACAATTGACTTTAGACGGTTGTGATAGTGTGATAGGAAATAATATCAATGTTGAGTAGCATAAAGTAAAATTTACATAATACATTGCACTATAAGTAATATACGAAGCTTACACTCAAATTGCCATCAAGTAGTGTGTGGCTGCCTTTAATTTAGACGTCACTGCGGACAAGAATCCACTTTCAGAATTATCGTATATCCAATGTAATACTCCTTTTAATCAGGTTAGAGGTCTTAGAGTGTGGGGCATACACCACTCTTACAATGCTTCCCCTTCTATTACTGATATAGATACTCATACAAAGGAGCGTAGCCTAATTATCGGACGCCAGGTTTGACATTCGAACTGAACAGTTAATGATCCACCGGGGAAATCTGACAACTATGGAACGCCTTTTTAAGTTTTATGGAGCTTGCCGCTGGCCTTAAAAAATAAATCTATCTTGACATCCCCGTTTATATAGCGACTAACATGACTTATCCAAGAAATTGGCGGCTGGTATGTGATCTAACCTGTTTGCTACTCTGAGTATCTTTCCTCATTGATATTAAGCATATAGTTAAGGTTTTGGAACGCAGACGACACCAACGTCTTGTCCAAAAAATAATCAAATATTTTAAAGATTAAGAAGGTTTCATATAAAACTGTGTAAATGGTATAAATGGTTCACAATCAGATTATCGATTATATTTTAAGGGTTTTAAGATAATTCAAAGTGTAAAATTTAGTGTTATTTTCTTAAATGTAAGGAATCAAGAATATATTCTAATGGCCTAGCTTTCAACGAGAAAGGAAAGCTGACCAGCAACAAGGATAGCAAACCATACCGAGTTTGTTTGACAAATCATAACAGCAGAATATTAACAATACATGCAAGCTTAATTCACAATCACTTCCATAACTATGATTAATAAATCTACAGATCAAATCAAATAATCCCAGCTGCGATAGTAAAATTCAACACAATTACAAATTGAAGCAGCAACGCTTTGTTAAACCACACCGTTTTCTTAATTCATAGATCCCATACCTATTTGGTCACAGACTTTATTGATCACACACATCAACTCATTTGTTTCTCTTTTGAATATATATAAAACTTTCTAGTTGTTTCCCGTTCCCTCATTCTTATCATTTGCTTGAACAATCTTCAAAACAAAAACTAAAACTATAACTATTCAGTAATATGTTTTCTATACCCCTCAATAGTTACTTGTTTATTTAGTTTAGAATAATAATTCTAGAATATAAAATGATTAAACAACAGGATCCTCCGGGGACTTGTTTCTTTAATTTGTTTAGCAAGTATACACTGGAATATAATAGAAGCAAAAAAGGATATACGTCTAAACATACACGTTCTACACTGAAACATTCTAGAAGGACAATTGATAAACACCTAGATATACATATTCTAATCCTTTATAGGGAATTGCAGACAAATTACTATACCGTAATATCATTATAAACTCAACAGTACATATTACATATTGAAATATTGAATACTATATATCTGTAAAGGTTAAGATCAACAATGAATACATATCATATGACAGAAGTTATTTTTAATTTGAACCAGTCACAAATACCCACACGGGTTATGTATTAAACTGCATAATCTAAAGCAATAACAAGCGTTATGAAGCTGTCTAAAGTACATCTCGGTACCCCGTACAGATACTTCGATTCGATTGATGCATGAGACTAAGTCGGATTGTTTCTTTCCAACGTTGTTTTGTCCTTAATACCCCTTTAATTCTCAATTGAAGATAGGCTATACTGACAAATATTGTAATATTGCTTTCGAACTAAGTTTTTTCAACATTAAGACTATTCTCGTCGAATTCTACTTCAGAAACTCCATTTTTATTTATTGGGAAATCCGATTGTGTCTGAAATGTTCTAAATGATAAGAAAGCCTTTATTTTTAAAGCTTTGGTAAAAATGGTGACATCATACATGAAGTAAAATGTTGTTAGATTAAAATGGATGTCTGTGTCATAGCATTGTCATGCAAATGTTAACATATCCTTCAGCATTCTATTTGGTTATGTTATCGAATTCGTTCGTATCCCAGCGTTTAGAAACTGTCACGGTCTTCGCATATTTTTTTCTCCGAGGAGAACAAAGCTTTACGATAACTCTTTTGGATTGCATAAAAGAAAGAGTTATATGTGTTATGTAACGACTGTACTATTTAAAATATATTTCACTCGTATTCATTTGCCAAAACGAACTTCAGAATTACAGAGAGGTAAAACATGAAATGGGTAGTTCACCCCTTTGTACCCGGCTGTTTCCATCTAATATCAAAAGGAAAACGCATTTGATTATTGCACATTATATCATTCTATTTTCAATCAAACAACAGCGACAATATATGGGACTGTTTTAGTCTTTCATTCTTAAGTCACCTCTCGGTTTTATAGAGAATGCCTTTCAATTGCGTTAATGGTCGACAGTGGTGCAGTGCACCGGCCTTTTGTACCGAGGGTCCTGGGTTCGAATCCCCGTTAAGCGATGTAAAAAGTTACGGGACTAACCCACGAATCGGCGCGAGTACTGGTGTAGTATCCAGGAAGCAGTCATCGAAAGTGAATTAAAAAAGCTTTCAGCTTCCGTCAAAATCGATGTAAAAAAAGATAAGTTCAAAATAGTTTCCCCTAAGAATATGTAATTTACCAAATGTAAAAAAAATCTTTTTGTAGTATTTTCTTTTGAAAAATGTAACAGTTGTTCATTCATGGCGTCAGCCGCACACTCACAATGTAAGTTATATTTGTAAGTGTGTACAACATGGTAAATGCGTAAAGCTAACTCAAAGGACAGCCTATCTAGACCCAATTTTTCTCTTTAACACAGTATTCTGGATCAAAGTGATAACAATGTATAGGATCGAAATATGCAGATAATTTACTACAATCCTAGCGGCCATTGACATGAATGTTCTCGTCAGAGAAAACGTGTAGGCACATTTTACGAATAAATAAATGTGAAGAGTCGGTTTGTAGATTTCTCTTTTGCCAACAATACGTTGCAGATTACGTTACAACATTGATGCAGCTTTATCATATGTCACAACATTGATGTAGCTTTATCATCAAACTGTTCATACATTCAGAGACAATTTATTTTAATTTGTTTCCGACTTTACTGTATTGTGTTTATATGCCAAGTTAAACTGAAATGTATAAAGAAATCATTTTTTTCTCAATAAACATATCCTTCGATAGCCATCAAATTCTTTATAGATACGAAACACAATTCACGAATACATTGTTTTTATACCATTGAGAATATTTATATGGAAGATAGAATGCGTCATGCAAATGCAGCAAGTGAAACGCTTATTCTTTTATGTATCTTTTTACGTTTATATTAAAATATTCCAGGTGCTATGTTCATCGGACAATGTTATTATTTGTACTTTTCTGGTTGTGTGTTATAATTGATCAAATGTCATGTGCGAGGATGATGGCGTCTGATAATTAGATTCCAGCCCAAGTATAAACAATAACAAATCATGCAGAACCCATTACGTTAAGTGACATGGAAAAATGCCCTCGACATTGAGCTGTTTGCTTGTTCGATCGATCTTTTAACCGATTCCCCCAGAGGAATGTTCATGACTGGTCCGATTACAAAAAAGAAATACAGTAATAACCAATAACTACAAAGATCAAATACATTCGCTTCGCAGTATTTATAAGAAATCATTGTAACAAAGGTATGAATTTGTCATTTGGAGAAATGTATCCGTGTTTTCTTTGTGCTTTGTTAAGAATTGTGCAGAGCGTTTGAGATAATTCCTTTTATTTAACACATAACCACATAACACATATTTGCGTCTTGCAGCAGACGACATTCAAAAAGCATTGTGGCAAAAGGAGAAGTTGCTTGTGACAAGCAATTGTGACAAGCAATATCTGCTTTTGCCAGACTGCTTTTACAATCTTTTCACATATCACAAAAGCAGTATTAAAAATTTTCACGTTTCCAAAACTTTTCTTAAGTCGTCTGCTTCAAGTAAGGGTATGTCGTCTGCAGGTGGTAAAGATTCAAATCCCGGTACAATCCAGCGCTATCTCTGGCATGATGAATTGCTAAAAGTGATGAAATGGTTATATTTATATGCAATACGCGTTAGGTATATACATTTTTCCAATTCATGCGCCGGCAAAGGTATCCTTTAGGCGGACATTTTTTACTTGATTAGTACAATACTTATGTCATAGTTTTCATTAAATATACATCGTATGAAAGAACATTCTATATAGATACCCTTTAAAATCCCATTTTATGAAATTGCTGTAAATGAATGAACTGTATCAACAATTTGAGGATTACAAAAAGTTATTTTCCCTATTTTTCTCCAGCAATTCAATTAAGCAATACAAATAATCTAAAACATTTTCGTTGAAACAAATTCGATTATTGCAGGATTCATTGTTTCTAATCTCTTTAACTATTGGGTTCGGATTTAGGTCAATGTTTTATTTATCTAAGGTTATGGTTCCATTAAAACATCTTAGCATTTAAACATCATTAGTATCAATAATGGATTTAGCTCGGAATTTGTCCATACGGTTTTGAGTCATTAGATAAACAGATCCAGTTGGATATTAATACGTACAACATCCGGCTATCCATAGGGTAGTTTGTTTAAGATAGAGTTTCTGTCCGGTCAAATCGAAATCACGGTCCAATCCAGACATGTTAATCCGATTTCGCGGCCATACAATGCTCGAAATAATGACACCTGAGGCCAGGAGAATGATGTCTGATGGCTGGTATTTTGGCATTTAAGTGTGCGAATAAATGTAACGCACCCGAGTTCATCAGTAGGCTACGGCGGACTGTCAATAAATCCCGACTCCATCATTCATTTCCTCCCGTATGGAAATGTGGAACGGTTCAAATTGATATCAACGTCAGGAGAAATGATATGTTGAGAATCTATAGAGTTTGTAGTATATTTTTCCTTAAATTGATTAGTATTTTTTTTTTTTATAAAAATAGAGTTTTGTGTCGTCTACTATCGAAAATCTCAAATATCTGCTTGTTTCTGATGAGAAAAGATACTCTGAGAAGCAAACAGGTTAGATCATAGGCTAGCCGTCAATTTACTTGGTGGCTGGTCTTGATCTAACCTGTTTGCATAAGAATGTAGTCGGTTCCAGCACTATATGGGTTTATACTTCAATTCTCATTAGAAGCAATCACCTATTTGTCAAAATGGTTTCAAACATTTTTTTGTCGGATATAATTCGTTAAGGTGTAACGAAGTAATATGCTGACACTTAATACTTTAGAAAAAGATTTCCTTGGAGGTTAAGATAACCCAAACCATATAATACGATATTCCGAATGGTCCATGTAACGTAATGGTGTTGAACATAGTTTGTTCTATCAGTATTTTAATTATATTGCAGCGGTAAACATACCAATATATGTTTTTTGTATTTTTGCAATCAGAACTATATAAAGGTTGTTGCTTTTCAATTAACTGATTGATACCCTTATGACTCATGTCTTGCTGAAAAGTCGATTTATGAATTCGCACAGAATCGACAGCGTGTTAAGACCAGTTGTATATACGTGATTTTCCTTAGTTCGACGTAGTAATGCCCTAAACAGTCTATTATAGTATGAGCTTCGATTGCCTTAAATATGATATGTCAATATCTGAATAGATCTCTATTCATCCAGGTCATGGTATTTGATAACTAGTTGGAAATAATAAAGATCAACCGACCAACCAGAAGTCAAATTAATTGGGTCTGTACTTTCCTCTCAGTATTTGTGTAACCTTGCCACCAGAAGACCTATAAAAAACAAGGATGCAAATTACAAGGATGTGTAATGAAACGGTACATGGTCCGACTCTCTCAGTTGTCTTTTACTAAAGGAAGGTGTATGCGACTTTTGACCCTTATAGTGCTGGAACCAACTTCATGATTATGCAAAAAGGTTTGATCAAGGCCAGCCGCCAAGTAAACTTGCGACTGGCCTGTGATAAAACATGTTTGTTACACTTAGCATCTCTCCTCATCAAAATTGAGCAGTTATTTATGGTTTTTGAAGGCAGGCGATTCAAAGACCATTTTTTAGAAAAATTAACCAGCATTCTAAGGGTTATAATACAGGCGTTTAAATTACATAATGTTTCATTCGTTGCTATAACGTCTGGTTTAGTCACTAGTCACAGTGTTTCCTAGCCTTACAAAACAAAACGTTATAGGCGTTGGAATATGTTATCAAAATCGGTTGTATTGCTATTAGATACATTTGCCAGTATATGCCTAGATACATGTAGATCACTGGAATGAAGTGGAATGGTTCTTTGACTCCCCCTGCTAGTTCTGTTCTAAATATTTCTTCTACCCTATTGTTTTTCCTTTGCAATAGTATTGCTTTATAATTCAAAGATTTGCAGGGTGCTGTTTCTCTTTGAATGTCAAATGAGTATTGTAAAACTATGTCTTTTGTTTCGTAAGTGTAAATGTCTCTTAAAATTGCTATTTGACTGATCATGTAACTGCTATACATTTTAAAATACTTGTAGAAAGTATGCTCTTGTTCTTTACTAGGACATAAATGAATAACAAATATTATGTATTATAAGTAGCTTAGAAGTGTACCTAGAAGAGTACATATATGTGCAATTATTCACATATCGGTTCTTTCGTATTTTGACATACCCTTTTAAAAGTGTCTTCCTGTACATGAATGAAAAAGAAAAAAAAAGAATGTATAGTGAATAATATACGTATCTTAGAAGTACCGCTATATAAAACAGCGTTCCATTCAAATAATGTGTCTTATTTCATATGTCAAATCACTCGTATACAGGCTTGCTTTGTACTTGAACAAAACCAGAAATAAAGAATGTATACTATGTATCATTCGTAACCTACAAGAACAGCTATATGTGCAGCTATGCACCGACTTGTCTGTCAGTACAATAAGGTTTTAATGCATTACCGGGACGCTAAATGAACATTACTATTATTTTATATGTCGTAGGCAGGACAATATGATCCTGGAAGAAAAATATTTTCTTTTCGTTTCAATTCTTCCATACCGCCATGGTCTGAGAAACGCACACTATTGAATTAATGTGAACATTTATCATATTCCTAACGGTAGGCGTATGAATCCATTTAGACAGTTTGACAGCCTAGCATCAAAGCACTCATTTGATAAATGACGTATTATGTCAGGGATGCACAGACTAGAGAAATACAGCATTTTTGTCCTTTTGTACTGCGAGACGCGTTAATAAAGACGCAGTCGGTGTATTGATACAATGACATGCAAATGTCAAAATGCATTAAGACAGTTACAATTGCTCTAAGAATATATACAGACGCAATTCAAGAATACAACACACTGTTCAATGACACTAAGACATGTTTCGAAATGCATTCATTCAGTCGCAAGTTCATTCAATCAAGCGTTGTTTCTATCCGAGGCGTCTTAAAGAGTATTACCACCGATTTGGATCGGACATTTTTGATACGTTCGAGATGCATAATCCTCTGACGGTGTGAATTTCTCTTCTCGTTAATCGGAGTACCTCTCTATTCGTTAATCCCTGGCAAAAAGGGAAAGAGGGTCGGGTTTTTTCTCACTGGAATAGAGGCTGAAATCTGATAAAATACATTCACAAAAGTTCACCATCGCTTTCTTCTCAATATAACACAATACAATTCAACAATGAAGAATGTTTTTTTCTTAATAGATACCTCTGGCCCAATATACATACAATACTCAATTTCGAGTAACAAAGGAGTGGTTTAACATCAATGCTCTCTAGAAAACCCGTATCGTTGACGTCGTCATTGAAAAACATGTGCTATTCGGTTATGCATCAATAAACAAATCATAATGTCTGTGAATAAAAAGGAATGTATTTAAAAATGCCATTGCAATAAACAGTGGTGAAAAGAATCCAAAACATAATATTTTAGTTTTCTACAAAGTTGACTTTAAAAATGGAAAATGTTACTTTTTAAAGAAAATAGTGGAATATTTCTTTTTTTAGTTCAAATCAAAAGGAACACGAAGAATAAGGTCAACTGCGTTTTTATTTAAATGACTGCGTGTGCTTTGGGAGTTTCTTTTTAAAGAGGATCAAGCCATTCTTACAAGGTTCTAGATCTGCTAGAGGTTTGCTGTCTTAGGTCACGTTAACAAAGATCGCATAAACGTTTGTAAGTTATTGCTATGCCCCTAGTATTCTGTTATTCTGCTTATAAATAAATTACAGGGTAAATATTTCATTGTATTTATGCATCACCAGCACTGTTGTAGAAAACAATTTATAGCTTAAGTAAATCCTGTATCCAGATTTGCGAGTCACTGTTGTATTTTCACAACAAACACAACTTATCTTAACCGAAACAAATAATTTTGTTTGTGTGTTTAAACACGACCATCCCTTTCGGAAAGAGTTGTTTATATTATCTGATGGGTATGGTTAGCCGTATTATGTTCACAGAAGTTGAAATTCATTTTAATTCAAATGAACGACATTCATTGATACACAACTGATGTCGTCAATATCTTGCGAATACGCTAGAATAACCAAAATGTTTAGTACAGACTTTGTGTCATAGGAAAGCGTATGATGAATAAATAGAAGTATCTATAAGAATATTTACAATTCTGCGATCCGAAACAAGTACATTTCATATGGTTGGAAGTGTTGTAGCAATATTAGATTACAACTACTGTATTGCCATAACCAAACGGTACAAGTGAGACATTATGAACGAAAGTTTCATATGCAATACATACAATCATAACTCTAAATAAAACGAAGTTGTTATACAACACTTTCTATTATAAGCAACTGTTAAAACATTGATAGATTCGAGCCATACCGCTTTTGCCACTGCGTTTGGAAAAAAAGAAGCAAAAGAAAATCAGGAAGACAAACACGACAGGTACGTATCAATACGACTAACTTTACTTTAAAATATAATTCAACTTGTTTATTGGCCTATAAGGTACATAAGTGAAACGTATTTTATCCTTACATAGCAAAACAAAGAATGTATATTCAAACAATGATAACATAATCGTCTTCAAGCATGGCCTAATGAGATTGTTTGTGATTATTCAATATGAGTGCAAAATCAAATTGGACAAGTCGAATATTCCCATGGAAGAAAGTGTGTTTTATGTAGTAGAAGTGTTATCATGTTTTAGAAAACAGACCACACAATGATGTATTTTAAGAGAATTACCAAGCACTCCAAGGGCTTAACAAGGGCTGTTACATATTGTCTCGATCACTGTTTGTTATTGACATAATCAACTTTGTTAGTCGAGCACCATTAGAGTATTGTGGGCGTATTGTTTTGTTTCTTCCCTCACTGACAATTGGGGCGTATGTTTATCTGACTTAGGCGGAAAGTTGTGTCACGTCATCAGTGTTAATGAACTGAACAACACGATGATGTTGGACTTTTGTCGCCATCCCCATTCTTAAAGGTGCTTGTTCATAGATGTGAGAAGATCTGAAAGTTGAAAATTACTTTCTTTAAAATTGCACAACTGCTGTAATATCAAAAGGTACGATCTGAGGAATAGTCACTTCTAAAAGCACTATGGGCATTTTTAATCTTCCTAGGCTGGTTCTTAATTCACTTACAGCAATTAAACGCAAACACGACTCCTGCCTAAAAGGTCGTTACATTCATAACTGGGTAATGCTTAATTCTTATAATGCTGGGTAATTTTCTAAGAGTATATCTTTATATCGCCTGCTTTCCAAAACCTTAAATATCTGCTTAATTTTGATGAGGAAAGATATTCAGAGTAACAAGCAGGTTGGGTTACAGGCCAGTCGCCAATTTACTTGGCTGTTGGCCTGGATCCAACCTGTTTGCACAAGCATGAAGACGGTTCCAGAACTATAAGTGTTAATGATCACACATATATTCACTCAAAGTGCAATACCAAGCAAAATATGTAAAAAAGATCGATCCCTTTTACGAAATAGTATCAAAATCAAGCACATAATCAACGCCATGTAACGTGATTCAATGGATCTTTTCTCAAATGATCTGTTATATCATCAACAAAAATTATACAGGTTTCTTACTCGACCATCGCAACCAAAGAAAGATCGGTTTGTTTATACTACAAAAGATAAAAAACATCAGTTCCATTAAAAAATGTGTATCGAGTCGAGTCGTAGCGCATTACATTGCTTCGGTGAAAATCTCGATTGATAAATAGACGCACGATTATTCTCTGACGCAAATTGCTAGTGTCATGTGATAAGGATGACGAGCAATTTTGTATTCTGGTTCCCCAATATTCCAAACCGTTTAGACGATTTCGCAGGGTGGGAATAAGTAGGTCATTGTTTACGAGACGAATCGTTCTATACCTGCAAGCGAAATTGGTAACATTTCAATGGAACTGTTCTTAACGGAGTTAAATAGTAAACTGAATGTAAAAGAATATATTTCTACTGATCTCTATTGTCATTTCATCAATTAGATACATATTTATTTCAACGGGATTGAAATCTCAATTCACGAGGTTGTCGTTTTAAGCCTTGTGGTGCTGGAACCGACTTCATGCTTATACAAACACGTAAGGTCTTGGCCATCCGCCAAGGTAATTGCCGGCTGGCCTGTGATCTTACCTGTTTGCTACTCTGAGTATCATTCCTCATAAAGATTAAGCAGATTTAAGATTTTGGTCAGCAGACGGCACAACTATTTTCTTCTAGAAAATCACCCAACATTCTAAGGGTTTACGAGGCAAGCTGAATGATTATGTTTGTTCGTTACCAATGTGATAAATTCACTTCGTCAATAGCGACAATCTTTGAATAATTTAAAACAAAACGAAGAGCATGTTTATAAAACACGTGATATTGGTATCTAACTTTCCAGTCTTCCCTCTAATTTTCTTACAAATTGACATTAACGATGAAGGAAATTGGAATGAATGTGTTTCTTTTATGGGACCTGAAGTGAAATTATCATAGATTAGTGTTGTTCTTTCCTCCGTAGCGACCTTAACATTATATGTCTCATTTCTATACGTAACAAAACCAAGAGAATAACAAAACCGTACCATTCTTAGGACATGAAAGGCGATATGTTTTTGTTGCTCCTCCGATCAACCATCCGTAATATTTTTGGATGTATTGTCCAAGTCGTTTCCAATCAGACTTTAAGCAGCCTTTGTTTGTTTCTAAAAAAGGAAATATGAGTAATTATTCTGTACTAGGGAATATCATCAAGCTCCTGGGGAAAAGGAGACCCAAAATAAGATTAAGATCAATATCAAGAATTATTCATTGTCTTAAACTATACAGTTTCTCGTCAAACACATGAATGTAGAAAGACAAGAAGAAGAAAATGAATTAAACGGTACCCCGAACCGATATACTTCGAATCGATTCATACGTGGATTTAAGCCAGGTTGTTTCTATTACACGCTGTATTGTCCTAAATACTCATTTGATTCCCAATTGAAGATAGAATTTACTAACAAACTGGGCAACTTCGCCGTATACTCTTTTTTAGGGCCTTTTAGACAGATTGGAAATATCAATATCTATAAATAATATAAGACCAATAACTATACAGTAATCTCTCTATAAACTCAATAGTAATACTACATATTGAAATATTAAATACTATATCTCTGTAAAGGTTAAAATCAACAGTCATTACATAGCATATGACAGAAGTTGTTTTTAATTTGGACCAGTAACAAATACTCACGCGGATTATGTATTAAACTAAAGTATTTAAAGCAATAACAAGCGTTATGAAGTTGTTCAGGGTTCATCTTGGTACCCGGAACCGATACTTCGATTCGATTGAGGCAAAAAACTAAGCCAGGTCATTACTTTCCACGTTGTGTTGTCCTAAATACCCCTTTGATTCTCAATCAAAGATAGACTATACTGACAAATTAAGTGATTATTCTTTCGTCGAACCCCGATTTTTTCCACATTACGACTATTCTCGTCGACTCCTGCTTTAGAAACGACATTGCTATTGTTGAGAAATCCGATTCTGCCATACATGTTCTACATTATATGAAAGTATTTACTTAAGTGTTGTTAATAATGGTAATTACACATGAAGTAAAACGTTGTTGGATTAAAATGGATTTCTTTGTCGTTTCCTTGTCATGCAAATGTTAACATATCCTTCAGCATTCTGTTTGGTTATGTTATAGAATTCACTCGTAGACCACCGTTTAGAAAATGTCACGTTCTTCGTGTTTTTATTCACGGGGAGAAAATAAGCCTTACCATAGATCTTCTGGATTGCTAAAACTAGCATTATACAGTATCATGAATTCTACTCAGAATGAGTTTATTGACTTATACAAATATTACCTCTGCGTTTAACATTTATTTACAAAATAGTGTAGTGTGTTATATGCCGATTGTATTTAATTTAATATACCTCACGTGTGTGCATCTCTCAAAAAGAACCCAAGACAATGCAGAGAAAGTAAACAATAAATCGCTAACTTATGCATTTTTGCTCCGCATTTTCCCTCGAAAAGCTGAAGGAAAATGTATTTGATTATTGCGCATTTTATCATTCTTTTTCTTTTTCAGTCAACCAACAACGCACATATATGGTGCTGTTTTGATTTTCATTCTCAAGTCATCGTTATAGCTATATAGTAGGTCTCTCAATTGAGTTAATGTTACCAGTTCAAGAGTTTGTAACAGGAATGTACGTGAACAATTCTTAAAAAATGTCGCCAACTTACATCTAGATCTTATAAAATGGCAACTTTCCCCTAATGATAAATAATTTATCAAATGGAAAAAAATCTTTTTGTAGTATTTATATATTTTATTCTTTTAAAATTTATATTTTGACAAATGTGACATTTGTTCATTCATGGCCTCAGTCGTACACTCACCATATTAGTCATATTTATATGTTTTAATTACATGGGGAATCTGTAAAGCAAAGGACATGCTTTCTATATTTCATTCTTCTCTTTAACACACTTTGAGGAATCACATTGTTACCATTGTATAGTATCAAAATATGCAGATAATATTATTGTGATCTATTACATTCCGAGCGGCCATTAATATAAATTCCCATGTGAGATAAAATATAAAGCACTAATGTAGCTTTATGATCTTTAAAGCGTTCATGCATTCAGAGACCGTTTAAATTTGTATCCGACTTCACTGTATTGTGTCAATTTGCCAAGCTAAACTGACATAGATAAATCAATTTTTTTCAGTAGACATTTTCTTCAATAGCCAGAACTTTATCAAAGTCTTCAAAGATATAAAACATAATTCACAAATATTTCCCACCACTGCGAATTTTGAAAGAAAAAACGATTGATTGCGTCATGCGAACAGTGGCAAATTAAACGCGATTTCTTTTATATTTCTATTCAAATTTTTGCAGAATATTTTACAAGTAACAGCAATCAAGGAATCTTATGGTCATTTTTTGCTCAACTAATTAGGTGGCGTATTCATTAGGATATGGTGTGTTTATTCCGATAGACTATCGCAAAGTCATTGAAACCAAAGCTTAATTACACACTGTCTGTTAGTTCACGAACAATTCGAGTTGCCTAATGATTTGCATAATAACTTGGAACATTTCAACGAATCAGTTTGCGTTTTAGTGTGATGTATATGCAATTATCATAGTTGTTGCAGACGACTCTGGAAAACATGCTCGGAAAATGAGGAATTGCTCCTAACGAGCAATGTTTCTTTTTCCCACAATATTTTCTGCCCATCCAGAAGATTATCATTTTTTTTGTATCTCATTTAGAAATATCGTCTGCAAAATCTTTCAATTTGAGACAAACGAAAATTCGGTGTTTGGTAAGGTCTTGAAAATTAATGACCGAATTACTGATAAACATTGACAGTTCGTAGTCCAGTTAGATTACCAAATCATAACAGCTTCCTTTTTGTCTCTCAATAAAACAGAAAATACTAAGAAATTAATATTCATGTAATGTGTTAGGTATATAACTCCCTTTGTGCCACCTGCTAATTCAAAACATTTGGAAAAAGTTGTTAAGGGTTGTATATCCGTGGCTACTTACTTCATTTCCTTTCGAGAAAGTATGGTATTTTTGCTTTCATTATGCGACGTCTCCAAGCGGTATTCTTTCGAGTACAGACCATATGTAACATACCGATCGTATGTTGAATTACCTGTATTATATGAAACATATTCCGGTATCTAAGTGTTTAAAAACATCTGAATATCCCAAATGAAATGTCATTTTATGAAATCATGTCATCTAAAACTAAAATAATTATTTGTAAACTTGCAATATTCTAATGCTTGCATTTTCAATTGGTAAGAAGAAAGAGAAGGATGTATGGGAAAACAATGCCTTTAGATGAATATGTTTGTTTTAAGCTCTTTCACTGGTTTTATGTTTCATTATTTGTGTATAGACTGGTGGCATTTTTATGCAATACATGTTGAAATAAAACAATAAGTGTTTAACATAAGAAAATAACAGATTTTAGGAAATGATGATGTAAGATCAATTAATGTTGTCGACCTAAAAGAGTCAGACTTCTTCAGTTGCAGTCAAGATTGATGCATGCATGTTATAAGAGCCTGATTGATATATTATACTTATTGGTTTGTCTCGAGATTTTCAGACATTTCTATTTCTTATTAGGCAACAGCATTAAGGATGGAACGTACGTGATATATAGGACGAAAATCAGCTTAGCACATATCACCTGCCATGGAAAAACCTCCCGCCAAACATTAAACATTCCTATAACTTGTTTCGTGTATAATGGCACTTCCGGGGTTTTCAGTCATGGTGGTTAACGATAGATGCATTCTAGAGATTTTTTTCAAACCAAGTTAACCGTCTGTGCTTTCATTGAGGTACAATACTAATAAAACAATAATCTCCCTTTCCAGTAATTTAGGAAACGCCCATTTTACAAGTATATTCTAACATTTACGGAACATGTCTATATACAAACACAATACAAAAAGCCTTCGTTGAAGTTTATATTCTAGAACGTTTTATCACGACATTAAGTGTGTCAAATGAAGACGTTTTCAGTAACAAATTCTTTTTTTGTTGCTCTTATGTATGATAAATTTCTCACGATTGATGACTGAATGTTATAAGAGCCTGGTTGAAACAATATTCTTCCTGGTTTGTTTCGGGATTTGCAGACTTTTCTATTTCTTATTAAGCAACAGCATTAAGGATGGAACGTACGTGATATATAAGACGAAAATCAGCTTCTCCCGCCATGCAAAAACCTCCCGCCAAACATTAATTAACACATATAGCTTGTTTCCTGTATACAGACACCGATTGGGTTTCAAGTCATGCTGGTTGACGCTTTTATCTAAACACGTTCTAGACAATACTTTCAATCGAAGTTAACACTCTCTGTTTCGATTAAGATACAATAATGATAATACAATAATCTTCATTTCAAGCAATTTAGGCAATGCCCATTTTACAAGTATACCCTCACATTTAGGGTACATGTAAAAAAACAGACGGAATACAAAAAGCCTTCGTTGAAGTTTATATTTTAGAACATTTTATCACGACATCAAGTGTGTCAAATGAAGACGTTTTCAGTAATAACGTCTTTCTTTTTATTTGTTTGTTACTCTTGCTTATGTTAAATATCTTAGATAATGCTGTAAAATTTCGTTCTGTATAGTTGCTTTCTGTTGTTGCTTTTATATGAGATCAGTCACAAAATCTATATCGTATAGGATAATGGGACAAAACCAATCTGACCATAATCACGTGATTCGTATCGTCGTTGTCTAGAATATAGGCAGGTCATTTCGGTTTACATGTAACAATTCCCTTCTTGCATCAACTCGGCAAACATTGCATGCTGTTTAACAAGATTGACCTTATCGCATGGTATCGGGGACGACATCCCGTCAAACAATCATCTTCTATAGACACGTAAACCATTGTTATTTAATGGATCTTTCACGGCTAAGTAGGATTTCTATCGTTGTCAGTCAGTTGGGTTTGTCTTGAGCGCAAAATTAGGCCAGAAGATGCGATGTAAGAACCACTTCAAATTTCGTGCAACTCTATATTTGTGTTTGACATGCCTGCCAATCAGAGGAAAATCCTCACGGTAATATTTCGGAAGTAATAATTGTCTTACGAGACCATCCTTATCAGCCCACACCCGCGTTAAATGATCATCGAGAATAATTTTTGAATCGACTTACTTGGTTGCCTTTGCTCTCATGTCATTTCCGGGCTTTCAAAGGTGGAATTTGTTTAACACAGTTTTACCATACATGGCCAACACATAACACATTCCAGCTTTTAACAAACAACGAACAGCCGGAAAAAGGGTGTTTTAGGTAAACTCGGAAAACGTCTTCATTTAGCAAACACCATCCGTGATTCAGAATATAGCGGTGTCACACATGCCTCCATTATTGTATAATTATTGATCAAATTAACTACAATCAGTTATCATTAGATAAAGTATGTGTATGTTAATGTATAAATCAACGACATGTAGATGTTATGCTAATAAATTGTAAAAGAGTTTGCTTTATTGCTTTAGTAAACAGCGAAACTTCCAATAACATTTAAAGAAATATTTCCCTTGATTTCCCTTGATCTGTAACATTTTATTTATTTTCGGTCACTCTGAACTACATCTATCATGAATAACTTGTTTTAATATGTTGTGACCATGTATACTAATTGAATGTCAGAACATGTACAAATGTCACCATTCCTAGTCTATAAGAGGATGAACCATTATCTAAATCAATACAGGGCAGGCAATTAAAGCATTTAATTTGTCCTTGGTGTGAATGTTAAGTTCGAGACAAAAACAATGTAACACAACACGTCGATGCATGTATAGAGGTAATTGGGTAAGTCTAACAAGTATCGCTTTTCAGTGGTAATTGTGAATTAATAACTAATGGTGACAGTTTGGTCCTCATAGTGTTGGAATCGACTAAATGCTTATGCGAACAGGTTAGATCATAAACCAGCTGTCAGGTAAATTGGCATATGACCTGTGATCTAACCTGTTTGCTACTCTGGGTATCTTTCCTCCTCAAATTAAAGTAGATATTGTTGGTTTCGAAAGCAGACGATAAAGATATCGACTTTTAGGAAATAATCTAAAATACTTAGGAATAGTCAAGTGGTGGAACATGTCATGTATGAAGTATATTGTAATGATCGGGGTTTTAGACCTGACCTCCGGTGTCTAAGTAAAATGTTTCTTCAATGAAATAACGTGTTTTCTCGTTCTTCAATTTCACATGTGGTTTCCCTGAATATACGGGTACACAGCAGAAGAAACTATTGCCTATTCTTGGACATGAACATTTTGCATTTCTTTTTAGCGGACACGGACTATGCTCGTCACATTATTGTGTCTTCCCTATTGTCCTATTTTGTTTTACCCTTTACCAATCACCAAATTTGCAACTGTTCCAAATTGAAAAAGTTTGCAGATGACATTTAGAAAAGAAGTGAAATTGTAAAATGATCTTTTGATAGGACAGAACACATTGTTGGGAAAGGGGATATTGCTTGGCACGAGCAATTTCTCCTTTTCCCACAATGTTTTCAGTATTCGTCTGCAACACACTGGTCAAATTTCGTTATTGTTCTGAAATGTGTGAAGGAAAACATATAAGATCTGCTTATCGCAGCGAGAGAATGTCATAACTTACCAAACGTTGAAACATAGCTTGGTCGTTCCATAAGATATACGGTAGACGACAAAATATTAAAGAATTATTGGTGTACTGCATTGGTTAGAAACCATCGTGACTTAAGAAATTTGATTGTCACAGGCAATTTTTACCATAGCAATGGTAGTTTCTTTTGACTTATGACACATATACGTCGATGCGTGATAAGATGGAATATGAAAGTGATTTTAAATGTGAGACAATCGAGAACAAAAACTCATCAAGTGTGAGACATTTAAAATAACAGTTTTGAAATATTAATTTCTTGCGTATTTTTAACCAATTTCGATGTACTTTTTGTTGACAAAAGTAGGCCAGAAAAGACATTTGTAACACTTTTATGGTTTCTATATCTTAATTCAAAGTAGACTGAAACGGGACAAAATGAACTCTGTATGTTAAAGAGGGAGTAAATCCACTTTTATCTTGAAATACGATTTTTAAAATCCAGAAAACTTGAAACGGGAACGAAATAAGTTTAAAGTCATAATTATCCGGTTTTATTTTGGATCGAGGTTACCCTTTACCAAACGGCAAATTGTCGGCTGTCCCGCATTGAAAGAGTTTGCAGACAACATTTCAAAATGTGATGAAATTGAAATCAAAGACCTTAATTGAAATTAGACTTGTTACCAAGCAAGAAAGCAAAAAAAAAAAATACTGCTCACCCTCTTGGTAAACGGCAAAATGTAGTTTAATTTGTGCTTTAACCCTTTTTGAGACTGGCCAAAATTGAAAGATGCACGATAAAACCAACATGAAACCAACACCTTTTCCAAATTTGGGATACAACTCCATTTGACATAAGGAAAATGGAAAAATTGCCCATTCACTCTTTACTTTTCTAGTCCACGTAGACCACTTTAGAAAAGCTTTGTAATCATGTGCAAATACATTTCAGTTCTGTTCTTGTGATATGTGAATAGATTGAAAAAGGATTTTGGCAAAAGGAGAAATCGCTTGTGACAAGAAATTAATCCTTTTGCCACAATGCCTTTTGATAATCCTCTGCTGCAAGACGCCAACATTCAGCGATAGGTTGAAATGTGTTAAGGCATAACTAATCAACTATATTTTCTCATAGTTGTTCATAAATATGTATGCCTTAGACGAATCACAATACGTTATGATGGAGTAGATGCTTATGTAAAAGAGACAAGCCTATACGTTCTAGATTGATAAATTGTCTCCTCATGCCACAATTGATGCCTGAGTTTTGACGCTTCTTTGACATGTACTGTACTCAATTCATTGTCAGGTTAGACTGAAAGTGGTATGCACTTGACATCAATGGGTTATACTGGTTATTACACAAGTTTACTGTGATAACTGTTTCCTATTGGAATAACGTTAAACGTCACAATGTGTTCCTAAAGTGCATACCATAACTATGGGTTGCTAACGGGAGACTTTAATGGTTTCAAGATGTATCATCCTTAAAGTATAAGTTACTATCTCTTTGTCAAGTTTTAACATATTAGTTTTACATAACCTATTCATGGGTTGCCAACGGGAGACAACCATGTTTCAAAATATATATTCCTTAAAGTTTAAGTACATAAGCGTTTAACAACGATCTTGAAATAAGTCATTATTGAGCAGTCTCGAGCCTACTGAATAGATTATCATTATATACAATACTAAATAGTGATTTGATGTTCAAGATAATAAACAGACATTTGCACATTACAAAATAACACAATTGACTTTAGACGGTTGTGATAGTGTGATAGGAAATAATATCAATGTTGAGTAGCATAAAGTAAAATTTACATAATACATTGCACTATAAGTAATATACGAAGCTTACACTCAAATTGCCATCAAGTAGTGTGTGGCTGCCTTTAATTTAGACGTCACTGCGGACAAGAATCCACTTTCAGAATTATCGTATATCCAATGTAATACTCCTTTTAATCAGGTTAGAGGTCTTAGAGTGTGGGGCATACACCACTCTTACAATGCTTCCCCTTCTATTACTGATATAGATACTCATACAAAGGAGCGTAGCCTAATTATCGGACGCCAGGTTTGACATTCGAACTGAACAGTTAATGATCCACCGGGGAAATCTGACAACTATGGAACGCCTTTTTAAGTTTTTATGAAGCTTGCCTTAGAATAAATCTATATTGACATCCCCGTATATATAGCGACTAACATGACTTATCCAAGAAATTGGCGGCTGGTATGTGATCTAACCTGTTTGCTACTCTGAGTATCTTTCCTCATTTGTATTAAGCATATAGTTAAGGTTTTGGAACGCAGACGACACCAACGTCGTGTCCAAAAAATAATCAAATATTTTAAAGATTAAGAAGGTTTCATATAAAACTGTGTAAATGGTATAAATGGTTCACAATCAGATTATCGATTATATTTTAAGGGTTTTAAGATAATTCAAAGTGTAAAATTTAGTGTTATTTTCTTAAATGTAAGGAATCAAGAATATATTCTAATGGCCTAGCTTTCAACGAGAAAGGAAAGATGACCAGCAACAAGGATAGCAAACCATAACGAGTTTGTTTGACAAATCATAACAGCAGAATAGTAACAATACATGCAAGCTTAATTCACAATCACTTCCATAACTATGATTAATAAATCTACAGATCAAATCAAATGATCCCAGCTGCGATAGTAAAATTCAACACAATTACAAATTGAAGCAGCAACGCTTTGTTAAACCACACTGTTTTCTTAATTCATAGATCCCATACCTATTTGGTCACAGACTTAATTGATCAAACACATCAACTCATTTGTTTCTCTTTTGAATATATATAAAACTTTCTAGTTGTTTCCCGTTCCCTCATTCTTATCATTTGCTTGAACAATCTTCAAAACAAAAACTAAAACTATAACTATTCAGTAATATGTTTTCTATACCCCTCAATAGTTACTTGTTTATTTACTTTAGAATAATAATTCTAGAATATAAAATGATTAAACAACAGGATCCTCCGGGGACTTGTTTCTTTAATTTGTTTAGCAAGTATACACTGGAATATAATAGAAGCAAAAAAGGATACACGTCTAAACATACACGTTCTACACTGAAACATTCTAGAAGGACAATTGATAAACAGCTAGATATACATATTTTAATCCTTTATAGGGAATTGCAGACAAATTACTATACCGTAATATCATTATAAACTCAACAGTACATATTACATATTGAAATACTGAATACTATATATCTGTAAAGGTTTAAATCAACAATGAATACATATCACATGACAGAAGTTATTTTTAATTTGAACCAGTCACAAATACCCACACGGGTTATGTATTAAACTGCATAATCTAAAGCAATAACAAGCGTTATGAAGCTGTCTAAAGTACATCTCGGTACCCCGTACAGATACTTCGATTCGATTGATGCATGAGACTAAGTCGGATTGTTTCTTTCCAACGTTGTTTTGTCCTTAATACCCCTTTAATTCTCAATTGAAGATAGGCTATACTGACAAATATTGTAATATTGCTTTCGAACTAAGTTTTTTCAACATCAAGACTATTCTCGTCGAATTCTACTTTAGAAACTCCATTTTTATTTATTGGGAAATCCGATTCTATCTGAAATGTTCTAAATGATAAGAAAGCCTTTATTTTTAAAGCTTTGGTAAAAATGGTGACATCATACATAAAGTAAAATGTTGTTAGATTAAAATGGATGTCTGTGTCATATCATTGTCATGCAAATGTTAACATATCCTTCAGCATTCTATTTGGTTATGTTATCGAATTCGTTCGTATCCCAGCGTTTAGAAACTGTCACGGTCTTCGCATATTTTTTTCTCCGAGGAGAACAAAGCTTTACGATAACTCTTTTGGATTGCATAAAAGAAAGAGTTATATGTGTTATGTAACGACTGTACTATTTAATCAAATATATTTCACTCGTATTCATTTGCCAAAAGGAACTTCAGAATTACAGAGAGGTAAAACATGAAATGGGTAGTTCACCCCTTTGTTCCCGGCTGTTTCCATCTAATATCAAAAGGAAAACGCATTTGATTATTGCACATTGTATCATTCTATTTTCAACCAAACAACAGCGACAATATATGGGACTGTTTTAGTCTTTCATTCTTAAGTCACCTCTCGGTTTTATAGAGAATGCCTTTCAATTGCGTTAATGGTCGACAGTGGTGCAGTGCACCGGCCTTTTGTACCGAGGGTCCTGGGTTCGAATCCCCGTTAAGCGATGTAAAAAGTTACGGGACTAACCCACGAATCGGCGCGAGTACTGGTGTAGTATCCAGGAAGCAGTCATCGAAAGTGAATTAAAAAAGCTTTCAGCTTCCGTCAAAATCGATGTAAAAAAAGATAAGTTCAAAATAGTTTCCCCTAAGAATATGTAATTTACCAAATGTAAAAAAAATCTTTTTGTAGTATTTTCTTTTGAAAAATGTAACAGTTGTTCATTCATGGCGTCAGCCGCACACTCACAATGTAAGTTATATTTGTAAGTGTGTACAACATGGTAAATGCGTAAAGCTAACTCAAAGGACAGCCTATCTAGACCCAATTTTTCTCTTTAACACAGTATTCTGGATCAAAGTGATAACAATGTATAGGATCGAAATATGCAGATAATTTACTACAATCCTAGCGGCCATTGACATGAATGTTCTCGTCAGAGAAAACGTGTAGGCACATTTTACGAATAAATAAATGTGAAGAGTCGGTTTGTAGATTTCCCTTTTGCCAACAATACGTTGCAGATTACGTTACAACATTGATGCAGCTTTATCATATGTCACAACATTGATGTAGCTTTAAAATCAAACTGTTCATACATTCAGAGACAATTTTTTTAATTTGTTTCCGACTTTACTGTATTGTGTTTATTTGCCAAGTTAAACTGAAATGTATAAAGAAATCATTTTTTTCTCAATAAACATATCCTTCGATAGCCATTAAATTCTTTATAGATACGAAACACAATTCACGAATACATTGTATTTATAACATTGATAATATTTATATGGAAGATAGAATGCGTCATGCAAATGCAGCAAGTGAAGCGCTTATTCTTTTATGTATCTTTTTACGTTTATATTAAAATATTCCAAGTGCTTTGTTCATCGGACAATGTTATTATTTGTACTTTTCTAGTTGTGTGTTATAATTGATCAAATGTCATGTGCGAGGATGATGACGTCTGATAATTAGATTCCAGCCCAGGTATAAACAATAACAAATCATGCAGAACCCATTACATTAAGTGACATGGAAAAATGCCCTCGACATTGAGCTGTTTGCTTGTTCGATCGATCTTTTAACCGATTCCCCCAGAGGAATGTTCATGACTGGTCCGATTACAAAAAAGAAATACAGTAATAACCAATAACTACAAAGATCAAATAAATTCGCTTCGCAGTATTTATAAGAAACCATTGTAACAAGGTATGAATTTGTCATTTGGAGAAATGTATCCGTGTTTTCTTTGTGCTTTGTTAAGCATTGTGCAGAGCGTGTGAGATAATTCCTTTACTTAAAACAGATAACCACATAACACATATTTGCGTCTTGCAGCAGACGACATTCAAAAAGCATTGTGGCAAAAGGAGAAGTTGCTTGTGACAAGCAATTTTACAAGCTTTTACAATCTTTTCACATATCACAAAAGCAGTATCAAAAATTTTCGCATGTTTCCAAAACAAAGTCGTCTGCTTCAAGTAAGGGAATGTCGTCTGCAGGTGGTAAAGATTCAAATCCCGGTACAATCCAGCGCTATTTCCAAGCAAAGGCATTCTCTGGCATGATGAATTGATAAAAGTGATGAAACGGTCATATTTATATGCAATACGCGTTAGGTGTATACATTTTTTCCAATTCATGCGCCGGCAAAGGTATCCTTTAGGCTGACATTTTTTACTTGATTAGTACAATACTTATGTCATAGTTTTCATTAAATATACATCGTATGAAAGAACATTCTATATAGATACCCTTTAAAATCCCATTTTAGGAAATTGCTGTAAATGAATGACGTACTCTAGGAACTGTATCAACAACTTGAGGATTACAAAAAGTTATTTTTCCTATTTTTCTCCAGCAATTCAATTAAGCAATACAAAGAATCTAAAACATTTTCGTTGAAACAAATTCGATTATTGCAGGATTCATTGTTTCTAATCTCTTTAACTATTGGGTTCAGATTTAGGTCAATGTTTTATTCATCTAAGGTTATGGTTCCATTAAAACATCTTAGTATTAAAACATCATTAGTATCAATAATGGATTTAGCTCGGAATTTGTCCATACGCTTTTGAGTCATTAGATAAACAAATCCAGTCGGATGTTAATACGCACAACATCCGGCTATCCATAGGGTAGTTTGTTTAAGATAGAGTCTCTGTCCGGTCAAATCGAAATCACGGTCCAATCCAGACATGTTAATCCGATTTCGGGGCCATAAAATGCTCGAAATAATGACATCTGAGGCCAGGAGAATGATGTCTGATGGCTGGTATTTTGGCATTTAAGTGTGCGAATAAATGTAACGCGCCCGAGTTCATCAGTAGACTACGGCGGACTGTCAATAAATCCCGACTCCATCATTCATTGCCTCCCGTATGGAAATGTGGAACAGTTCAAATTGATATCAACGTCAGGAGAAATGATATGTTGAAAATCAATAGAGTTTGTAGTATATTTTTCCTTAGATTGATCGGTATTTTGTTTTATAAAAATAGAGTTTTGTGTCGTCTACTATCAAAAATCTCAAATATATGCTTGAATCTGATGAGAAAAGATACTCTGAGAAGCAAACAGGTTAGATCATAGGCTAGCCGTCAATTTACTTGGTGGCTGGTCTGGATCTAACCTGTTTGCATAAGAATGTAGTCGGTTCCAGCACTATATTGGTTAATACTTTAATTCTCATTAGAAGCAATCACCTATTTTGTCAAAATGGTTTCAAACATTTTTGTCGGATATAATTCGTTAAGGTGTAACGAAGTAATATGCTGACTATTTAATACTTTATGTAAAGATTTCATTGGAGGTTAAGATAAATCAAACCATATAATACGATATTCCGAATGGTCCATGTAACGTAATGGTGTTGAACATATTTTGTTCTATCAGTATTTTAAATATATTGTAGCGGTAAATATACCAATATATGTTTTTTGCATTTTTGCAATCAGAACTATATAAAGGTTGTTTTTCAATTAACTGATTGATACCCTTATAACTCATGTCTTGCTGAAAAGTCGACTTATAATTTCGCACAGAATCGACAGCGTGTTAAAACCAGTTGTATGTACATTAGTTTCCTTAGTTCGACGTAGTCATGCCATAAACAGTCTATTATAGTATGAGCTTCGATTGCCTTAAATATGATATGTCAATATCTGAATAGATCTCTATTCATCCAGGTCATGGTATTTGATAACTTGTTGGAAATAATAAAGGTCAACCGACCAACCAGAAGTCAAATTAATTGGGTCTGTACTTTCCTCTCAGTATAGTGCTGGAACCAACTTCATGATTATGCAAAAAGGTTTGATCAAGGCCAGCCGCCAAGTAGACTTGCAACTGGCCTGTGATAAAACATGTTTGTTACACTTAGCATCTCTCCTCATCAACATTGAGCAGTTATTTATGGTTTTTGAAGGTATGCGATTCAAAGATCATTTTTTAGAAAATTAACCAGCATTCTAAGGGTTATAATACAGGCGTTTAAATTACATAATGTTTCATTCGTTGCTATAACGTCTGGTTTAGTCACAAGTCACAGTGTTTCTTAGCCTTACAAAACAAGACGTTATAGGCGTTGGAATATGTTATCCAAATCGGTTGTATTGCTATTAGATACATTTGCCAGTATATGCCTAGATACATGTAGATCACTGGAATGAAGTGGAATGGTTCTTAGACTCCTCCTGCTAGTTCTGTTCTAAACATTTTCTTCTACCCTATTGTTTTTCCTTTGCAATAGTATTGCTTTATAATTCAAAGATATGCAGGGTGTTGTTTCTCTTTGAATGTATAATGATTATTGTAAAGCTATGTCTTTTGTTTTGTAAGTGTAAATGTCTCTTAAAATTGCTATTTGACTGATCATGTAACTGCTATACATTTTAAAATACTTGTAGAAATTATGCTCTTGTTCTTTACTAGGACATAACTGAATAACAAATATCATGTATTATAAGTAGCTTAGAAGTGTACCTAGAAGAGTGCATATATGTGCAATTATTCACATACCGGTTCTTTCGTATTTTGACATACCCTTTTAAAAGTGTCTTCCTGTACATGAATAAAAAAGAAAAAAAGAATGTAAAGTGAATACTATACGTATCTTAGAAGTACCGCTATATAAAACAGCGTTCCATTCTAAAAATGTGTCTTATTTCATATGTCAAATCACTCGTATACAGGCTTGCTTTGTACTTGAACAAAACCAGAAATAAAGAATGTATACCATGTATCATTCGTAACCTACAAGAACAGCTATTCGTCCAGCTATGCATCGACTTGTCTGTCAGTACAATAAGGTTCCAATGCATTACCGGGACGCTAAATGAATATTATTGTTATTTTATATGTCGCAGGCAGGACAATATGATCCTGGTAGAAAAATATTTTCTTTTCGTTTCAATTCTTCCATACCGCCATGGTCTGAGAAATACACACTATTGAATTAATATGAACATTAATCATATTCCTAACGGTAGGCGTATGAATCCATTTAGACAGTTTGACAGCCTAGCATCAAAGCACTCATTTGATAAATGACGTATTATGTCAGGGATGCACAGACTAGAGAAATACAGCATTTTTATCCTATTGTACTTCAGACGTGTTAATAGAGACGCAGTCGGTGTATTGATACAATGACATGCAATGTCAAAACGCATTAAGACAGTTACAATTGCTCTAAGAATATATACAAACGCGATTCAAGAATACAACACACTGTTCAATGACACTAAGACCTGTTTCGAAATGCGTTCATTCAGTCGCAAGTTCATTCAATCAAGCGTTGATACTATCCGAGGCGTCTTTAAGAGTATTACCACCGATCTGGATAGGACATTTTTGATACGTTAGAGATGCATAATCCTTTGACGGTGTGAGTTTCTCTTCTCGTTAATCGGAGTACCTCCTCTCTATTCGTTATTCCCTGAGAATATGGAAAGCAGGTCGGGTTTTTTCTCATTGGAATAGAGGCTGAACTCTGATAAAATACATTCACAAAAGTTTACCATCGCTTTTATTTTAATATAACACAATAGAATACAACAATGAAGAATGTTTTTTCTTATTAGAGACCTCTGGCCCAATATACATACAATTCTCAAGTTCGAGTGACAAAGGAGTGGTTTAACATCTATGCTCTCTAGAAAACACGTATCGTTGTGACGTCGTCATTGAAAAACATGTGCTTATTCGGTTATGCATCAATAAACAAATCATAATATCTGTGAATAAAAAGGAATGTATTTAAAAATGCCCTTACAATAAACAGTAGTGAAAAGAATCCATAACATAATATTTCAGTTTTCTACAAAGTTGACTTTAAAAATGAAAAATGTTACTTTTTAAAGAAAATAGTGAAATATTTCTTTCTTTAGTTCAAATCAAAAGGAACACGAAGAGTTAGGTCAACTGCGTTTTTATTTAAATGACTGCGCGTGTGCTTTGGGCGTTTCGTTTTAAAGAGGATCAATCCATTCTTACAAGGTTCTAGATCTGCTAGAGGTTTGCTGTTTTATGTCACGTACACAAAGATCGCATAAACGTTTGTAAGTTATTGCTATGCCCCTAGTATTCTGTTATTCTGCTAATAAATAAATTACAGGGTAAATATTTCATTGTATTTATGCACCACCAGCACTGTTGTCGAAAACAATTTATAGCTTAATTAAATCCTGTATCCAGATTTGCGATTCACTGTTGTATTTTCACAACAAACACAACTTATCTTAACCGAAACAAATAATTTTGTTTGTGTGTTTAAACACGACCATCCCTTTCGGAAAGAGTTGTTTATATTATCTGATGGGTATGGTCAGCCGTATTATGTTCACAGAAGTTGAAATTCATTTTGATCCAAATGAACGACATTCATTGATACACAACTGATGTCGTCAATATCTTGCGCATACGCTAGAATAACCAAAATGTTTAGTACAGACTTTGTGTCATAGGAAAGCGTATGATGAATAAATAGAAGTATCTTTAAGAATATTTACAATTCTGCGATCCGAAACAAGTACATTTCATATGGTTGGAAGTGTTGTAGCAATATTAGATTACAACTACTGTATTGCCATAACCAAACGGTACAAGTGAGACATTATGAACGAAAGTTTCATATGCAATACATACAATCATAACTCTAAATATAACGAAGTTGTTATACAACACTTTCTATTATAAGCAACTGTTAAAACATTGATAGATTCGAGCCATACCGCTTTTGCCACTGCGTTTGGAAAAAAAGAAGCAAAAGAAAATCAGGAAGACAAACACGACAGGTACGTATCAATACGACTAACTTTACTTTAAAATATAATTCAACTTGTTTATTGGCCTATAAGGTACATAAGTGAAACGTATTTTATCCTTACATAGCAAAACAAAGAATGTATATTCAAACAATGATAACATAATCGTCTTCAAGCATGGCCTAATGAGATTGTTTGTGATTATTCAATATGAGTGCAAAATCAAATTGGACAAGTCGAATATTCCCATGGAAGAAAGTGTGTTTTATGTAGTAAAAGTGTTATCATGTTTTAGAAAACAGACCACACAATGATGTATTTTAAGAGAATTACCAAGCACTCCAAGGGCTTAACAAGGGCTGTTACATATTGTCTCGATCACTGTTTGTTATTGACATAATCAACTTTGTTAGTCGAGCACCATTAGAGTATTGTGGGCGTATTGTTTTGTTTCTTCCCTCACTGACAATTGGGGCGTATGTTTATCTGACTTAGGCGGAAAGTTGTGTCACGTCATCAGTGTTAATGAACTGAACAACACGATGATGTTGGACTTTTGTCGCCATCCCCATTCTTAAAGGTGCTTGTTCATAGATGTGAGAAGATCTGAAAGTTGAAAATTACTTTCTTTAAAATTGCACAACTGCTGTAATATCAAAAGATACGCTCTGAGGAATAGTCACATCTAAAAGCACTATGGGCATTTTTAATCTTCCTAGGCAGGTTCTTAATTCACTTAACAGCAATTAAACGCAAATACGACTCCTGCCTAAAAGGTTGTTACATTCATAATTTCCAATTTTCAGCACTGTGGTTGTGTTTAAAGATATACTGCTTAATTCTTATAATGCTGGGTAATTTTCTAAGAGTAAATCTTTGTATCGCCTGCTTTCCAAAACCTTAAATATCTGCTTAATTTTGATGAGGAAAGATATTCAGAGTAACAAGCAGGTTGGGTCACAGGCCAGTCGCCAATTTACTTGGCTGTTGGCCTGGATCCAACTGTTTGCACAAGCATGAAGACGGTTCCAGAACTATAAGTGTTAATGATCACACATATATTCACCCAAAGTGCAATACAAAGCAAGATATGTAAAAAAGATCGACTCCTTTTACGAAATCGTATCATAATCAAGCACATAATCAACGCCATGTAAAGTAATTCAACTGATCCTTTCTCAAATAATCTGTTATATCATCAACAAAATTATACAGGTTTCTTACTCGACCATCGCCACCAAAGAAAGATCGGTTTGTTTATACTACAAAAGATAAAAAACATCGGTTCCATTAAAAAGTGTGTATCGAGTCAAGTCGTAGCGCATTACAGTGCTTCGGTGAAAAAATCGATTGATAAACAGACGCACGATTATTCTCTGACGCAAATTGCTAGTGTCATGTGATTAGGATGACGAGCAATTTTGTATTCTGGTTCCCCAGTATTCCAAACCGTTTAGACGATTTCGCAGGGTGGGAATAAGTAGGTCATTGTTTACGAGACGAATCGTTTAACCAGAGTTCTATATCTGCAATCGAAATTGGTTACATTTCAATGAAACTGTTCTTAACGGAGTTAAATAGTAAATTGAATGTAAAAGAATATATTTCTACTGATCTCTATTGTCATTTCATCCATTAGATACATATTTATTTCAACGGGATTGAAATCTCAATTCACGAGGTTGTCGTTTTAAGCCTTGTGGTGCTGGAACCGACTTCATGCTTATACAAACACGTAAGGTCTTGGCCAGTGATCTTACCTGTTTGCTAATCTGAGTATCATTCCTCATAAAGATTAAGCAGATTTAAGATTTTGGTCAGCAGACGGCACAACTATTTTCTTCTAGAAAATCACCAAACATTCTAAGTGTTTAGGAGGCAAGCTGAATGATTATGTTTGTTCGCTACCAATGTGATTAATTCTCTTCGTCAATAGCGACAAGCTTTGAATAATTCAAAACAAAACGAAGAGCATGTTTATAAAACACGTGATATTGGTATCTAACTTTCCAGTCTCCCCTCTAATTTTCTTACAAATTGACATTAACGATGAAGGACATTGGAATGAATGTGTTTCTTTTATGGGACCTGAAGTGAAATTATCATAGATTAGTGTTGTTCTTTCCTCCGTAGCGACCTTAAAATTATATGTCTCATTTCTATACGTAACAAAACCAAGAGAATAACAAAACCGTACCATTCTTAGGACATGAAAGGCGATATGTTTTTGTTGCTCATCCGATCAACCATCCGTAATATTTTTGGATGTATTGTCCAAGTCGTTTCCAATCAGACTTTAAACAGCCTTTGTTTGTTTCTAACAAAAAGGAAAAATGAGTACTTATTCTGTAATAGAGAATATTATCAAGCTCCTGGGGAAAAGGAGACCCAAAATAAGATTAAGATCAATATCAAGAATTATTCATTGTCTTAAACTATACAGTTTCTCGTCAAACACATTAATGTAGAAAGACAAGAAGAAGAAAATGAATTTAACGGTACCCCGAACCGATTCATACGTGGATTTAAGCCAGGTTGTTTCTTTTTCACGTTGTATTGTCCTAAATACTCATTTGATTCCCAATGGGAGATAGAATTAACTAACACACTGGGCAGCTTCGCCGTATACTCTTTTTAGGGCCTTTCAGACAGATTGGAAATATCAATATCTATAAATAATATAATACCAATAACTATACAGTAATCTCTCTATAAACTCAATAGTAATACTACATATTGATATATTGAATACTATATCTCTGTAAAGGTTAAAATCAACAATCATTACATAGCATATGACAGAAGTTGTTTTTGATTTGGACCAGTAACAAATACTTACGCGGATTATGTATTAAACTAAAGTATTTAAAGCAATAACAACCGTTATGAAGTTGTTCAGGGTTCATCTTGGTACCCAGAACCGATACTTCGATTCGATTGAGGCAAAAAACTAAGCCAGGTCATTACTTTCCACGTTGTGTTGTCCTAAATTCCCCTTTGATTCTCAATCAAAGATAGACTATACTGACAAATTAAGTGATTATTCTTTCGTCGAACCCGATTTATTCCACATTACGACTATTCTCGTCGACTCCTGCTTTAGAAACGACATTGCTATTGTTGAGAAATCCGATTCTGCCATACATGTTCTACATTATATGAAAGTATTTACTTAAGTGTTGTTAATAATGGTAATTACACATGAAGTAAAACGTTGTTGGATTAAAATGGATTTCTTTGTCGTTTCCTTGTCATGCAAATGTTAACATATCCTTCAGCATTCTGTTTGGTTATGTTATAGAATTCATTCGTAGACCATCGTTTAGAAAATGTCACGTTCTTCGTGTTTTTATTCACGGGGAGAAAATAAGCCTTACCATAGATCTTCTGGATTGCTAAAACTAGCATTATACAGTATGATGAATTCTACTCAGAATGAGTTTATTGACTTATACAAATATTACCTCTGCGTTTAACATTTATTTACAAAATAGTGTAGTGTGTTATATACCGACTGTATTTAATTTATTATACCTCACGTGTGTGCATCTGCCAAAAAGAACCCAAGACAATGCAGAGAAAGTAAACAATAAATCGCTAACTTATGCATTTTTGCTCCGCATTTTCCCTCGAAAAGCTGAAGGAAAATGTATTTGATTATTGCGCATTTTATCATTCTTTTTCTTTTTCAGTCAACCAACAACGCACATATATGGTGCTGTTTTGATTTTCATTCTCAAGTCATCGTTTTAGCTATATAGTAGGTCTCTCAATTGAGTTAATGTAACCAGTTCAAGAGTTTGTAACAGGAATGTACGTGAACAATTCTTTACAAATGTCGCCAACTAACATCTAGATCTTATAAAATGGCAATTTTCCCCTAATGATAAATACTTTATCAAATGGAAAAAAATCTTTTTGTAGTATCTATATATTTTATTCTTTTGACAAATGTGACATTTGTTCATTCGTGGCCTCAGTCGTACACTCACCATTTTAGTCATATTTATATGTGTTAACTACATGGTGAATCTGTAAAGCAAAGGACATGCTTTCTATATTTCATTCTTCTCTTTAACACACTTTGAGGAATCACATTGTTACCATTGTATAGTATCAACATATGCAGATAATATTATTGTGATCTATTACATTCCTAGCGACCATTAATATAAATTCCCATGTGAGATAAAATATAAAGCACTAATGTAGCTTTATGATCTTTAAACCGTTCATGCATTCAGAGACCGTTTAAATTTGTATCCGACTTCACTGTATTGTGTCAATTTGCCAAGCTAAACTGACATAGATAAATCAATTTTTTTCAGTAAACATTTTCTTCAATAGCCAGAACTTTATCAAAGTCTTCAAAGATATAAAACATAATTCACAAATATTTCCCACCATTGCGAATTTTGAAAGAAAAAACGATTGATTGCGTCATGCGAACAGTAGCAAATTAAACGCGACTTCTTTTATATTTCTATTCAAATTTTTGCAGAATATTTTACAAGTAACAGCAATCAAGGGTTCTTATGGTCATTTGTTGCTCAACTAATTAGGTGGCTTATTCATTAGGATATGGTGTGTTTATTCCGATAGACTATCGCAAAGTCATTGAAACCAAAGCTTAATTACACACTGTCTGTTAGTTCACGAACAATTCGAGTTGCCTAATGATTTGCATAATGACTTGAAACATTGTAGTAATGATTTCAACGAATCAGTTTGCGCTTTAGTGTGATGTATATGCAACTATCATAGTTGGTGCAGACGACTCTGGAAAACATGCTCGGAAAATGAGGAATTGCTCCTAACGAGCAATGTTTCTTTTTCCCACAATATTTTCTGCCCATTCAGAAGATTATCATTTTTTTGTATCTCATTTAGAAATGTCGTCTGCAAAATCTTTCAATTTGAGACAATCGAAAATTCGGTGATTGGTAAGGTCTTGAAAATTAATGACCGAATTATTGATAATCATTGACAGTTCGTGGTCCAGTTAGATTACCAAATCATAACAGCTTCCTTTTTGTCTCTCAATAAACAGAAAATACTAAGGAATTAATATTCATGTAATGTGTTAGGTAATAACTCCCTTTGTGTCACCTGCTAATTCAAAACATTTGGAAAAAGTTGTTAAGGGTTGTATATCCGTGGCTACTTTCTTCATTTCCTTTCGAGAAAGATTGGTATTTTTGCTTTCATTATGCGACGTCTCCAAGCGGTATTCTTTCGAGTACAGACCATATGTAACATACCGATCGTATGTTGAATTACCTGTATTATATGAAACATATTCCGGTATCTAAGTGTTTAAAAACATCCGAATGTCCCAAATGAAATGTCATTTTATAAAATCATGTCATCTAAAACTAAAATAATTATTTGTAAACTTGCAATATTCTAATGCTTGCATTTTCAATTGGTAAGAAGAAAGAAAAGGATGTATGGGAAAACAATGCCTTTAGATGAATATGTTTGTTTTAAGCTCTTTCACTGGTTTTATGTTTCATTATTTGTGTATGGACTGGTGGCATTTTTATGCAATAAATGTTGAAATAAGAAAATAAGTGTTAAACATAAGAAAATAACAGATTTTAGGAAATGATGATGTAAGATCAATTAATGTTGTCGACCTAAAAGAGTCAGACTTCTTCAGTTGCCACGATTGATGCATGCATGTTATAAGAGCCTGATTGATATATTATACTTATTGGTTTGTCTCGAGATTTTCAGACATTTCTATTTCTTATTAAGCAACAGCATTAAGGATGTAACGTACGTGATATATAGGACGAAAATCAGCTTAGCACATATCACCTGCCATGGAAAAACCTCCCGTCAAACATTAACCATTCCTATAACTTGTTTCGTGTATAATGGCACTTCCGGGGTTTTCAGTCATGGTGGTTAACGCTAGATGCATTTTAGAGATTTTTTTCAAACCAAGTTAACCGTCTGTGCTTTCATTGAGGTACAATACTAATAAAACAATCTCCCTTTCCAGTAATTTAGGAAACGCCCATTTTACAAGTATATTCTAACATTTACGGAACATGTCTATATACAAACACAATACAAAAAGCCTTCGTTGAAGTTTATATTCTAGAACGTTTTATCACGACATTAAGTGTGTCAAATGAAGACGTTTTCAGTAACAAATTCTTTTTTTGTTGCTCTTATGTATGATAAATTTCTCACGATTGATGACTGAATGATATAAGAGCCTGGTTGAAACAATATACTTCCTGGTTTGTTTCGGGATTTGCAGACTTTTCTATTTCTTATTAAGCAACAGCATTAAGGATGGAACGTACGTGATATATAAGACGAAAAGCAGCTTCTCCCGCCATGCAAAAACCTCCCGCCAAACATTAATTAACACATATAGCTTGTTTCCTGTATACAGACACCGATTGGGTTTCAAGTCATGCTGGTTGACGCTTTTATCTAAACACGTGCTAGACAATACTTTCAATCGAAGTTAACACTCTCTGTTTCGATTAAGATACAATAATGATAATACAATAATCTTCATTTCAAGCAATTTAGGCAATGCCCATTTTACAAGTATACCCTCACATTTAGGGTACATGTAAAAAAACAGACGGAATACAAAAAGCCTTCGTTGAAGTTTATATTTTAGAACATTTTATCACGACATCAAGTGTGTCAAATGAAGACGTTTTCAGTAATAACGTCTTTCTTTTTATTTGTTTGTTACTCTTGCTTATATTAAATATCTTAGATAATGCTGTAAAATTTCGTTCTGTATAATTGCTTTCTGTTGTTGCTTTTATATGAGATCAGTCACAAAATCTATCTCGTTCCAGATAATGGGACAAAACCAATCTGACCATAATCACGTGATTCGTATCGTCGTTGTCTAGAATATAGGCAGGTCATTTCGGTTTACATGTAACAATTCCCTTCTTTCATCAACTCGGCAAACATTGCATGCTGTTTAACAAGATTGACCTTATCGCATGGTATCGGGGACGACATCCCGTCAAACAATCATCTTCTATAGACACGTAAACCATTGTTATTTAATGGATCTTTCACGGCTAAGTAGGATTTCTATCGTTGTCAGTCAGTTGGGTTTGTCTTGAGCGCACTATTAGGCCAGAAGATGCGATGTAAGAACCACTTCAAATTTCGTGCAACTCTATATTTGTGTTTGACATGCCTGCCAATCAGAGGAAAATCCTCACGGTAATATTTCGGAAGCAATAATTGTCTTACGAGACCATCCTTATCAGCCCACACCCGCGTTAAATGATCATCGAGAATAATTTTTGAATCGACTTACTTGGTTGCCTTTGCTCTCATGTCATTTCCGGGCTTTCAAAGGTGGAATTTGTTTAACACAGTTTTACCATACATGGCCAACACATAACACATTTCAGCTTTTAACAAACAACGAAAAGCCGGAAAAATAGTGTTTTAGGTAAACTCGGAAAACGTCTTCATTTAGCAAACACCATCCGTGATTCAGAATATAGCGGTGTCACACATGCCTCCATTATTGTATAATTATTGATCAAATTAACTACAATCAGTTATCATTAGATAAAGTATGTGTATGTTAATGTATAAATGTATATATCAACGACATGTAGATGTTATGCTAATAAATTGTAAAAGAGTTTGCTTTAGTAAACAGCGAAACTTCCAATAACATTTAAAGAAATATTTCCCTTGATTTCCCTTGATCTGTAACATTTTATTTATTTTCGGTCACTCTGAACTACATCTATCATGAATAACTTGTTTTAATATGTTGTGACCATGTATACTAATTGAATGTCAGAACATGTACAAATGTCACCATTCCTAGTCTATAAGAGGATGAACCATTATCTAAATCAATACAGGGCAGGCAATTAAAGCATTTAATTTGTCCTTGGTGTGAATGTTAAGTTCGAGACAAAAACAATGTAACACAACACGTCGATGCATGTATAGAGGTAATTGGGTAAGTCTAACAAGTATCGCTTTTCAGTGGTAATTGTGAATTAATAACTAATAGTGACAGTTTGGCCCTCATAGTGTTGGAATCGACTAAATGCTTATGCGAACAGGTTAGATCATAAACCAGCTGTCAGGTAAATTGGCATATGACCTGTGATCTAACCTGTTTGCTACTCTGGGTATCTTTCCTCCTCAAATTAAAGTAGATATTGTTGGTTTCGAAAGCAGACGATAAAGATATCGACTTTTAGGAAATAATCTAAATACTTAGGAATTGTCAAGTGTTGGAACATGTCATGTATGAAGTATATTGTAATGATCGGGGTTTTAGACCTGACCTCCGGTGTCTAAGTAAAATGTTTCTTCAATGAAATAACGTGTTTTCTCGTTCTTCAATTTCAAATGTGGTTTCCCTGAATATACGGGTACACAGCAGAAGAAACTATTGCCTATTCTTGGACATGAACATTTTGCATTTCTTTTTAGCGGACATGGACTATGCTCGTCACATTATTGTGTCTTCCCTATTGTCCTATTTTGTTTTACCCTTTACCAATCACCAAATTTGCAACTGTTCCAAATTGAAAAAGTTTGCAGATGACATTTAGAAAAGAAGTGAAATTGTAAAATGATCTTTTGATAGGACAGAACACATTGTTAGGAAAGGGGATATTGCTTGGCACGAGCAATTTCTCCTTTTCCCACAATGTTTTGAGTATTCGTCTGCAACACACTGGTCAAATTTCGTTATTGTTCTGAAATGTGTGAAGGAAAACATATAAGATCTGCTTATCGCAGCGAGAGAATGTAATAACTTACCAAACGTTGAAACATAGCTTGGTCGTTCCATAAGATATACGGTAGACGACAAAATATTAAAGAATTATTGGTGTACTGCATTGGTTAGAAACCATCGTGACTTAAGAAAATTGATTGTCACAGGCAATTTTTACCATTGCAATGGTAGTTTCTTTTGACTTATGACACATATACGTCGATGCGTGATAAGATGGAATATGAAAGTGATTTTAAATGTGAGACAATCGAGAAAAAAAACTCATCAAGTGTGAGACATTTAAAAGAACAGTTTTGAATTATTACTTTCTTGCGTATTTTTAACCAATTTCGATGTACTTTTTGTTGACAAAAGTAGGCCAGAAAAGACATTTGTAACACTTTTATGGTTTCTATATCTTAATTCAAAGTAGACTGAAACGGGACAAAATGAACTCTGTATGTTAAAGAGGGAGTAAATCCACTTTTATCTTGAAATACGATTTTTAAAATCCAGAAAACTTGAAACGGGAACGAAATAAGTTTAAAGTCATAATTATCCGGTTTTATTTTGGATCGAGGTTACCCTTTACCAAACGGCAAATTGTCGGCTGTCCCGCATTGAAAGAGTTTGCAGACAACATTTCAAAATGTGATGAAATTGAAATCAAAGACCTTAATTGAAATTAGACTTGTTACCAAGCAAGAAAGCAAAAAAAAAAAATACTGCTCACCCTCTTGGTAAACGGCAAAATGTAGTTTAATTTGTGCTTTAACCCTTTTTGAGACTGGCCAAAATTGAAAGATGCACGATAAAACCAACATGAAACCAACACCTTTTCCAAATTTGGGATACAACTCCATTTGACATAAGGAAAATGGAAAAATTGCCCATTCACTCTTTACTTTTCTAGTCTACGTAGACTACTTTAGAAAAGCTTTGTAATCATGTGCAAATACATTTCAGTTCTGTTCTTGTGATATGTGAATAGATTGAAAAAGGATTTTGGCAAAAGGAGAAATCGCTTGTGACAAGAAATTAATCCTTTTGCCACAATGCCTTTTGATAATCCTCTGCTGCAAGACGCCAACATTCAGCGATAGGTGGAAATGTGTTAAGGCATAACTAATCAACTATATTTTCTCATAGTTGTTCATAAATATGTATGCCTTAGACGAATCACAATACGTTATGATGGAGTAGATGCTTATGTAAAGGAGACAAGCCTATACGTTCTAGATTGATAAATTGTCTCCTCATGCCACAAATGATGCCTGAGTTTTGACGCTTCTTTGACATGTACTGTACTAAATTCATTGTCAGGTTAGAGTGAAAGTGGTATGCACTTGACATCAATGGGTTATACTGGTTGTTACACAAGTTTACTGTGATAACTGTTTCCTATTGGAATAACGTTAAACGTCACAATGTGTTCCTAAAGTGCATACCATAACTATGGGTTGCTAACGTGAGATTTTAATGGTTTCAAGATGTATCATCCTTAAAGTATAAGTTACTATCTCTTTGCCAAGTTTTAACATATTAGTTTTACATAACCTATTCATGGGTTGCCAACGGGAGACAACCATGTTTCAAAATATATATTCCTTAAAGTTTAAGTACATAAGCGTTTAACAACGATCTTGAAATAAGTCATTATTGAGTAGTCTCGAGCCTACTTCCTGAATAGATTATCATTATATACAATACTAAATAGTGATTTGATGTTGAAGATCATAAACAGACATTTGCACATTACAAAATAACACAATTGACTTTAGACGGTTGTGATAGTGTGATAGGAAATAATATCAATGTTGAGTAGCATAAAGTAAAATTTACATACTACATTGCACTATAAGTAATATACGAAGCTTACACTCAAATTGCCATCAAGTAGTGTGTGGCTGCCTTTAATTTAGACGTCACTGCGGACAAGAATCCACTTTCAGAATTATCGTATATCCAATGTAATACTCCTTTTAATCAGGTTAGAGGTCTTAGAGTGTGGGGCATACACCACTCTTACCATGCTTGCCTTACCAACTCCCCCTTCCATTACTGATATAGATACTCATACAAAGGAGCGTAGCCTAATTATCGGACGCCAGGTTTGACATTCGAACTGAACAGTTAATGATCCACCGGGGAAATCTGACAACTATGGAACGCCTTTTTAAGTTTTATGGAGCTTGCCGCTGGCCTTAAAAATTAAATCTATCTTGACATCCCCGTATATATAGCGACTAACATGACTTATCCAAGAAATTGGCGGCTGGTATGTGATCTAACCTGTTTGCTACTCTGAGTATCTTTCCTCATTGATATTAAGCATATAGTTAAGGTTTTGGAACGCAGACGACACCAACGTCTTGTCTAAAAAATAATCAAATATTTTAAGGATTAAGAAGGTTTCATATAAAACTGTGTAAATGGTATAAATGGTTCACAATCAGATTATGGATTATATTTTAAGGGTTTTAAGATAATTCAAAGTGTAAAATTTAATGTTATTTTCTTAAATGTAAGGAAACAAGAATATATTCTAATGGCCTAGCTTTCAACGAGAAAGGAAAGATGACCAGCAACAAGGATAACAAACCATAACGAGTTTGTTTGACAAATCATAACAGCAGAATATTAACAATACATGCAAGCTTAATTCACAATCACTTCCATAACTATGATTAATAAATCTATAGATCAAATCGAATGTTCCCAGCTGTGATAGTAAAATTCAACACAATTACAAATTGAAGCAGCAACGCTCTGTAAAACCACACTGTTTTCTTAATTCATAGATCCCATACCTATTTGGTCACAGACTTAATTGATCACACACATCAACTCATTTATTTCTCTTTTGAATGTATATAAAACTTTCTAGTTGTTCCCCGTTCCCTCATTCTTATCATTTGCTTGAACAATCTTCAAAACAAAAACTAAAACTATAACTATTCAGTAATATTTTTTCTATACCCCTCAATAGTTACTTGTTTATTTAGTTTAGAATAATAATTCTAGAATATAAAATGATTAAACAACAGAATCCTCCGGGAACTTGTTTCTTTAATTTGTTTAGCAAGTATACACTGGAATATAATAGAAGCAAAAAAGATACACGTCTAAACATACACGTTCTACACTGAAACATTCTAGAAGGACAATTGATAAACACCTAGATATACATATTCTAATCCTTTATAGGGAATTGCAGACAAATTACTATACCGTAATATCATTATAAACTCAACAGTACATATTACATATTGAAATATTGAATACTATATATCTGTAAAGGTTAAAATCAACAATGAATACATATCATATGATAAAAGTTATTTTTAATTTGAACCCAGTCACAAATACCAACACGGGTTATGTATTAAACTGCATAATCTAAAGCAATAACAAGCGTTATGAAGCTGTCTAAAGTACATCTCGGTACCCCGTACAGATACTTCGATTCGATTGATGCATGAGACTAAGTCGGATTGTTTCTTTCCAACGTTGTTTTGTCCTTAATACCCCTTTGATTCTCAATTGAAGATAGGTTATACTGACAAATATTGTAATACTGCTCCCGAACTAAGTTTTTTCAACATCAAGACTATTCTCGTCGAATTCTACTTTAGAAACTCCATTTTTATTTATTAGGAAATCCGATTCTGTCTGAAATGTTCTAAATGATAAGAAAGCCTTTATTTTTTAAGCTTTGGTAAAAATGGTGACATCATACATGAAGTAAAATGTTGTTAGATTAAAATAGATTTCTGTGTCATTCCGTTGTCATGCAAATGTTAACATATCCTTCAGCATTCTATTTGGTTATGTTATTGAATTCGTTCGTATCCCAGCGTTAAGAAACTGTCACGGTCTTCGCATATCTTTTTCTCCGAGGAGAACAAAGCTTTACGATAACTCTTTTGGATTGCATAAAAAAAAGAGTTATATGTGTTATGTAACGGCTGTACTATTTAATCAAATATATTTCACTCGTATTCATCTGCCAAAAGGAACTTCAGAATTTCAGAGAGGTAAAACATGAAATGGGTAGTTCACCCCTTTGTACCCGGCTGTTTCCATCGAATATCAAAAGGAAAACGCATTTGATTATTGCACATTGTATCATTCTATTTTCAACCAAACAACAGCGACAATATATGGGATTGTTTTAGTCTTTCATTCTTAAGTCACCTCTCGGTTGTTATAGAGAATGCCTTTCAATTGCGTTAATGGTTGACAGTGGTGCAGTGCACCGGCCTTTTGTACCGAGGGTCCTGGGTTCGAATCCCCGTTAAGCGATGTAAAAAGTTACGGGACTAACCCACGAATCGGCGCGAGTACTGGTGTAGTATCCAGGAAGCAGTCATCGAAAGTGAATTAAAAACGCTTTCAGCTTCCGTCAAAGTCGATGTAAAAAAAGATAGGTTCAAAATAGTTTCCCCTAAGAATACCTTATTTACCAAATGAAAAAAAAGTCTTTTTGTAGTATTTTCTTTTGAAAAATGTAACAGTTGTTCTTTCATGGCGTCAGCCGCACACTCACAATGTAAGTCATATTTGTAAGTGTATACAACATGGTAAATGCGTAAAGCTAACTCAAAGGACAGCCTATCTAGACCCAATTCTTCTCTTTAACACAGTATGCTGGATCAAAGTGATAACATTGTATAGGATCGAAATATGCAGATAATTTACTACAATCCTAGCGGCCATTGACATGAATGTTCTCGTCAGAGAAAACGTGTAGGCACATTTTACGAATAAATAAATGTGAAGAGTCGTTTTGTAGATTTCCCTTTTGCCAACAATACGTTGCAGATTACGTTACAACATTGATGCAGCTTTATCATATGTCACAACATTGATGTAGCTTTATCATCAAACTGTTCATACATTCAGAGACATTTTTTTTAATTTGTTTCCGACTTTACTGTATTGTGTTTATTTGCCAAGTTAAACTGAAATGTATAAAGAAATCATTTTTTTCTCAATAAACATATCCTTCGATAGCCATCAAATTCTTTATAGATACGAAACACAATTCGCGAATACATTGTATTTATACCATTGAGAATATTTATATGGAAGATAGAATGCGTCATGCAAATGCAGCAAGTGAAACGTTTATTCTTTTATGTATCTTTTTACGTTTATGTTAAAATATTCCAAGTGCTAGGTTCATCGGACAATGTTATTATTTGTACTTTTCTAGTTGTGTGTTATAATTGATCAAATGTCATGTGCGAGGATGATGGCGTCTGATAATTAGATTCCAGCCCAAGTATAAACAATAACAAATCATGCAGAACCCATTACATTAAGTGACATGGAAAAATGCCCTCGACATTGAGCTGTTTGCTTGTTCGATCGATCTTTTACCCGATTCCCAAAGAGGAATGTTCATGACTGGTCCGATTACAAAAAAGAAATACAGTAATAACCAATAACTACAAAGATCAAATAAATTCGCTTCGCAGTATTTATAAGAAACCATTATAACAAAGGTATGAATTTGTCATTTGGAGAAATGTATCCGTGTTTTCTTTGTGCTTTGTTAAGCATTGTGCAGAGCGTGTGAGATAATTCCTTTTATTTAACACATAACCACATAACACATATTTGCGTCTTGCAGCAGACGACATTAAAAAAGCATTGTGGCAAAAGGAGAAGTTGCTTGTCACAAGCAATTGTGACAAGCAATTTCTGCTTTTGCCAGACTGCTTTTACAATCTTTTCACATATCACAAAAGTAGTATTACGATTTTTCACATGTTTCCAAAACTTTTTTTAAGTCGTCTGCTTCAAGTAAGGGAATGTCGTCTGCAGGTGGTAAAGATTCAAATCCCGGTACAATCAAGCACTATTTCCAAGCAAAGGCACTCTCTGACATGATGAATTGCTATAAGTGATGAAACGGTTATATTTATATGCAATACGCGTTAGGTATATACATTTTTCAAATTCATGCGCCGGCAAAGGTATCCTTTCGGCTGACATTTTTTTCTTGATTAGTACAATACTTATGTCATAGTTTTCATTAAATATACATCGTATGAAAGAACATTCTATATAGTTACCCTTTGAAATCCCATTTTAGGAAATTGCTGTAAATGAATGACGTACGTACTCTAGGAACTGTATCAACAATTTGAGAATTACAAAAAGTTATTTTCCCCATTTTTCTCCAGCAATTCAATTAAGCAATACAAAGAATCTAAAACATTTTCGTTGAAACAAATTCGATTATTTCAGGATTCATTGTTTCTAATCTCTTTAACTATTGCGTTCAGATTTAGGTCAATGTTTAATTTATCTAAGGTTATGGTTCCATTAAAACATCTTAGTATTAAAACATCATTAGTATCAATAATGGATTTAGCATTTAAGTGTGCGAATAAATGTAACGCGCCCGAGTTCATCAGTAGGCTTCGGCGGACTGTCAATAAATCCCGACTCCATCATTCATTGCCTCCCGTATGGAAATGTGGAACGGTTCAAATTGATATCAACGTCAGGAGAAATGATATGTTGAAAATCAATAGAGTTTGTAGTATATTTTTCCTTAGATTGATTGGTATTTTGTTTTATAAAAATAGAGTTTTGTGTCGTCTACTATCAAAAATCTCAAATATATGCTTGAATCTGATGAGAAAAGATACTCTGAGAAGCAAACAGGTTAGATCATAGGCTAGCCGTCAATTTACTTGGTGGCTGGTCTGGATCTAACCTGTTTGCATAAGAATGTAGTCGGTTCCAGCACTATATGGGTTAATACTTTAATTCTCATTAGAAGTAATCACCTATTTTGTCAAAATGGTTTCAAACATTTTTTTGTCGGATATAATTCGTTAAGGTGTAACGAAGTAATATGCTGACTATTAAATACTTTACGTAAAGATTTCATTGGAGGTTAAGATAAACCAAACCATATAATACGATATTCCGAATGGTCCATGTAACGTAGTGGTGTTGAACATATTTTGTTCTATCAGTATTTTAATTATATTGCAGCGGTATATATACCACTATATGTTTTTTGAATTTTTGCAATCAGAACTATATAAAGGTTGTTGTTTTTCAATTAAATGATTGATACCCTTATAACTCCTGTCTTGCTGAAAAGTCGACTTATAAATTCGCACAGAATCGACAGCGTGTTAAGACCAGTTGTATATACATTATTTTCCTTAGTTCGACGTAGTAATGCCCTAAACAGTCTATTATAGTATGAGCTTCGATTGCCTTAAATATGATATGTCAATATCTGAATAGATCTCTATTCATCCAGGTCATGGTATTTGATAACTTGTTGGAAATAATAAAGATCAACCGACCAACCAGAAGTCAAATTAATTGGGTCTGTACTTTCCTCTCAGTAGTTGTGTAACCTTGCCACCAGGAGACCTACAAAAAACAAGGATGCAAATTACAAGGATGTGTAATGAAACAGTACATGGTCCGACTCTCTCAGATGATCCGGTTGTCTTTTACTAAACAAAGGTGTATGTGACTTTTGACGCTTATAGTGCTGGAACCAACTTCATGATTATGCAAAAAGGTTTGATCAAGGCCAGCCGCCAAGTAAACTTGCGGCTGGCCTGTGATATAACATGTTTGTTACACTTAGCATCTCTCCTCATCATAATTGAGCAGTTATTTATGGTTTTTGAAGGCAGCCGATTCTAAGATCATTTTTTAGAAAATTAACCAGCATTCTAAGGGTTATAATACAAGCGTTTAAATTACATAATGTTTCATTCGTTGCTATAACGTCTGGTCTAGTCACTAGTCACAGTGTTGCTTAGCCTTACACAACAAGACGTTATAGGCGTTGGAATATGTTATCAAAATCGGTTGTATTGCTATTAGATACGTTTGCCAGTATATGCCTAGATACATGTAGATCACTGGAATGAAGTGGAATGGTTCTTAGACTCCTCCTGCTAGTTCTGTTCTAAACATTTTCTTCTACCCTATTGTTTTTCCTTTCCAATAGTATTGCTTTATAATTCAAAGATTTGCAGCGTGCTGTTTCTCTTTGAATGTCAAATGAGTATTGAAAAGCTATGTCTTTTGTTTCGTAAGTGTAAATGTCTCTTAAAATTGCCAGTTGACTGATCATGTAACTGCTATACATTTTAAAATACTTGTAGAAAGTATGCTCTTGTTCTTTACTAGGACATAAATGAATAACAAATATTATGTATTATAAGTAGCTTAGAAGTGTACCTAGAAGAGTGCATATATGTGCAATTATTCACATACCGGTTCTTTCGTATTTTGACATACCCTTTTAAAAGTGTCTTCCTGTACATGAATAAAAAAGAAAAAAAGAATGTAAAGTGAATACTATACGTATCTTAGAAGTACCGCTATATAAAACAGCGTTCCATTCTAAAAATGTGTCTTATTTCATATGTCAAATCACTCGTATACAGGCTTGCTTTGTACTTGAACAAAACCAGAAATAAAGAATGTATACTATGTATCATTCGTAACCTACAAGAACAGCTATATGTGCAGCTATGCACCGACTTGTCTGTCAGTACAATAAGGTTCCAATGCATTACCGGGACGCTAAATGAACATTATTATTATTTTATATGTCGCACGCAGGACAAAATGATCCTGGAAGAAAAATATTTTCTTTTCGTTTCAATTCTTCCATACCGCCATGGTCTGAAAAACGCACACTATTGAATTAATGTGAACATTTATCATATTCCTAACGGTAGGCGTATGAATCCATTTAGACAGTTTGACAGCCTAGCATCAAAGCACTCATTTGATAAATGACGTATTATGTCAGGGATGCACAGACTAGAGAAATACAGCATTTTTGTCCTTTTGTACTGCGAGACGCGTTAATAAAGACGCAGTCGGTGTATTGATACAATGACATGCAATGTCAAAATGCATTAAGACAGTTACAATTGCTCTAAGAATATATACAGACGCAATTCAAGAATACAACACACTGTTCAATGACACTAAGACCTGTTTCGAAATGCATTCATTCAGTCGCAAGTTCATTCAATCAAGCGTTGATACTATCCGAGGCGTCTTAAAGAGTATTACCACCGATTTGTATCGGACATGTTTGATACGTTCGAGATGCATAATCCTCTGACGGTGTGAATTTCTCTTCTCGTTAATCGAAGTATCTCTCTATTCGTTAATCCCTGGAAAAAGGGAAAGAGGGTCGGGTTTTTTCTCACTGGAATAGAGGCTGAACTCTGATAAAATACATTCACAAAAGTTCACCATCGCTTTCATTTCAATATAACACAATACAATTCAACAATGAAAAATGTTTTTTCTTAATAGAGACCTCTGGCCCAATATACATACAATTCTCAATTTCGAGTAACAAAGGAGTGGTTTAACATCTATGCTCTCTAGAAAACCCGTATCTTTATGACGTCGTCATTGAAAAACATGTGCTATTCGGTTATGCATCAATAAACAAATCATAATGTCTGTGAATAAAAAGGAATGTATTTAAAGATGCCCTTGCAATAAACAGTAGTGAAAGGAATCCATATCATAATATTTTAGTTTTCTACAAAGTTGACTTTAAAAATGGAAAATGTTACTTTTTAAAGAAAATAGTGGAATATTTCTTTCTTTAGTTCAAATCAAAAGGAACACGAAGAGTTAGGTCAACTGCGTTTTTATTTAAATGACTGCGTGTGCTTTGGGCGTTTCTTTTTAAAGAGGATCAAGCCATTCTTACAAGGTTCTAGATCTGCTAGAGGTTTGCTGTTTTAGGTCACGTTAACAAAGATCGCATAAACGTTTGTAAGTTATTGCTATGCCCCTAGTATTCTGTTATTCTGCTAATAAATAAATTACAGGGTAAATATTTCATTGTATTTATGCACCACCAGTACTTTTGTAGAAAACAATTTATAGCTTAAGTAAATATTGTATCCAGATTTGCGATTCACTATTGTATTTTCACAACAAACACACCTTATCTTAACCGAAACAAATAATTTTGTTTGTGTGTTTAAACACGACCATCCCTTTCGGAAAGAGTTGTTTATATTATCTGATGGGTATGGTCAGCCGTATTACGTTCACAGAAGTTGAAATTCATTTTGATCCAAATGAACGACATTCATTGATACACAACTGATGTCGCCAATATCTTGCGCCTACGCTAGACTTACCAAAATGTTTAGTACAGACTTTGTGTCATAGGAAAGCGTATGATAAATAAATAGAAGTATCTTTAAGAATATTTACAATTCTGCGATCCGAAACAAGTACATTTCATATGGTTGGAAGTGTTGTAGCAATATCATATTACAACTACTGTATTGCCATAACCAAAAGCTACAAGTGAGACATTATGAACGAAAGTTTCATATGCAATACATACAATCATAACTCTAAATAAAATGAAGTTGTTATACAACACTTTCTATTATAAGCAACTGCTAAAACATTTATAGATTCGAGCCATACCACTTTTGCCACTGCGTTTGGAAAAAAAGAAGCAAAAGAAAATCAGGAAGACAAACACGACAGGTACGTATCAATACGACTAACTTTACTTTAAAATATAATTAAACTTGTTTATTGGCCTATAAGGTACATAAGTGACACGTATTTTATCCTTACATAGCAAAACAAAGAATGTATATTCAAACAATGGTAACATAATCGTCTTCAAGCATGGCCTAATGAGAATGTTTGTGATTATTGAATATGAGTGCAAAATCAAATTGGACAAGTCGAACATTCCCATGGCAGAAAGTGTGTTTTATGTAGTAGAAGTGTTAGCATGTAATTGTGTAGGGACGGGCTTTATAAGATTTTTACTAATATGATCCTACCTCATTAACACCTCTCAATTGATAAACGCACTACAGTATAAACATTTTATATATTACATTTTCGATTTCAATCAATCCTTACACTTAGTGACAATGTCAGAGTTAGTTGGAACATTTTTCATTTATCATAAAAATGAGAATACATTATGAAATCGAGGTGGTGAATGGATACACTGATGTATTGATTAGTTTATACAATATCACCTTATCTTGTAACTTGGTTCTTTTGACAAGGATGGTTTTCTTATAACATTGAGGTATTCTAAACAGGGGTTGTTACGTTATGTCTCGATTATAAACAAACTTTGATAGTTGAGAACCATTAACCGTAGTAGTGCTTGAACCGACTCCATGCTTCTACAAAGAGGTTAGATCCAGGCAGCCGCCAAGTCTGAGTATCTTTCCTCATTAGAGCTTATCAGACTTTTAAGGTTTTAGATAGCAGACCACATACTGATGTATTTTAAGAAATTACCCAGCACACCAAGGACTTAACAGGGGCTGTTACATATTGTCTCGATCACTGCTTGTTATTAACATAATCAACTTTGTTAGTCGAGCACCATTAGAGTATTGTGGGCGTATCGTTTCTTCCCTCACTGACAATTGAGGCGTCTGTTTATCTGAATTGGGTAAACACCGGCAAGTTCTATCACATCATCAGTGTAAATGAACTGAACAACACGGTGATGTTGGACTTTTGTCCCCATCCCTATTCTAAAGGGTGCTTGTTCACAAATGTGAGGAGATCTGAAAGTTGAAAATTACTTTCTTTAAAATTGCACAACTGCTGTAATATCAAAAGATACGATCTGAGGAATAGTCAAATCTAAAAGCACTATGGGTATTTTTAATCTTCCTAGGCAGGTTCTTAATTCACTTACAGCAATTAAACACAAATACGACTCTTGCCTAAAAGGTCGTTATATTCATAACTGGGTAATTCCGAATATTCAGCACTGCGGTTGTTTTTAAAGATATACTGCTTAACTCTTATAATGCTGGGTAATTTTCTAAAAGTATATCTTTGTATCGCCTGCTTTCCAAAACCTTAAATATCTGCTTAATTTTGATGAGGAAAGATATTCAGAGTAACAAGCAGGTTGGGTCAAAGGCCAACCGCCAAATTACTTAGCTATTGGCCTGGATCCAACCTGTTTGCACAAGCATAAAGGCGGTTCCAGAACTATAAGTGGTAATGATCACACATACATTCACTCAAAGTGCATTACCAAGCAAGATACGAAATAGTACCATAATCAAGCACATAATCAACCCCATGTAAAGTAATTCAACTGACCTTTTCTCAAATAAGCTGTTATGTCATCAACAAAAATTATACAGATTTCTTACACAACCATCGCCACCAAACAAAGATCGGGTCTTTTTATACTACAAAAGATAAAAAAAACATCAGTTCAATTAAAAAATGTGTATCGAGTCGAGTCGTAGCGCATTACGGTGCTTCGGTGAAAAACTCGATTGATAAATAGACGCACGATTATTCTCTGACGTAAATTGCTAGTGTCATGTGATTAAGATGACGAGCAATTTTGTATTCTGGTTCCCCAATATTCCAAACCGTTTAGACGATTTCGCAGGGTGGGAATAAGTAGGTCATTGTTTACGAGACGAATCGTTTAACCAGTGTTCTATGAGAACGTGTGGTCAGACCCTTTTGCCAAAGTTGATGATTTTGTTACTTGCCGATGTTATGAACTGTGTATTTTATGTTCAGTTATATGGCAATAAAATATGTTTAAACTAAGTGTTCTATATCTGCAAGCGAAATTGGTTACATTTCAATGAACTGTTCTTAACGGAGTTAAATAGTAAATTGAATGTAAAAGAATATATTTCTAAGCATCTCTATTGTCATTTCATCCATTAGATACATATTTATTTCAACGGGATTGAAATCTCAATTCACGAGGTTGTCGTTGTAAGCCTTGTGGTGCTGGAACCGACTTCATGCTTATGCAAACATGTTAGGTCTTCGCAAGCCGCCAAGGTAATTGGCGGCTTGCCTGTGATCTTACCTGTTTGCTACTCTGAATATAATTCCTCATAAAGATTAAGCAGATATTTATGATTTTGGTCAGCAGACGGCACAACTATCTTCTTCTAAAAGATTACCCAGCGTTCTAAGGGTTAAGGAGGCAAACAGAATGATTATGTGTGTTCGTTACCAATGTAGTAAATCAACTTCGTCAATAGCGACACGCTTTGAATAATTTAAAACAAAACGAAGAGCATGTTTGTAAAACACGTGATATTGGTATCTAACTTACCAGTCTTCCCTCTAATTTTCTTACAAATTGACATTAACGATGAAGGAAATTGGAATGAATGTGTTTCTTTTATGGGACCTGAAGTGAAATTATCATAGATTAGTGTTGTTCTTTCCTCCGTAGCGACCTTAAAATTATATGTCTCATTTCTATACGTAACAAAACCAAGAGAACAACAAAACCGTACCATTCTTAGGACATGAAAGGCGATATGTTTTTGTTGCTCCTCCGATCAACCATCCGTAGTATTCTTGGATGTATTACCTAATATTTCCAATATTTCCCACAATGCTGTCAAGATTCGTCTGCAACACACTGGTCAAATGTCGTAATTGTTCTGAAATGTGTGAAAGAAAAAATATAAAATCTATTTGTCGCAGCGAGAGAATGTCATAACTTACCAAACGTTGAAACATAGCTTGGTCGTTCCATAAGATATACGGCAGACGACAAAAATATGAAAGAACTATTGGTGTACTGCATTGGTTAGAAACCATCGTGACTTAAGAAAATTGATTGTCACAGGCAATTTCTACTCTAGCAATGGTAGTTTCTTTTGACTTATGACACATATACGTGATAAGATGGAATATGAAGGTGATTTTAAATGTGAGCCAATCGAGAAAAAAACTCATCAAGTGTGAGACATTTAAAAGAACAGTTTTGAATTATTACTTTCTTGCGTATTTTTTACAAATTTCGATGTACTTTTTGTTGGCAAAAGTAGGCCAGAAAAGACATTTGTAACACTTTTATGGTTTTTATACCTTAATTCAAAGTAGACTGAACTGGTACACAATGAACTATGTATGTGAAAGAGGAAGTAAATCCACTTTTATCTTGAAATACGATTTTTAAAATCCAGAAAACCTGAAACGGGAACGAAATAAGTTTAAAGTCATAATCGTCCGGTTTTATTTTGGATCGAGTTTACCCTTTACCAAACGGCAAATTTTCGACTGTCCCGCATTGAAAGAGTTTGCAGACAACATTTCAAAATGTGATGAAATTGAAATCAAAGACCTTCATTGAAATTAGACTTGTTACCAAGCAAGAAAGCAAAAAAAAAAAGAAAGAAATACTGCCCACCCTCTTGGTAAACGGCAAAATGTAGTTTAATTTGCACTTTAACCTTTTTTGTGACTGGTCAAAATTGAAAGATGCACGATAAAACCAACATGAAACCATCACCTCGTCCAAATTTGGGATACAACTCCATATGACATAAGGAAAATGGAAAATTGCCCATTCACACTTTACTTTTCTAGTCTACGTAGACCACTTTAGAAAAGCTTTGTAACCATGTGCAAATACATTTCAGTTCTGTTGTTGTGATATGTGAATAGATTGAAAAAGGATTTTGGCAAAAGGAGAAATCGCTTGTGACAAGAAATTAATCCTTTTGCCACAATGCTTTCTGAAAACCCTCTGCTGCAAGACGCCAACATTCAGCGATAGGTTGAAATGTGTTAAGGCATAACTAATTAACTATGTTTTCTCATAGTTATATAGATATGTATGCCTATTAGACGAATCACAATACGTTATGATGGAGAAGATGCTTATGTAAAGGAGACAAGCCTTAACGTTCTGGATTGATATATTGTCTCCACATGCCACAATTGATGCCTGAGTTTTGACGCTTCCTTGACATGTACTGTACTAAATTCATTGTCAGGTTAGACTGAAATTGGTATGCACTTGACATCAATGGGTTATACTGGTTGTTACACAAGTTTACTGTGATAACTGTTTCCTATTGGAATAACGTTAAACGTCACAATGTGTTCCTAAAGTGCATACCATAACTATGTGTTGCTAACGGGAGACTTTAATGGTTTCAAGATGTACCACCCTTAAAGTATTAGTTAATATCTCTTTGCCAAGTATTAACATATTAGTTTTACATAACCTATTCATGGGTTGCCAACGGGAGACAACCATGTTTCAAAATACATGTTCCTTAAAGTTTAAGTACATAAGCGTTTAACAACGATCTTGAAATAAGTCATGATTGAGCAGTCTCGAGCCTACTTCCTGAATAGATTATCATTATATACAATACTAAATAGTGATTTGATGTTCAAGATAACAAACAGACATTTGCACATTACAAAATAACACAATTGACTTTAGACAGTTGTGATAGCGTGATAGGAAGTAATATCAATGTTGAGTAGCATAAAGTGAAATTTACATAATACATTGCACTATAAGTAATATACGAAGCTTGCACTCAAATTGCCATCAAGACGTGTGTGGCTGCCTTAATTTAGACGTCACTGCGGACAAGAATCCTCTTTCAGAATTATCGTATATCCAATGTAATACTCCTTTTAATCAGGTTAGAGGTCTTAGAGTGTGGGGCATACACCACTCTTACCATGCTTGCCTTACCAACTCCCCTTCCATTACTGATATAGATACTCATACATAGGAGCGTAGCCTCATTATCGGACGCCAGGTTTGACATTCGAACTGAACAGTTAATGATCCACCGGGGAAATCTGACAACTATGGAACGCCTTTTTAAGTTTTATGGAGCTTGCCGCTGGCCTTAAAAAATAAATCTATCTTGACATCCCCGTATATATAGCGACTAACATGACTTATCCAAGAAATTGGCGGCTGGTATGTGATCTAACCTGTTTGCTACTCTGAGTATCTTTCCTCATTGATATTAAGCATATAGTTAAGGTTTTGGAACGCAGACGACACCAACGTCTTGTCTAAAAAATAATCAAATATTTTAAGGATTAAGAAGGTTTCATATAAAACTGTGTAAATGGTATAAATGGTTCACAATCAGATTATGGATTATATTTTAAGGGTTTTAAGACAATTGAAAGTGTAAAATTTAGTGTTATTTTCTTAAATGTAAGGAATCAAGAATATATTCTAATGGCCTAGCTTTCAACGAGAAAGGAAAGATGACCAGCAACAAGGATAGCAAACCATAACGAGTTTGTTTGACAAATCATAACAGCAGAATATTAACAATACATGCAAGCTTAATTCACAATCACTTCCATAACTATGATTAATAAATCTACAGATCAAATCAAATGATCGCAGCTGCGATAGTAAAATTCAACACAATTACAAATTGAAGCAGCAACGCTTTGTTAAACCACACTGTTTTCTTAATTCATAGATCCCATACCTATTTGGTCACAGACTTAATTGATCACACATATCAACTCATTTTTTTCTCTTTTGAATATATATAAAACTTTCTAGTTGTTCCCCGTTACCTCATTCTTATCATTCGCTTGAACAATCTGCAAAACAAAAACAAAAACTATAACTATTCAGTAATATGTTTTCTGTACCCCTCAATAGTTACTTGTTTATTTAGTTTAGAATAATAATTCTAGAATATAAAATGATTAAACAACAGGATCCTCCGGGGACTTGTTTCTTTAATTTGTTTAGCAAGTATACACTGGAATATAATAGAAGCAAAAAAGATACACGTCTAAACATACACGTTCTACACTGAAACATTCTAGAAGGACAATTGATAAACACCTAGATATACATATTCTAATCCTGTATAGGGATTTGCAGACAAATTACTATACCGTAATATCATTATAAACTCAACAGTACATATTACATATTGAAATATTGAATACTATATATCTGTAAAGGTTAAAATCAACAATGAATACATATCATATGACAGAAGTTATTTTTAATTTGAACCAGTCACAAATACCCACACGGGTTATGTATTAAACTGCATAATCTAAAGCAATAACAAGCGTTATGAAGCTGTCTAAAGTACATCTCGGTACCCCGTACAGATACTTCGATTCGATTGATGCATGAGACTAAGTCGGATTGTTTCTTTCCAACGTTGTTTTGTCCTTAATACCCCTTTAATTCTCAATTGAAGATAGGCTATACTGACAAATATTGTAATATTGCTTTCGAACTAAGTTTTTTCAACATCAAGACTATTCTCGTCGAATTCTACTTTAGAAACTCCATTTTTATTTATTGGGAAATCCGATTCTGTCTGAAATGTTCAAAATGATAGGAAAGCCTTTATTTTTAAAGCTTTGGTAAAAATGGTGACATCATACATGAAGTAAAATGTTGTTAGATTAAAATGGATTTCTGTGTCATTCCATTGTCATGCAAATGTTAACATATCCTTCAGCATTCTATTTGGTTATGTTATTGAATTCGTTCGTATCCCAGCGTTAAGAAACTGTCACGGTCTTCGCATATTTTTTTCTCCGAGGAGAACAAAGCTTTACGATAACTCTTTTGGATTGCATAAAAAAAGAGTTATATGTGTCATGTAACGACTGTACTATTTAATCAAATATATTTCACTCGTATTCATCTGCCAAAAGGAACTTCAGAATTTCAGAGAGGTAAAACATGAAATGGGTAGTTCACCCCTTTGTACCCGGCTGTTTCCATCGAATATCAAAAGGAAAACGCATTTGACTATTGCACATTGTATCATTCTATTTTCAACCAAACAACAGCGACAATATATGGGACTGTTTTAGTCTTTCATTCTTAAATCACCTCTCGGTTGTTATAGAGAATGCCTTTCAATTGCGTTAATGGTCGACAGTGGTGCAGTGCACCGGCCTTTTGTACAGAGGGTCCTGGGTTCGAATCCCCGTTAAGCGAGGTAAAAAGTTACGGGACTAACCCACGAATCGGCGCGAGTACTGGTGTAGTATCCAGGAAGCAGTCATCGAAAGTGAATTAAAAACGCTTTCAGCTTCGGTCAAAATCGATGTAAAAAAAGATAAGTTCAAAATAGTTTCCCCTAAGAATATGTAATTTACCAAATGAAAAAAAACTAATCTTTTTGCAGTATTCTCTTTTGAAAAATGTAACAGTTGTTCTTTCATGGCGTCAGCCGCACACTCACAATGTAAGTCATATTTGTAAGTGTGTACAACATGGTAAATGCGTAAAGCTAACTCAAAGGACAGCCTTTCTTGACCCAATTATTCTCTTTAACACAGTATGCTGGATCAAAGTGATAACATTGTATAGGATCGAAATATGCAGATAATTTACTACAATTCTAGCGGCCATTGACATGAATGTTCTCGTCAGAGAAAACGTGTAGGCACATTTTACTAATAAATAAATGTGAAGAGTCGGTTTGTAGATTTCCCTTTTGCCAACAATACGTTGCAGATTACGTTACAACATTGATGCAGCTTTATCATATGTCACAACATTGATGTAGCTTTATCATCAAACTGTTCTTGCATTCAGAGACAATTTTTTTAATTTGTTTCCGACTTTACTGTATTGTGTTTATTTGCTAAGTTAAACTGAAATATATAAAGAAATCATTTTTTTCTCAATAAACATATCCTTCGATAGCCATCAAATTCTTTATAGATACGAAACACAATTCACGAATACATTGTATTTATACCATTGAGAATATTTATATGGAAGATAGAATGCGTCATGCAAATGCAGCAAGTGAAACGCTTATTCTTTTATGTATCTTTTTACGTTTATATTAAAATATTTCAAGTGCTATGTTCATCAGACAATGTTATTATTTGTACTTTTCTAGTTGTGTGTTATAATTGATCAAATGTCATGTGCGAGGATGATGGCGTCTGATAATTAGATTCCAGCCCAAGTATAAACAATAACAAATCATGCAGAACCCATTACATTAAGTGACATGGAAAAATGCCCTCGACATTGAGCTGTTTGCTTGTTCGATCGATCTTTTAACCGATTCCCCCAGAGGAATGTTCATGACTGGTCCGATTACAAAAAAGAAATACAGTAATAACCAATAACTACAAAGATCAAATAAATTCGCTTCGCAGTATTTATAAGAAACCATTGTAACAAAGGTATGAATTTGTCATTTGGAGAAATGTATCCGTGTTTTCTTTGTGCTTTGTTAAGCATTGTGCAGAGTGTGTGAGATAATTCCTTTTATTTAACACAAAACCACATAACACATATTTGCGTCTTGCAGCAGACGACATTCAAAAAGCATTGTGGCAAAAGGAGAAGTTGCTTGTGACAAGCAATTGTGACAAGCAATTTCTGCTTTTGCCAGACTGCTTTTACAATCTTTTCACATATCACAAAAGTAGTATTAAAATGTTCTCATGTTTCCAAAACTTTTCTTAAGTCGTCTGCTTCAAGTAAGAGAATGTCGTCTGCAGGTGGTAAAGATTCAAATCCCGGTACAATCCAGCGATATTTCCAAGCAAAGGCACTCTCTGGCATGATGAATTGCTAAAGTGATGAAACGGTTATATTTATATGCAATACGCGTTAGGTATATACATTTTTCAAATTCTTGCGCCGGCAAAGGTATCCTTTCGGCTGACATTTTTTTCTTGATTAGTACAATACTTATGTCATAGTTTTCATTAAATATACATCGTATGAAAGAACATTCTATTTAGTTACCCTTTGAAATCCCATTTTAGGAAATTGCTGTAAATGAATGACGTACTCTAGGAACTGTATCAACAATTTGAGGATTACAAAAAAATATTTTTCCCATTTTTCTCCAACAATTCAATAAAGCAATACGAAGACTGTAAAACATTTTCGTTGAAACAAATTCGATTATTGCAGGGTTCATTCTTTCTAATCTCTTTAACTATTGCGTTCAGATTTAGGTCAATGTTTTATCTATCTAAGGTTATGGTTCCATTAAAACATCTTATAGTATCAATAATGGATTTATCTCGGAATTTGTCCACACGCTTTTGAGTCATTAGATAAACAAATCCAGTCAGATGTTAATACGCACAACATCCGGCTATCCATAGGGTAGTTTGTTTAAGATAGAGTTTCTGTCCGGTCAAATCGAAATCACGGTCCAATCCAGACATGTTAATCCGATTTCGCGGCCATAAAATGCTCCAAATAATGATATCTGAGGCCAGAAGAATGATGGCTGATTGCTAGTATTTTGGCTTTTAAGTGTGCGAATAAATGTAACGCGCCCGAGTTCATCAGAAGGCTACAGCGGACTGTCAATAAATCCTGACTACATCATTCATTGCCTCCCGTATGGAAATGTGGATCGGTTCAAATTGATATCAACGTCAGGAGAAATGATATGTTGAGAATCAATAGAGTTTGTAGTATATTTTTCCTTAGATTGATTGGTATTTTATTTTATGAAAATAGAGTTTTGTGTCGTCTACTATCGAAAATTTCAAATATCTGCTTGATTCTGATGAGAAAAGATACTCTGAGAAGCAAACAGGTTAGATCATAGGCTAGCCGTCAATTTACTTGGTGGCTGGTCTGGATCTAACCTGTTTGCATAAAAATGTAGTCGGTTCCAGCACTATATGGGTTAATACTTCAATTCTCATTAGAAGTAATCACCTTTTTGTCAAAATGGTTTCAAACCTTTTTGTCGGATGTAATTCGTTAAGGTGTAACGAAGTAATATGCTGACACTTAATACTTTAGAAAAAGATTTCATTGGAGGTTAAGATAATCCAAACCATATAATACGATATTCCGAATGGTCCATGTAACGTAATGGTGTTGAACATATTTTGTTCTATCAGTATTTTAATTATATTGCAGCGGTAAATATACCAATATATGTTTTTTATTTTTTGCAATCAGAACTATATAAAGGTTGTTGTTTTTCAATTAACTGATTGATACCCTTATAACTCCTGTCTTGCTGAAAAGTCGACTTATAAATTCGCACAGAATCGACAGCGTGTTAAGACCAGTTGTATATACATTATTTTCCTTAGTTCGACGTAGTAATGCCCTAAACAGTCTATTATAGTATGAGCTTCGATTGCCTTAAATATGATATGTCAATATCTGAATAGATCTCTATTCATCCAGGTCATGGTATTTGATAACTTGTTGGAAATGATAAAGATCAACCGACCAACTAAAAGTCAAATTAATAGAGTCTGTACTTTCCTCTCAGTATTTGTGTAACCTTGCCACCAGGAGACCTACAAAAAAACAAGGATGCAAATTACAAGGATGTGTAATGAAACGGTACATGGTCCGACTCTCTCAGATGATCCAGTTGTCTTTTACTAAACAAAGGTGTATGTGACTGTTGGCCCTTATAGTGCTGGAACCAACTTCATGATTATGCAAAAAGGTTTGATCAAGGCGATTCAAAGATCATTTTTTAGAAAATTAACCAGCATTCTAAGGGTTATAATACAAGCGTTTAAATTACATAATGTTTCATTCGTTGCTATAACGTCTGGTTTAGTCACTAGTCACAGTGTTGCTTAGCCTTACAAAACAAGACGTTATAGGCGTTGGAATATGTTATCAAAATCGGTTGTATTGCTATTAGATACATTTGCCAGTATATGCCTAGATACATGTAGATCACTGGAATGAAGTGGAATGGTTCTTAGACTCCCCCTGCTAGTTCTGTTCTAAACATTTTCTTCTACCCTATTGCTTTTCCTTTGTAATAGTATTGCTTTATAATTCAAAGATTTGCAGGGTGTTGTTTCTCTTTGAATGTATAATGATTATTGTAAAGCTATGTCTTTTGTTTCGTAAGTGTAAATGTCTCTTAACATTGCCAGTTGACTGATCATGTAACTGCTACACATTTTAAAATACTTGTAGAAATTATGCTCTTGTTCTTTACTAGGACATAAATGAATAACAAATATCATGTATTATAAGTAGCTTAGAAGTGTACCTAGAAGAGTACATATATGTGCAATTATTCACATACCGGTTCTTTCGTATTTTGACATACACTTTTAAAAGTGTCTTCCTGTACATGAATAAAAAAGAAAAAAAGAATATATAAATAATACTATACGTAGCTTATACGTACCGCTATATAAAACAGCGTTCCATTCTAATAATGTGTCTTATTTCATATGACAAACCACTCGTATACAGGCTTGCTTTGTACTTGAACAAAACCAGAAATAAAGAATGTATACCATGTATCATTCGTAACCTACAAGAACAGCTATTCGTCCAGCTATGCATGGACTTGTCTGTCAGTACAATAAGGTTCAAATGCATTACCGGGACGCTAAATGAATATTATTGTTATTTTATATGTCGCAGGCAGGACAATATGATCCTGGTAGAAAAATATTTTCTTTTCGTTTCAATTCTTCCATACCGCCATGGTCTGAGAAATGCAAACTATTGAATTAATGTGAACATTAATCATATTCCTAACGGTAGGCGTAAGAATCCATTTAGACAGTTTGACAGCCTAGCATCAAAGCACTCATTTGATAAATGACGTATTATGTCAGGGATGCACAGACTAGAGAAATACAGCATTTTTGTCCTATTGTACTGCGAGACGCGTTAATAGAGACGCAGTCGGTGTATTGATACAATGACATGCAATGTCAAAATGCATTAAGATAGTTACAATTGCTCTAAGAATATATACAGACGCAATTCAAGAATACGACACACTGTTCAATGACACTAAGACCTGTTTCGAAATGCGTTCATTCAGTCGCAAGTTCATACAATCAAGCATTGATCCTATCCAAAACTTCTTAAAGAGTATTACCACCGATCTGGATCGGACATTTTTGATACGTTAGAGATGCATAATCCTCTGACGGTGTGAGTTTCTCTTCTCAATAATCGGAGTACCTCCTCTCTATTCGTTATTCCGTGGAAATAGGGAAAGAGGGTCGGGTTTTTTCTCATTGGAATAGAGGCTGAACTCTGATAAAATACATTCACAAAAGTTTACCATCGCTTTCATTTTAATATAACACAATAGAATACAACAATGAAGAATGTTTTTTCTTAATAGAGACCTCTGGCCCAATATACATATAATTCTCAATTTCGAGTAACAAAGGAGTGGTTTGACATCTATGCTCTCTAGAAAACACGTATCGTTGTGACGTCGTCATTGAAAAACATGTGCTAATTCGGTTATGCATCAATAAACAAATCATAATATCTGTGAATAAAAAGGAATGTATTTAAAAATGCCCTTACAATAAACAGTAGTGAAAAGAAACCATAATATAATATTTCAGTTTTCTACAAAGTTGACTTTAAAAATGGAAAATGTTACTTTTTAAAGAAAATAGTGAACTATTTCTTTCTTAAGTTCAAATCAAAAGAAACACGAAGAGTTAGGTCAACTGCGTTTTTATTTAAATGACTGCGCGTGTGCTTTGGGCGTTTCTTTTTAAAGAGGATTAATTCATTCTTACAAGGTTCTAGATCTGCTAGAGGTTTGCTGTTTTAGGTCACGTACACAAAGATCGCATAATCGTTTGTAAGTTGTTGTTATGCCCCTAGTATTCTGGTATTCTGCTTATAAATAAATTACAGGGTAAATATTTCATTGTATTTATGCATCACCAGCACTGTTGTAGAAAACAATTTATAGCTTAAGTAAATCCTGTATCCAGATTTGCGATTCACTATTGTATTTTCACAACAAACACAACTTATCTTAACCGAAAAAATAATTTTGTTTGTGTGTTTAAACACGACCATCCCTTTCGGAAAAAGTTGTTTATATTATCCGATGGGTATGGTTAGCCGTATTATGTTCACAGAAGTTGAAATCAATTTTGATCCAAATGAACGACATTCATTGATACACAACTGATGTCGCCAATATCTTGCGCCTACGCTAGACTAACCAAAATGTTTAGTACAGACTTTGTGTCATAGGAAAGCGTATGATAAATAAGTAGAAGTATCTATAAGAATATTTACAATTCTGCGATCCGAAACAAGTACATTTCATATGGTTGGAAGTGTTGTAGCAATATTATATTACAACTACTGTATTGCCATAACCAAAAGCTACAAGTGAGACATTATGAACGAAAGTTTCATATGCAATACATACAATCATAACTCTTAATAAAATGAAGTTGTTATACAACACTTTCTATTATAAGCAACTGTTAAAACATTGATAGTTTCGAGCGATACCACTTTTGCCACTGCGTTTGGAAAAAAAGAAGCAAAAGAAAATCAGGAAGACAAACACGACAGGTACGTATCAATACGACTAACTTTACTTTTAAATATAATTCAACATAAGTGACACGTATTTTATCCATACATAGCAAAACAAAAAATGTATATTCAAACAATGGTAACATAATCGTCTTCAAGCATGGCCTAATGAGAATGTTTGTGATTATTCAATATGAGTGCAAAATCAAATTGGACAAGTCGAACATTAACATGGCAGAAAGTGTGTTTTATGTAGTAGAAGTGTTATCATGTAATTGTGTAGGAACAGGCTTTATAAGATTTTTACTAATATAATCCTACCTCATTAACACCTCTCAATTGATAAACACACTACAGTATAAACATTTTATATATCACATTTTCGATTTCAATCATTCCTTACACTTAGTGACAATGTCAGAGATAGTTGGAACATTTTTCATTTATCATAAAAATGAGAATACATTATGAAATCGAGGTGGTGAATGGATGCACTGATGTATTGATTAGTTTATACAATATCACCTTATCTTGTAACTTGGTTCTTTTGACAAGGATGGTTTTCTTATAACATTGAGGTATTCTAAACAGGGGTTGTTACGTTATGTCTCGATTATAAACAAACTTTGATAGTTGAGAACCATTAACCGTAGTAGTGATTGAACCGACTCCATGCTTCTACAAACAGGTTAGATCCAGGCAGCCGCAAAGTCTGAGTATCCTCCCTCATTAGAGCTTATCAGACTGTTAAGGTTTTAGATAGCAGACCACATACTGATGTATTTTAAGAAATTACCCAGCACACCAAGGACTTAACAGGGGCTGCTACATATTGTCTCGATCACTGCTTGTTATTAACATAATCAACTTTGTTAGTCGAGCACCATTAGAGTATTGTGGGCGTATTGTTTCTTCCCTCACTGACAATTGAGGCGTCTGTTTATCTGAATTGGGTAAACACCGGCAAGTTCTATCACATCATCAGTGTTAATGAACTGAACAACACGGTGATGTTGGACTTTTGTCCCCATCCCTATTCTAAAAGGTGCTTGTTCACAAATGTGAGGAGATCTGAAAGTTGAAAATTACTTTCTTTAAAATTGCACAACTGCTGTAATTTCAAAAGATACGATCTGAGGAATATTCACTTACAATATAGGCATTTCTAATCTTCCTAGGCTGGTTCTTAATTCACTTACAGCAATTAAACACAAATACGACTCTTGCCTAAAAGGTCGTTATATTCATAACTCGGTCATTCCGAATATTCAGCACTGCGGTTGTTTTTAAAGATATACTGCTTAACTCTTATAATGCTGGGTAATTTTCTAAAAGTATATCTTTGTATCGCCTGCTTTTCAAAACCTTAAATATCTGCTTGATTTTGACGAGGAAAGATATTCAGAGTAACAAGCAGGTTGGGTCAAAGGCCAGCCGCCAAATTACTTAGCTATTGGCCTGGATCCAACCTGTTTGCACAAGCATAAAGGCGGTTCCAGAACTATAAGTGGTAATGATCACACATACATTCACTCAAAGTGCATTACCAAGCAAGATACGAAATAGTACCATAATCAAGCACATAATCAACGTCATGTAAAGGAATTCAACTGACCTTTTCTCTAATAAGCTGTTATGTCATCAACAAAAATTATACGGATTTCTTACACAACCATCGCCACCAAACAAAGATCGGGTTTTTTTATACTACAAAAGATAAAAAAAACATCAGTTCAATTAAAAAATGTGTATCGAGTCGAGTCGTAGCGCATTACGGTGCTTCGGTGAAAAACTCGATTGATAAATAGACGCACGATTATTCTCTGACGTAAATTGCTAGTGTCATGTGATTAGGATGACGAGCAATTTTGTATTCTGGTTCCCCAATATTCCAAACCGTTTAGACGATTTCGCAGGGTGGGAATAAGTAGGTCATTGTTTACGAGACGAATCGTTTAACCAGTGTTCTATGAGAACGTGTGGCCAGACCCTTTTGCCAAAGTTGATGATTTTGTTACTTGCCGATGTTATGTACTGTGTATTTTATGTTCAATTATATGGCAAAAAAATATGTTTAAACTAAGTGTTCTATATCTGCAAGCGAAATTGGTTACATTTCAATGAACTGATCTTAACGGAGTTAAAAAGTAAATTGAATGTAAAAGAATATATTTCTAAGGATCTCTATTGTCATTTCATCCATGAGATACATATTTATTTCAACGGGATTGAAATCTCAATTAACGAGGTTGTCGTTGTAAGCCTTGTGGTGCTGGAACCGACTTAATGCTTATGCAAACATGTTAGGTCTTCGCCAGCCGCCAAGGTAATTGGCGGCTTGCCTGTGATCTTACCTGTTTGCTACTCTGAGTATAATTCCTCATAAAGATAAAGCAGATATTTATGATTTTGGTCAACTATCTTCTTCTAAAAGATTACCTAGCGTTCTAAGGGTTAAGGAGGCAAACAGAATGATTATGTGTGTTCGTTACCAATGTAGTAAATCAACTTCGTCAATAGCGACACGCTTTGAATAATTTAAAACAAAACGAAGAGCATGTTTGTAAAACACGTGATATTGGTATATAACTTTCCAGTCTTCCCTCTAATTTTCTTACAAATTGACATTAACGATGAAGGAAATTGGAATGAATGTGTTTCTTTTATGGGACCTGAAGTGAAATTATCATAGATTAGTGTTGTTCTTTCCTCCGTAGCGACCTTAAAATTATATGTCTCATTTCTATACGTAACAAAACCAAGAGAACAACAAAATCGTACCATTCTTAGGACATGAAAGGCGATATGTTTTTGTTGCTCCTCCGATCAACCAACCGTAGTATTTTTGGATGTATTGTCCAAGTCGTTTCCAATCAGACTTTAAACAGCCTTTGTTTGTTTCTAACAAAAAGGAAAAATGAGTACTTATTCTGTAATAGAGAATATTATCAAGCTCCTGGGAAAAGGGAGACATAAAATGAGATTAAGATCAATATCAAGAATTACTAATTGTCTTAAACTATACAGTTTCTCGTCAAATACATGAATGTAGAAAGACAAGAAGAAGAAAATGAATTAAAAGGTGACTCGAACCGATATACTTCGATTCGATTCATACTTGGATTTAAGCCAGGTTGTTTCTTTTTCACGTTGTATTGTCCTAAATACTCATTTGATTCCCAATGGAAGATAAACTTTACTAACAAACTGTATACCTTCGACGTATACTCTTTATTAGGGCCTTGCAGACAGATTGGAAATTCCAATATCTTTAAATAACATGAGACCAATAACTATACGGTAATCTCTCTATAAACTCAATAGTAATACTACATATCGAAATATTGAATACTATATCTCTGTAAAGGTTAAAATCAACAATGAATACATATCATATGACTGAAGTTGTTTTCAATTTGGACCAATTTTAAGAAATACCCACACAGGTTATATACTAAACTATATTTTATAAAGCAATAACAAGCGTTATGCAGCTGTCTAAAGTACATTTGGAATTCTGAAGCGACACTTCGATTCAAGTGATGCATGAAACTTAGCCGGGTTGATTCTATTCCACGTTGTGTTGGCCTAAATACCCCTTTGATTCTCAGTTGAAAATAGACTATACTGACAAATTACGTGCTAATGCTTTCGTCTTATTCCACATCACGACTATTCTAGGCGACACATACTTTAAAAACGCCATTGTTATTGGGAAATCCGATTCTGTCTTATATATGTTTTATGTAATGAGAAATCATTAACTTAAGTGTTGATAAATATGGTGATCAGCATGAAGTAAAATGTTATATGATTAAAAGGGATTTCTGTGTCGTTCCATTGCCATTCAAATGTTAACACATTAACATATCCTTCAGCATTCTGTTTGGTTATGTCATTGAATTCGTTCTTATCCCAACGTTTAGAAACTGTCACGGTTTTCACATTTTTATTGATACATCTTCTAAACTTCTAGACTTATACAAATATACATCGTCGTTTTAAACCATTTGTTTACAAAACAGTTCAGAGTGTTAATGTACCGACTTAACATTCAGTCGAATATATCTCATCTGCCAAAAGAAACCCAAGACACTTGAAAAGAAAAAAGAAAGAAAGAAAGAAAAAAAATGGGTAATTTTTCATTGTGCTTTTTTTTCATTGAATATTTAAAGGAAAGGGTGTTTCATTTTTGCACAATTTATCATTCTATTTTCAACCAAACAACAACGCCAGTTCATGTGACTGTTATAGATTTTTTATACTTTAAGTCATCTTTTGGTTGTTATAGGGAAGGCCTTTCAATTGTTTTTATGTCTCCAGTCTAAAAGGTAACACAAATGTACGTGTACAGTACTTTACAAATGTCTTCACAAAACGTCAGAACTATACACAATGGAAATTTTCCCTGAGGATATAGTTTACCTGATGGAAAATATAATCTATTTTGTATTATTAATAGTTTTTATTTTTGTCAAATATATCAGTTGTTTATTCATGGCATAATTCTGACATTTACCATGTATTTAGTTATATGTGAGTGTGCTTACTCCATTGCCTTAAGGACTGCTTATCTAGATCCAATTCTTCTCTGTAACACAGTGGGTGGGATCAAAGCGTTATCATTTAATACAATTTATGGAACTGGTACAACGCTGGTGTACCTTTATTATGTTTAAATCTTTCATTTGTTCAGGGACATTTAAAATCTGTATCCGACGTCACTGTATTGTGTCTAATTGCCAAGCTAAACTGACTTAACAATTCACAAACATTTTCCGCCATTGGAAATTATGAAATAGACGATAGATTGAGTTATGAACGCAGCAAATAAAATGCTTCGTCTTTTATAGATCTGTTCACGTTTATTTGAAAACAGTCCAAGTACTATGTATACCAAACATTTGTAGATATCTTTCGGAGAGCTCTGCTTTTTGTGATGAAACTTTAAACACTATTGCTGTTCCTTAACCACCGACTTTCTCAATTCTTATAGTATCGCCATACTTGAAAGTTCATTTTGTATATTGTGCTCAATGTTTGTTGATCATCTTTTCTGTTTAAGCCACATTCTATGTTATTGTAAATGTCCATAGACAAATTTTGACGATGATTGCCATTTGAGAATTGAATTAGATTGACTATGGAAAAGATGGATGAAAACCTCTTTACGTGTTCTGAAAACCAAATTAATAGTCTATTCGATCATATGTTGTATGGAATGTCTGCTATACTCACTCTACTCACTCATTGAATATGTTTATGACTTCGCTTCATCGATAATTGATGAGATGTAGGATGTGATTCATAACTCATTACAATCATCGCGGTTCTTGCACAGTGTGTACATAACGTGTTAAAAAGACATAATTATGTTTTATTTCAATATTAACATGAAAAATTAACTTTTAAACATTGTGATCATTGATCCACATACTGCAGCAGTGCTTGAAACTCCTAGCACCTGTTGGTATATATAAAATTGTCTAAAGCGAATTAACACATTTCTTTGATTTGAGCTTTGAGAAGCAAAATCAAGAAATTGTTCAATACAATGGAACGAAATATATATTGTCATCCCGAGATAGGGCAGACTTTGTCATAATGAAGAATGTGCTTCATGTGGCAAATATTTCTTTTTCCTTATGATATTGTTAATTTTTGCAGAATCTTATACATGGATATTTATTGTTCAACTCATTAGGTGGCGTCTTCATTAGGGAAAGGTGTGTTTATTCTGAAAGACTTTCGCAAAGTCATTAAAACCCAAGCTAAATTAATCACTGTCTGTTAGTTCACAAACGATTTGAGTTGCCTAATGATTTCAACGAATCAGTTTTTTTAGTGTGATGTATTTGACAAAACTTTTAGCTAAACCATTACCAAGCAATAACGACATTTGACCGGTCTGTTGCAGACGACACTAGAAAAACATTATAGGTTGATGATAGATTGCTCTTAACGAGCAATTTCCGCTTTCCAACAATATTGTCTGTCCCAAAATAAGATTATTTTTTAATTTCTTTACATTTTAAAATGTCTTCTGCAAAAACTCTTTCAACTTGGGACATTCGAAGATTTGGTGTTTGGTAAAGGGTTAAGGAATCACTAAAACATTTATTAATGCTAATCCGGTGAAACATTGCTGCATTGTATATGGCAATACATACAGAGTTTGTACAATCTACGTATAAAGTGGAGCTGAGCTAGAAATAGCTGTAACAATGTTTATTAATAAATTTCAAAAGGTGTTTATCAACGTGAATAAAACTCGTTCAGTGATGCACTTGTGTGTTCGATGCGAATATTCTATCACATAATACACATAACATTTCAATTTTGCCAACCACTCTATATTCAGTTGTTCACTACAGATCTTCTTATCTTTGGAAAATGTAGGGTTCTCGCACAACAATTCCACCAATTGTATCATTTTTAAGAAACCGTATGTACTTTTGGGAGTTTAATGATGAACATTAACTACGATTTACCACAACGCACAGTGCTATATGTAAAGAAAATTCTATGATTGATTGGCATTTTAAATTATCATGTCATTAAAGCTAAACTGTTATTCGCAACTTTGCAATGATTTATTGTATGCATTTGAATAAAAAAATAAAGTTTTATGAAAGAGCAAGATATATGAGAAGAACAATGCCTTTCGATCAATTGTTTTGTTAATCCTCGTACACATGTATATCCGTATGAACCTACATGTATTGTATTTATTCCATTACTTGTGTATAGGCATGTACCCGTTTTATACAATGAAGTTTTACACAATGAAACTTAAATTAAAAAAGAGTTACACATATGTGAATAAAAGGATTTAATAAATGTTGATGTTAGATCAATTAATGTTGTCAACCCAAACGAGGCATACTACTTCAGTTGCAGTCACGATTGTTGACTGAATGTAATAAGAGCCTGGTTAATATATTATACGTATTGGTTGGTTTCGAATTTGCAGACTTTTCTATTTCTAATTAAGCAACAACATTAAGGATGGAACGAACGTGATATATAAGACGAAAATCAGCTTATATCATCCTAATCGGCCTTCATCAGCGTTATATATGGTCACTGAGAATGTTCCACTTGGATGCCTTTGCTTTCATGGAAAAGTTGGGCTTTCATTGGTGGAATAAGGTTACCTGAGTAAATAGGGAAACTTCATCGAGCCCTTAGAACTCTTAGAATGTTGGGTAACTTCCTTAGAACTCTTAGAATGTTGGGTAACTTCTTTGAAATAGGTATTTGCGGTTGGCCATGCTTCTTCCCTGTTTGCATAAGCATGAAGTCGGTTCAAGCACTGTAAGGGTTAAATGATCACTGAGAATGTTATTTGAGGCGTTTTACTTGGTTGCCTTTCCTGTCATGTAATAACCGGACTTTCAGTGGCTGAAAAAGATTACTTTAGTAAACAGAGAAACGTCCACCAGCCTTTGCAAAAATCTATGTCTTGATACGCGTATGCAACATTTTAACTTCACCCTGTACTACATCTTTCATTACTAACGTGCTTTTTATTCTATTCTTAGGGACATGAATATTGTGCTTTTCTTCCTAGCGAACATTGGCTATGCTCGTCATAGTATTGTGTTTTCCCGAATGTCATATGTGCCAGTAACTGAGACCTTTGGCCCAAAGTCATCAAATGACGTCATAGAGAAAAACGCTTTAGAGATGACGTCCTAATTTTACCAATTGTTCTACTTTTCAAATACCGTTGATAGCTTTTTTTTCATTAAAACTGATTAGCACCTACTATTTTGCACATACTGATGCCATTCGAAATATATTGTATTGATTTTATAAATTTTATTTATCTTAAAAAGAAATGTAAGAAAGTGTGTGTAACTTTTTCTCTTGGTGTTGCTATGCAAATAGCTATAATTCTTCTAAAAATCATGTTTGGACAAAATATCGAATTGGATCTCATTCCACAGACCTTAGAGTGTTTCGAAATGATAACAACTCAGTTCCGCCCACGTACCAACTACGAGCCATTTTTCTCAGACAGTGCCACATATTTGTTTAAGGAAAAAAAATAAACCCTTAACATCTCATTAAAAGTATGTCATAATTTACCAATTATGGAAACATAGCTTGGTCGTTCCATAAGATAGAACGATCAATATGATTCATCCGAAAATCCAATATGTGACTGTTCGAAATTTAAAACAACGACAGACGACACAAATGTGAAAGGACTATTGGTGTATGGTGTTGGTAAGAAACCATTCTGACTAAAACTTAATTGATTGTCACAAGCAATTCCCCATCTAGCCTTGACTTTTGCTTTAGATACGTCGACACATGATATTTTTGAGCTTCCAAATAAGAGACAATCGGGAAAAAACTCATCAAGTGTGAGAGATTTTGAAAAACAATTTTGGATTATAACTTTCTTGTGTATTTTTAACCAATTTCCGTGTACTTTTCCTGGCAAAAGTAGGTTGGAAAAAGCAGTTTATAACACTTCAATGCCTTAATTGAAAGTAAACTGGGACGGATAAACTACGTATGTGAAAGAGGGAGTAAATCAACTTTTGTCAAGCAATACGATTTTTAAAATTTAAAAAACATGAGACGGTAACAAAATCAGTGTAAAGTCACTGCCATTCTGTTTTATTTTCGATCGAGTTTAACCCTTTACCATACAAGATTATTCTTAAAACTCATCACATTTCGAAATGTCGTCTGCAACCCTTTCAATTTTGGACAGTCGAACATTTGGTGCTTTGTAAAGGGTTAAAATCATTAACCGAACTTTTGATGAATATTGACCGGTCAACTGTTCGTAGTCCAGTTAGATTACCAAATCATGTCAGCTTCCTTTTTCCCTCTCAATAAAAAAGAAAATACTGATGAATTAATATTCATATAATGTGTTTGGTAATGATTCCCTTTGTGTTACCTGATAATGTAAAACAGTATAAGAACTTGGTAACGAGAATATATCCGTGGCTAGCTTCTTCATTTCCTATCGAGCAAATACGGCTTCCATAATGCGAAGTCTCCTAGAGGTATTCGTATGAGTACAGACAATATGCAACATGCCGAGCGTATGTTGAATTACTATATGAAACATATTCCGGTATTTAAGTGTCTAAAAACATCTAAACATCTCAAATGAAATGTCATTTTATAAAATCATGTCATATAATACTTAAAGTATCATTCGTAACTTTTCAATGCTTTATTATTTGCATTTTCATTTGCGTATAAGAAAGAGCAAAATATATGGGAAAAACAATGCCTTAAGATGAATTGATTTGTTTTAACCTCTTTCACAGGTTTTATTATGTTTCGTTATTTGTGTATTGACCGGAGGCCTTTTTATGCAATAAATCTTAAAACAGAAAAATAAGTGTTACACATAAGTAAATAAAAGTATTAAGGAAATGTTGATCTCTGGTCAATTAATGTTGTCGACCTAAACAAGACAGTTTACTTCATATGCAGTCACCATTGTTTGCTGATTCTTATGAGAGCCTGGTTGTTGAACTATACGTATTGGTTTGTTTTCTAGATTTGCAGACTTTTCTATAGCTTATTAAGCAACAGCATGAAGGATGGAACGCACGTGATATATAAGACGAAAATCAGCTTACCACACTTCACCCGCCATGGAAAAATCTCCCTTCAAACACTAATTAACGCATCTAGCTTGTTTCCTGTATACGGACACTGACTGGGTTTTCAGTCATGGTGATGGACGCTTTTCTCTAAATGCTTTCAAGAGTGTATATTTAAACCAACTTAACAATTTTTGTTTTCATTAGAGTACATAAAGAATAAAACAATTATCTCCATTTCCAGTAATTTAGACAACGCCCACTTAACAAGTATACCCTCACATTTAGGGTACATGTGAAACGACAGACACAATACCACAAAGGCTTTGTTGAAGCTATTAGCCTGGAACATTTTATCAGGACATTAAGTGTTCAAATGAAGACGTTTTCAGTAACGACTTCTTTCTTTTTTTGTCAGTTTTGCTTATGTTAAATATCTTAGATAATGCTGTAGATTCACATTCTGTATAACTGCTTTCTGTTGTTGATTTTATATGAGATCAGTCACAAAATCTATCTCGTAACGGATAATGGGACAAAACCAATCTGACCATAATCACGTGATTCGTATCGTCGTTGTCTAGAATATTGACGGGTCAATTCGGTTAACATGTATCCATTCCCCTCTTTCATTAACTCGGCAAACATTGCATGCTGGGAAACAAGATTGACCTTATCGCATGGTATCGGGGACGACATCCCGTCAAACAATCATCTTCTATAGACACGTAAACCATTGTTATTTAATGGATCTTTCACGGCTAAGTAGGATTTCTATCGTTGTCAGTCAGTTGGGTTTGTCTTGAGCGCCAAATTAGGCCGGAGGATGCGATGTAAGAACCACTTCCAATTTCGTGCAACGCTATATTTGTGTTTGGCATGCCATCCCTGCCAATCAGAGGGAAATCCTCACGGTAATATTTCGGAAGTAATAATTGTCTTACGAGACCACCCTTGTCAGCCTACACCCGCGTTATATATGGTCACGTTATATATGGTCACGTTATATATGGTCACTGAGAATGTTATTTGAAGTGTTTCACTTGGTTGCCTTTTCAGTCATGATTTACCATACATAGCCAACAAATTACAAATTTAAGCTTTTAATGTAACAACTAAAAAAGTACTGTTTTGTGTAAACTCGGATAATTTGTTTATTTAGCAAGCACCATCCGTGATTCGGAATATAGCGATGTCTGACATGCATCCATTATTGTATGATAATTGATCGAATTAACTATAATTAGTTATGATCATATATGGTATGTGTATTTATTTAAAGGTGTATTTGTATGTAGCAACGACATGTAAATGTTATGTTAAAACATTTGTTGAACTTAGAAAAAAAGGTTACTTTAGTTAACAGCGGAATTGCCAAAAGCCTATACAAAAACGTTTTTTTTTTACCTTTAACATTTTATTTACGTTCGTTCACCCAAAACTCCTTCTATTAGAAATAACTTGCTTTACTATGTTGTGATCATGGATACTAATTGAATGTCAGAACATGAAAAATGCCACCATTCCTTGGCTATTAGCGGATGCACCATTATCTAAATCAATACAGGGCAGGCAATTATAGCATTAAATTTGTCCTTGGTGTGAGTGTTAAGTTGGACAATAACAATGTAACACAACACCTTGGTGCATGTATAGAGGTAATTGGACAAGTCTAACAAGCATCGCTTTTCAGTGATGACGGTAAATAAATAACGAAAGTTAGATAGATAGACATAAATGGCGATAGTTTGGTCTAGTGGTAGATTAGACCAAACCGTTGCCTATTATTGGACATGAACATTTTGCTTTTCTTCTAGCGAACACAGATAATGCTTGTTATACTATTGTGTTTTCCCGAATGTTATTTTTAGATACAAAAAGTAAATAAAACCCTTAACATCAAAAGTTTGTCATAATATACCAAATGTTGAATCAAAGCTTGGTCGTTTCATAATATAGAATTATCATTATTTGTTCATCCGAAGATCCAATATGTGATCCAATATATCGCGATTGAAAACAACGGCAGACGACAAAAATATGAAAGTACTATTAGCATACTGCATTGGTTAGAAACCATCGTGACTTAAGAAATTTGATTGTCACAGGCAATTTTTACTCTAGCAATGGTAGTTTCTTTTGACTTATGACACATATACGTCGATGCGTGATAAGATGGAATATGAAAGTGATTTTAAATGTGAGACAATCGAGAAAAAAACTCATCAAGTGTGAGAAATTTTGAAGAACAGTTTTGAATTATTACTTTCTTACGTATTTTTTACCAATTTCGATGTACTTTTTGCTTGCAAAACTACGTTGGAAAAGACATTATAACACTTTTATGGTTTATATACCTTAATTGAAAGTAAACTGAGCGTGGACAGATGAACTATGTATCTGAAATGGGGTAAATCCAATTTTTTCTTGAAACGGAAACAAAATTAGGTTAAAGTCACTATCATCCGGTTTTATTTTGGATCGAGTTTACCTTTTACCAAACGGTAAATGTTCGACTGTCCTGCATTGAAAGAGTTTGCAGACAACACTTATTGAAATTGGACATGTAACCATGCAGGAAAGCAGACAATAACCATACTGGTCACGGTTTTGGTAAACTGCAAAATGAACTTTAATTTGCGCTTTTACTCATATTGTGAATGGCAAAATTTGAAAGATGTGCGATCAAACTAGCATGCAACCAACACATTTCTCACAGTTTGGGATAAAACCCAAAATGACACAAGGAAAATGGAAGAAATGCCAATTAACTCTTTACCACCTGCAGACATCATTTTTACTTTAAGCAGACGACTTTAGAAAAGCTTTGTCATCATGTAAAATACATTTCAATTCTGCTGTTGTGATATGTGAATAGATTGAAAAAGCATTACGACACAGGGAGAAATTGCTTGTGACAATAAATTAATGCTTTTGCCACAATGCTTTTTGAAAAACCTCTGCTGCAAGACGCCACCATGCGGCGATAGGTGGAAATATGTTAAGACATAACTATATTTTGTCACAGTTGTTCCTAGGTATGTATGCGTTAAACGAATCACAATATGTTATGACGAAATTGTATGTTGTGTGTAGGTTACAGACATATACGTCTATAGATTGGTGGATAGTCTCCAAATGCCCCCAATTGATGTCTGAGTTTTGACACTTCTTTGACATGTACTGTACTGAATCTATTGTCATGTCAGCCTAAAAGTGGCACACACTTGGCATCAATGGATTTTACCGTTGTTTACCCAACGCTACTTTAATAGTTGTTTCTTATTGGAATAACCTTGATAGTTACAATGTGTGCCTTATAGTGCATAAAATAATTATTTGTTGCCAATGCGAGACTTCCATGGTTTCAAAATGCATTTTCCTTGAAATACAAGAAGGTCTCTTTGCCAAGTTTTAACATATTCATTTTACAACGATCTAGAAACAAGTCAGTATTGATCATTCTGGAGCCTGCTTCCTTGATAAATAATCATTAAATACAATACTTTATAGTGATTTCATTTGCAACATAGTACACATATATTTGCATTTTACAAAATAACACACTTGATCTTATATATTTGTGATATTGTGATAAAAAATGATATTAGGGATGAGTAACATATAGTGGATTCATACAATTCAATATACCATACGTTCTATACGAAGCTTATACTCGAATCGCCATCAACAGGGGTTTGGCAGCCTCAATTTAGAGGCCACAGGGGACACGAAGTCATCTAGAGGTCTTCAACAACAACTATCTGATTCCAGTGTTTTACATAAAACACTTTTAGTATGCTTGTCCTTTCATCTTTCATCACGAACATACATGTAGGTAATGGTACAAAGGAGTGTAGCCTTATTATAGGACGATGAGTTTAACATTCCAACCGAGTGGTTTAGGATCCACCGGGGAAATCCCATAAATATGGAAGGCTTTTTTATGGAGCTTGTCGCTGGCCGTAAAAGTACAATATATCTTGCCATTCCCGTATATAAATAGCAACATACATGACTTATCCAAGAAATAGCTGTTCTGATGACCCCGTATATAGTGAGTCCATCGTCAATGAAGACGGTACTAATTAGTTTGTCTTTTTCATAAACTCACAATAAGCATCAATTGGTATGTCACCGCTGCTGACACAAACATTACGTATCGCCTTTGCTCTAATGTTGGTTAGCTGTCTAGGTTTTGGTTTAACCCCGCATTCGAGACTAGTTTAGATATTAACGGAGTGTTTGCGGAGTGTTTATCTGTGCTATTTATTGCTTTTACATATGGACACAATTGATGTGCAGTGCAAGATGAATACATGAGCTCGCATCGAATTTATTACACGTCGGGGAGACTATTTGGATCGAACCCAGTGTTCTTATAATATTTCCCGGACTAGGAAAACCACCTGAGCTGTCATGGCTCGGCTAACTTTATCTTACGAACTATGGTATTTGTTCTTTCAGTGCCGGCATTTCTTTGGCCTTGTGTTACTAAATAAGTCTAAGCAGATTAGACCGTATTTTAATTCGTAGACAGACTGTTTTTAATGTCGTTTTTGTTTGACCAAAAGTAGCGCCTTTAGTTACATGTTGGACACCCTTTTTGACTGAAAGATATTGTAGGGCATTTCGCATTATTATATGTAAGGACTTTCTTTAATATTCGGTTAACCCTCTTCGAACTATCTTTGACATCTTACGGTTTAGTATGGGAAAATAGTATCTATGCATATTGCAATAGAATGTCATTGTTTTTCTTCTTAAATAAATGATAACAATATCATTAGTATACCAAAATGATCTTTTCAATTTTTAACAATGGGAAAAACCTTATTTGATAAACATGTCAATTCTTAATAAAACAAATCACATACCGACTATACTTGATAAATCTTTATATATTGAGTATGCTTGGTGAATGCCAAACTTAAAATATTCCATTCATTGCAAAGGTATGACACATTTTCGAACTTTCAGACGAAGCTATCTTTATGTTACGAATGTATCGGGTGAATACTTGAACCAAGTGGCCTTTTCAATAGGTATAGTCTACAGAGTATTCGCACTCTCTCCTTCTTTATGAGATTAAAAGCCAAGACCAAACAAACAATTAGGCACACGTATTGGCTCCATTATACAAACACTCTGACATTGATCGACATTAACGTAAAGGAAATGGGTCGATCCTGAGTTCAAATAGGTTTTCACGGAGCATTATGACTGCAATGTATTTCCGCCTTCATCGTTCCTCTATAAACCCTTATATTACTCATTCAAACAGGTTAGATCCAGGCCAGCCGCCAAGTAAATTGGCGGATGGACTGTGATCTAACCTGTTTGCTATTCTGCATATATATATTTCCTCGTCAATATTAAAAACATTTAAGGTTTTGGAAAGCAGACGACACATTAATCCATTTAAAAAAGCATTTTAAGGATTACATCCCGGAAGTCATTGCAGTTATTTAGTGTGTTTGGTATTGATCACAAAGTTTCTGTATCTCTGGACGGTTATATAACTGCAACTGTGATGGAAAGCGCAAGGGATAACGAGAAAACCTTGACCTTTTATTTCAATGAAAGGTCAGACTGTCTGAGCCTTGTACATGGTGATGTTGTTAAAGATGTTGTGACACTTATTTTGATACGATTTTTATTTTTTTCTGACCATTGAATGTTGCAAGTCCTCTGTTAAAAACTAAATATGATGATTATGTGAAAGTGGTGCGTTTAGTAAAGGCGCTGGGGGATTAATGATATGAACCCTGTGTTAACCTTGCATGTCTTTTCGAGAAATGCAATTGCCAGATCTATGTTCCTAATTTTTGTGACATCTAGTTTACATTAAAGTGATAATCGTAAGAGTTCTGGCACGATTGAAACTGAACATCAACATACATTTCATGTCCTTTTTACATTAAAAAGGACTGTTACACGTTCAATGCATGCTTTTTGAATTGTGAGTAATGACTGGGATTTATTTACAATTAGCGATAACAGAGTTCAGTCGAGAATTGCTTGGTAAAAGTTCGTTAAACGTCGGAACAAATGAAATGTTGAATGGCAATGTCTCACTGGGAGTTGTTGCTGTTGTAACATCATAGTCTGTGTGTTACACGTGACTCTTTCAAACAGGTGCCCTATTTTGTTCTGTCCAAGCGTATTTCAACGTTCGGTAATTTCCAATTTACAACGAATTCAAAACAAAGAAAAGAATATATTGAATTTTTGGCCCAACAATTTGTGAAAATAGGATATTAAAAAATTGAGAATAAATACAGCAGTCGTTTTAAAGAAAGGATTATATAGTGTTCCATGTTTGATAGTTATTTTTATCTTTCTTATCTCCTTATCATACAATGACTTATTTCGTTTTTTTGTCTACTTTGTTATTTTGAGTTCTTGAAGACAGAATTTGCTTAACAACTATATGCTTGTGGAAGATGAATTAGCTTTCTTAAAGATTGACATTGTATATACCATGGAAACAGAAAATTTCTAAATGCTTTGCTAGACTTCAATCACATGTCACCTAGACGTATTTAAAATGTCGCACTCTCGTCACACCAGACAATCTTCCCGTGATTTGTAAATTTCCGACCACATTCAGGATGCTGTCTGTGGATAACACCCGCAACACATTGCACGTTTCAATGATAAGGCTCTTGAATAAGTCAAGACAAACGCCTGTGAATTACAAAATAAGGAAATAGAACGCCAGTCGTCTTTGTTTAGTTTGGGCTTATCACCGTTTCCTTTGATAACATAATCTTTAAGCTGCAGTTGCAGTCAACAAATATATGCACTTCCGTGTCATGGTACATGTTTCCGTCATGATACAGACCATATGGTATAACATGCCTTGGGGAGACCCCATCCCTATATTTTTTTATGGTATTCATGACGCAGGATTAATCCTTAAAGTGCTGAAACCGACTTCATTTTTGTCAAACAGGTTAGTTCCAGGCCAGCCACAGAGTAAATTGGCGGCTGGCCTGTGATCTAACCTCTTTGCTTCTCTTGGTATCCTTTCTTATCAAAATTAATCAGACATTAAAGGTTTGAGAGATGGTTATATCTCACTATGTAATTGACGACAATACCATGATGTTCATAAATTCTTCTTTGACATTAGTGTTAGTTGTGGTATCATTTAACACATCAAAGGGAGCTACGTTTTTTTTTTTGGGGGGGGATGGGGGTGGGGGGGGGGGAGTGGGGGGATTGAATTATCGCTTAACAATTAACTCCGTAACGTTCACTGACTCATTTTGTCGATTCTGCCTACTCTTTTATCGTGAGTTCTAGAAGACAGATTTTACCTACCTCTATCATTCGAGACAATGCTATAGAAAATGTGTGTAGAAGATAAAGAAGGTTTCTTAGAAATTGACATTGTTTATACCATGGAGGCAGAAAATCTCTAAATGCTTCACTAGACTTTAATCACATGTCACCTAGATGTACTTAAAATGTTGCAGGCTCGTAACACCAGACAATCTCCCCGTGGTTGGTAGTTTTCCGTACACAGCCAGGATGATGTTTGTGGATTCCAAACACAAGACATTGCACGTTTCAATGATAATGCTCTTGAATTTGTCAACATAAACACCTGTTAATTGCTAAAAAAAAGGCATCATACGCCGACCGTCTTTGTTTAGTTTGGACTTAACGTCGTTTCCTCTGATTGTTATATTAGTTTTAAGCTGCAGTTGCAGTCAACAAATTCATGCACTTCCATAGCACGGACAGGTTTCCGTCATTGTACAGATGCATGATACAGACCATATGGTATAACATGCCTTTGGGAGAATCCATCACTATATTTTTAATAGTATTCATGGCACGGTCGTAACCGTTTGAGTGCTGGAACAGAATTCATGCTTATGCAAACAGGTTAGATTCAGGTCAGCCTCCATGGAAATTGATTTAGACATCAATTGGGGGCTTACGAAATCTCAGCCAATTCCAGGAGTTCAAACCTGAAATTTTACCTATTTGACATAAGACTTAACTATGTGTTAGATTTTTGATTACTTGTCTGAAAATGCAGAAAAATGAAAAAGAAACTATCCCTAAAACACTAAACTGAAAGTTGCGCAACCTTTATCGTCCTCAGCACCACGCTGGTGCGGTAGAGCGATCACCAACCGTGTGACAGGTTCATTTAAACAATGAATTAGTATGTTAGACAGCGACGCTTTGTGACAAGTACTGCTCATATTTAACATATGTACATGTACTTCCTTATGTAAGCCATCAGAAACTAAACCCGTTAATACATGACGCGTTCATATTTTTTTATTACATAAGGGTTGAGTCAAACTTTTTTTTCCCAATGTTTTGTCTCACCTAGCGAAGCCTAATCATCAACATATGGTTAGCAAACCAATATTGAGTTTTAGATAATAAGCCATGAGTTTGTGCGATACAATTTCATGAAAATGCCATATGCTTTAAATATTTGTTTACCGGTGTTACACAGGAAATTGCCTTTCAATGTCCAAATAAAGACGTATTACAAAAATGATACACTTTAGTTACGTAAACAGAACCAGACGTCGAAGTAAAAGATCATCACCCCCAGGTTTGTCCAATCTCTGTACAATGCAAATTGGGTATCAGTTGAAATTATCTCAATGCAATGACACAACTGGAAACCCATGTGATACACTTTGTTAAATAGCTTTCAAATTGTGTAAGCAAGATTCTTCGACAAGAAATGACATTTCTGTTATGTTCTGGTGCGTGTTTTGGATTTTATTCTTTCTCTATGCTTTCTATGTCAATTTGTTTTATTCAATAAGGATTAAAGAATACCAAAATTTTCATTGCGACGGTATATCGTTCTTCAGTTTGCTGTGTACGTTTGCGATGTGAATGTATTGGATTCCAAAAGGAAGAACATTGTGAAATGTCATTTTTAAATCATTTTCTATGTACAAAATAACAGGTAGACGCACAATTCCATCACGGTAGTTTAAATATGACAAACTGAGCAATTTTGTCCGATTTGACAAGCTCCATGCAGTCGACTGCATTTTTGTGCACAAAATATACACCAAATATATCTAAAGACATGTAATCGTTCAATGTGTTTAGTATACATGTGAACAACAACTTTAACTTAAAAGATCAGGACTGAATTTTGACCTTCAACGTTTGTTTCCATTAGCGTGCAAACAGCTCGTTAAAAGAGGACCTACGTGACCTTATGGTTTTGGTACAGAACTTGAAATCACATGACCTCCTTCTTTCATGGGTTCAAATCTATGTGAGGACATTTGGATTCTCATGTTTGGCAGTATTCCGACTAACATCTGGCATGCCAATGGTTCAACTCGGTTTAACCACGCCTTGTGAGCTATTAGAAATGGCATTTTCCTTCATCATTATGGACCCTGCAATGCAACTTAATTGAAACAATGATAACGCTATGAAAAAGCCCATATACAACAAAGACAAATAAAGAAAAAACTATATTGATAGATAGACATCTAGATAAATAGATATTATGCCATTGCAACGTAGTTGAAACAATGATAGTGATGCCTACAAATCCATAAACATAATAAGATAGATAAATAAGGACATAAATAGATAGATTGACATATAGAAATATAGATAATCAAACATCGATTTAAGAGATTCACTCAAAGACTGTATTAAACTATATAAAGTCAATATTTACAATTGTTTCCATAGTTAAGAGAAGTAAAATTCCTTGTTATAATTCTAATAAAAACCTTAGATTACAATTTCTACATTAGTTAAAGATCGATCTATAATTGCACTCCTAATAATGTATAGCGTGTGTGACGAGTATTTGGTGGTTAATTGCTGTCTGAAATTGTGTTTTCTAATGCAGTAATGCAAAAGATACTGCTAAGAGAAAATTAACTTTGCATTAGCAGCAAAGTGGGGTGTCATTTTCCATTGCAAAACAACGTCACATATCGTGTAAAAAACAACGTGTTTTATAAGAACACAAGGTGCATTCAAGATTCATGTATACATACATGGCTCACCAAGAAACATATGGTTAACCCTTTTAGTGCTGTAACCGACTTCGTGCTTATGCATACAGGCTAGATCCAGGCCAGCCGCCAAGTGATTTGGCGGCTGGCCTGTGATCTAATCTGTTTGCTACAATGAGTACTTTTCCTCATCAAAGCTAAGCAGAAATCTAAGGTTTTTGCAAGTAGACTACACATAAATCTATTTTAAGAAACTAAAAAGTTACCCAGCATTCCAAGGTCTAATCGTTTTGAAAGCTTCGATGCTACGCACCTTTTTAAATTGTTTTATTGTGGAAGAACGTCCAAACGGTATCGGTAAAGACAAACTAAGAATAGCACGTACACGGTTAAGATACTTTTATCATCATTTGACATTAAAGCCAGGAAGCAAGAATGGTAAATGTACAGAACAGGGGTATTCTAAAACATGTCAGTAAAGCGCTATAGAACCTTTTTACCATTTCTCGCTTTCATGTCCTATCAAGATTTGAAAATATTATGTAATCTAAGTAGGTTTATATAGTTAGCTAGTCAAGTTCAAGAAACCCAATCTCATCAGTTTTAATAATGGTAAGCTATCAATAACATGACATATCATATGTCTTTCCTTGTTATTTTTCGACAGTTACATTAACACATTTATTCGAGCATGCTTATTTCACAACTGTCTTCAAGGAATAGTAATGATTTAAAGTATATGTTTAACATACTTGACGGTATTGTTTCTTGTTAATAGTGCTTGTCATAATGATGTGTTAGCATGTAAGTAACAACATGTATATTATATGCTAAAATACTTTCAGAACTTTCTAAAATAAGAAAAATCAAAGGAAGAAAACGGCAAATTTATCGTATCTAAAAAAATATATACAGAACGTATATGGTTCATTCTCTAACCATACACAAAGGATTTCATAGGACGTGATTACCATACGTCAAAACACGGACAATATTCCAACATTATTCAGCATACATCAATCTGTCCTGATCAGTGCAGAGATCCGAGATCTCTGTTCTGTTCACCTGCACAATTTTGCAAACGGTTATGTATTATGAGTGAGTGTCTTGGAAATCCATGCACCACACACCGACTGTTTAAAATGAAATGTGCGAACGAAATAGTGCCATCATTGTGTGTCCATTTTGATTTCGGTAGACCATTATCAAGGGCTCCATTCCATGCAGGAAACGTATCTCATCACGGCATGTCCAAATGGGCCATGAATCCACGTTAGAAAGCTTTTGCACATTGCAGGCGCGAATATACATCAGAAATGTGTATAACTAGATATTTTAAAAACATCTTGATATACACCTTCACATAAGACCATTATAATAAACAATCATGAATATTACCAGATGAAAGATTATCTGTCATTGCACCCTTGAAATATGTATCTAAGTCGGACAAATACTCGTGATTGATGTTTGATTTGTAATAAGACATGTAATTCATGTTTATTGGCATGATCTTCACTTCTTCCTGCAGTCTGTGATATATCTATAACAAAGCCATATATTTCTTTTCATGCCTATATAATTTTCGGTAGATCATTGAAGCGTGACGTCATCAGTCAGACAAGCGTATGCCCAGTTGGATAATTATACCGTTTAAGGTGTTCAAAATATCAGGGAATATTACGTAAAATGGATGTAAAGAATAGAGTTTTTCGGAGATTTATAACGGAAGACAATACCCATGTTCGTAAATAACGACTATGCGCTTCTCTGATTTTTTTTTTTTTTGCAATATCATAGTAGCTCTTTTATATGAGACAGTCTTGTAATGAAATATACATAACCATGTCGTTTATACCATATGCAAACGCTATACTTTATTCATATTAACCAATTATTCCATCATACACTATTTCTACTTGAAGTGACTTGGCTACTTTACAAATCTGAACCGAATTGAATTTCAGGTTTTCTGAACTATGCAACTTTTGTCTGAATTTATGTATTAACACATTTTCAAGGGAAATAATTAAAAAAGGACAGATATGTGTATTCAGTGTTGTTATACAATTTGCCCTATTCAAAATCGTTCTTTATACGAAATGAAATCTTATAACAATACACTCTTGAAAATTGGACGACACTTTTTGCGGTGTCAACTCAACGATATGTGATTTATTAGCCGCTCACCGTGTTAAATGTTGGGAAAAAGTATTTCGAATTGAAACTTAAAAAAAAAAAAAACGATTTGGCATCACGAGTAAGGCATATGTACATGTCACAACTACTGTTAGAATTGCCATCAAACACCAATGTTACCATACTTGTGGAAAATATTTGTAATGGTAAGATAAGGTGGTCGCGGTCGAATATAGCTAATTCCCTGCAGGAACTCTCATCATACAAAAAGCACAAGACGTATCGCTGTGGTCTCTTGTCTTCGGTAATTTCCATGCGTCGCTGTGCTGCCATCGACCTATCGAACATTGGTACGGAAGAATCCGCCATTAGAAGTACATCTATTAGCATCAGGTACGTGTCTTAACGGGTCATAGGATGTATTAACCTTAACCCGATTATCCTTCCTTCGTTACTGTATAAAAGACGATCGGTTATTGCTGAATAAAGAACTATCCCTACTGTAAAAAAGACGATCGGTTATTGTTGAATAAAGAATTCTCCTTACTGTATAAAAGACGATCGGTTATTGTTGAATAAAGAATTATCCTTACTGTATAAAAGACGATCGGTTATTGCTGAATAAAGAACTATCCCTACTGTATAAAAGACGATCGGTTATTGTTGAATAAAGAATTCTCCTTACTGTATAAAAGACGATCGGTTATTGTTGAATAAAGAACTATCCCTACTGTATAAAAGACGATCGGTTATTGTTGAATAAAGAATTCTCCTTACTGTATAAAAGACGATCGGTTATTGTTGAATAAAGAACTATCCCTACTGTATAAAAGACGATCGGTTATTGCTGAATAAAGAACTATCCCTACTGTATAAAAGACGATCGGTTATTGCTGAATAAAGAATTCTCCTTACTGTATAAAAGACGATCGGTTATTGTTGAATAAAGAACTATCCCTACTGTATAAAAGACGATCGGTTATTGCTGAATAAAGAATTCTCCCTACTGTATAAAAGACGATCGGTTATTGCTGAATAAAGAACTATCCCTACTGTATAAAAGACGATCGGTTATTGCTGAATAAAGAATTCTCCTTACTGTATAAAAGACGATCGGTTATTGTTGAATAAAGAATTATCCTTACTGTAGGAAAGGCAATTGCTGAAAAATGAGTTAGAAAGAGTTATACCTTTTTTCTTTCATTGATAGCGCGAGACCTTTAGATGAAGTGTAAACTGCTGGGTTTCTGTGCTATCCTTTTAGAAACTTTGAGTTCCAACCATCGGAAAACTTTACTCGGCTACGGGACTTCTATGTATCTGAACTATCATACACCGCTGTATATAGTGTTTAATTTGTTTATGGTTTTCTCTGTCTTGTTATTCTACATACCGGCTTTTGATTGACGAGAAACTGTAAAGCTTAGTCAATAAGGCATTCTTGATTTCTATAAAACTCTCAACCTTGCATTGCACAACGTTGCCAAAAAGCATGTATCGGAAAGCATGTGTCACATAATTTAAGGAATAATAACAGTTTGTCATTGTAAAGAAGATTGACAATATTCTCCTCAAAGCTCAAAACTTTTACGTAGTTGTTTATTCCAGTGAAAACGAAAAAATATTTATTCGCCATTGAATCTTTGCGTGATCAAAGCTTGTTAAAGGTAACACAACAGTGATCAGCCAGTTTGAATATGTTTCCACCGTCGGATCACTTCGTTCATTCGGTTAAGTGATGTGTTTTTCCAAACGGATAATTGGCATTTTGTTAAAATAAGAAAATGACTTTTCAAAACTTTAAATTAATTTCTGTTTCGCATTAATACATGTGTTTTAATCATAATATTGAAAACTCAATTTGACGACCATTTCGCATGGAACTAATTAAGGTTTTTGCTGAATTCGTTGAAGGTGTACTCTTTTAATCGTAACCGAAAAGTAAGTCCTTAAAGTATACAGTTGTAACATATCTCTTCCTTAAACTAAAATATGAAGTTTGGTTGTTTTTCTACGCATAAAAGCGTGTCTTTATATAACGTTCATGTCGCAATTCCATAACATTGAAATTGCAATATTAAAATCATTCCTTTCACCTTCCTCTATAGAGATATTGTATCGATAAATAGACGCTAATGAGGTTTTCATGTAATAACCCGCTCCTTAGGAAGTAGCAGACAGGTTCCGTGTCTTTCATTACTCGCTCCCACAATACACATGTGACCTGCTCAACCCAATCCACGATCATGATGGAAGTCAAGTGTATAGAAAACTAAACTTCTGTACGATACAAGACATCCTAGTTATTATGAACTGTCAATACCTTCAATCATTTTTGAAGGGTCCACAATTAACCCCAGGAATGCTGGTTAATTTTCTAAAAATAGTTTTTTTGTGTCGTCTGCTTTCAGAAACCTTTAATATCTGCTTAACTTTGATGAGGACATATACTCAGAGTAGCAAACAGGTATTGGCGGCTGGCCTGGATCTAACCGGTTTGCATAAGTATGAGGTTGGTTCCAGCAATTTAAGGGTTAATAAGAATTGTCAATACCTTCAATCCTTTTTAAAGCGACCTCTCTTAACTTTTTCCCCCATGTTTTTATTGAAGCAGGCGACTTTGGAGCAGTTTTTCAAAAACATATGAAAAACTTTTCAGTTCTGCTGTTGTGATACGTGAATAGATTGAAAAGGCATTGTGATAAAAGGAAGCATTGTTTGTGAAAAGCAATTTTTCCTTTTGCCACAATGCTTTTTGAAAGTCATCTGCTGCAAGACGCAAAAGTTTGACGTTAGGTGGTAATGTGTTAAACATTGCATGAAAGTAATGTTACATTCATGGAACGGTTATGTTTATTTGAGAATCTAACATATTGAATCTATAGAGAAGATGCAGGTGCAGTCAAACAACGTTGTGGTCACGCACTGACAAATGTATAGAATTTCTACCCAATGTTCCATATTAATTGAATCGCATATACTGGAATACAATTCAGATCCTCTTAAAGGCTCATGAAAGGAGATTAATAGTATATCAGACTAAATTATGTGGTAATCCTTTGGTCAGATTCATTTATTTATGTAAAGAAAACTCCATAGGCACAACTTAAACGTGAAAGTAATTGAGAAATAACCAAGATTTGCCTGTTTAATAATTCAGATTGCCTGATTCTTCAACTCTGACCTTGACAGTTGATACGCAATTTTTTAAACCGACTCACCAGAATTCGTTATTTTGAATATGTAAACAAACAGGTTGTTGATAAACATAATTGAATTGGAGACAACTATATATGAAGCACAAAATTACTTATATTAAAGGAGTCTACTTATTAGGGCCTCAATATACTCGTAGATTAATTCTCATGACTTTTATGAACATAATAAAAGAACTCCATATATTGTTTCAGTATTTTATTTGTACTCATATCCTTTTAAATGCCTTCAACACACAACCAGATGTCTTTATACGGCGTCATAAATTCACTATAACTTAATATTCAATGAGTATTCTATTCAAATGAAAATAGGCCGTTTGAAGGGACGCGTTCCTTTCAATAAACCGACCCTTGTTGTTTCGCTCTGACAATCGTGATTTTACTGAGGGATTACCGACATGCGTGATAAAGAAAGAGATAGAAGAAAAATATTGACGTAAGCTAGACACCTTCTAGTCTTATACATACATATACATATTAATGGATATCAACAACTATCATACGTGACAACAATTTAACATTCTTGAAGAAAGAGTCATTGTTTAGAAATATGATTTCAATCACTTTTCAGTAGGTCATATTGATCATTTCCAATTTCTAAAGACTATTTAGAATGACTATGGAGTAGATGGATTCACAAGGAGTCGATGTGTATCACACAGAGATATGATACATCGACAAAACAACTATAATACAATCAGATTTATATTTTGATGTTATTGTTGGTCAAACCGTTTCAGCACTACAAAACAATTTCATAGACATGCTGACCTTTCACTACACGTGCTTACTTCTAATTTAAGTGAAATAAGGTAGATCATAATAAAAACTTCTACTGTTATAGATCAAAATATATTAACATCACCTGTTTATAGGTGCTTATGTTTTTTTATCAAAGAAAGTCTCTAATAGGCACATTAGGCCGGTGATCGAGCTTTTTTATAATAGTCATTTGGCCAAAATGTAAACACCTGTCGCTATCATTAACGATCTATTCTTTTTTACGTACAACCAGAATAAAGTGGAAAACTGGGTGAAATGAGAAGTACATTATGTATCAATCTGTCATGACATAGCAAAACACTACATTACTATGACAATATAGCGCCTGCACTTTTTAACCACACTTTGTACTAGTAATGATTCAATGTTTGAATAAACGCTTACAGCTTAACCAATTGTTTATATTTGAATAACGTCTAGAATAGCAATGAGCGCTCGGAAAAACGAGTGGTGGGTACCTGGTAAAAAGATCACGTGGTACACATAAAATGTCCGCTATTTATCCAAAAACAACAACGCCGATATTAAAAAATTCTCCAATTCCATCGGTCCCCGACCTTTAACAATATTTTTCTCGGCAATTTCCGACTGACCTTGTTTTATCACTAATTGTAACAAAACATGTTTGTCTTAACTCTGTTAAAAGCATCGTGTACACATAATACCGTCTTAGTTAATCTTTAAAAAAACAACACACTAACAGTTTTTATGTTAAATGTCAATTATTGTAAAACTAACACAATTTTACTGTAAATGAGTGCTATTTTGGAGTAAGCCCTAAAATGCTTGAACAAACTTCATGCTTATGCAAACAGGTTAGTTCCAGGCCAGCCTTAGATTTTCTTGGCGGCTGGCCTGTGATCTAACCTGTTTGCTATTCTGATTATCTTTCACCAACAAAAAAGGCTGATATTCAAAAGTTTGGAAAGCGTTTGGAAAGCAGACAACGGAAAATCTATTTTCAGAATATTACCCAACATTCTAAGGGTTAGAGGCCAAACAAGAACGATGGTCAATGCCCTAAGACAGTACGCTGAGTTTGTTTTGGCAAAACTATGATACTTGGCATCCATAGCCGAATTTTATTGCCGGGCCAGCAATCCATCCTGTACACCATTCTGAAAGCGTTCGAGCCAAAGTGGCAATCTGCTTTGATCGGGTTTATCCAACTACTACTCTGAGTATCTTTCCCAAAGAAGAAATAGAAGATATATAAGGTTTTAAAAAGCAGACAACACACAAATCTATTTTTTTAAAAAAAACTAAACACCACTATTAGGGTAAATGCGCTTTTATTCTATTTCCCAGTTCCTCATTTGAAATCAATAACTTTCACGAAAGGAAATATGCTTTGCTAAAATGGTCGCGGTAGACTTTTAGGCTGACGAATAACGAACGCAAATTAAAGATACATAGTTATAGGTTCTGTTTATTATAGTGTCACCCCTTTCGAAAGGGTCAGCAAGTTTGCCTTATGAGACACTTTTCGCTGAGTACTAAGTACCTCTCAAACTATATCACTATAACAGGCGTCAATCGGATATAATTCGGTAATCATTAATTCAACTGTAGCTCGCGGATATACTTGGATCAATGACAAGAAGTTAAAATCCATTACTCCTTCGAAAATAACGAAACTAATATACAGGACATTAATTCCTCACGGAAATACCGGATACGTAGTGAAGGTTTTACCAGACTCATTAACGTACACTAATTCATACACTCGTTACAACGGTATATTTGTTTCGTTATACCTTTTTAATTGACACACCCGAGAAATAAATCCATTTTACAGCCCCGTTAGAATCAAATTAACAGCTTTTTCCCTTACATTGACATGCTCTGGGGAACAAACCAAAATTGTCTTTAGACGACGGAAGAAATTGTTTATAAAAGACAACTTTTCTTTTTGTCACAGTGTTTTCCTCTCAGCCTTACACATTACGTGGAGGACTGTGGTCAAGGGGTAGAGCGTCGGCTTCTGAATACGAGGGTCGTAAGTTTGAATTCTGTGATGAGCGGAATCTGCCTTGCGAACTTCCATTAACCCACATTCGGCGTGAGTACTGGTTATGTATCCAGGATGCAGAATCGAGAGTGCTTAAGTTAATTTTTTAGAACTTGTTTCAAAATCGATTATAAGTAAATTAGTTTAAACTTGTTTTATAAACTTTTGTATAAATATCTCTTTCTTTGAGTGGTCAAGTCGAGCAGATTTAAATTTGAACCAGTTACGAATACCCTGAGCGGGAAGAGGATATACTTTATACAAATCTACAAGCAATGACACTATTCATGGAAAGACATTCTTTATCGGGTTTATTAGAGACACAGGCGGTAGCCCGGATATATAATAGACAGTTGGAAATTTAATGGTTTGGAATGTCAGAAATAAATTTGAAAATCGATATCCAGGAACGTATAACGATTACGTAGACGTTAAAAAGCGAGTCGCCATTTGTTTCATTTTTTTGTATATAACGAAGCCCACGCAGTGTCTCAGATATACAAGAGACATGTAATACTTGTAACATAACTTGGTTAAATTTTAACCCTTATACCGTTGGAACCGACTTTATGCTAATGCAAACAGGCGGCTGGCCTGTAATCTAACCTATTTGCTACTGATTATCTTTCCTTATCAAAATTGAGCAGATATTTGTGGTTTTGAAAAGGTTCAATGTTGTGTTTTTCATCAACTACTGCTTTTAATTTCTGCAAGGGGAAAGTCTTGAGACGTGAACTGGAATTCTCATTAGACACGTTAATCATCAAGTTGGTTATCATCATATTAAAATTGTCTAAATGTTTGCGGCATTTTTCTGGCAGGATAAAATGATATTGAATGACAATGGATGAACTGGTCAAATGGGCAATCTATCATTCTCCAATACTAGATTTGAAACAAACCTTTGCAGGAGACTAGTTTAATATTAAGTAGTGTTTATTAAGAGTAATAACGTTGACGGTGCATAATCGTTTTAATCATAGAATTCCAGATGAAAGCGTTAACGGAATCTGTCCACGATATATAGAATAAAATTCATAAACTTAAGAAAAATATTAAATTGAATTTGGGCATGGATAACTTCACTCACCGCCATCGTTTAATTTTAAATACTACTTTTAAAGGGTAACAGGACAAAGGTGCTGACGAACCCAAGAATTATCCTTATTTCCTTCTCTTTAAAAGAAAAAGATGATAATTTGATACCTCGTTTCTCCTATAAAAGGAAATGAGATTAATCATTGAACATAGCACAATCTTTATAACATTGATAGTCTTCCTTTTTTATGTCCTTGAAATGGGTATGTTTGCAAAGTTTTGTCTTTTAACAGTCTGTTTAAAATTAAGTTTAATTAAGTAAGTTTAATTTGATCTATGGAATTTGTTCTTTGAAGGGGTGGTTTCTCTCATTATCTTTTTATCACCTGCAGAAGACATTTCTTTTTTACACTGAAGCAGACACCTTAAAAAAAGATTTATATACAAGTGAAAAACCTTTCATCACTGCTGTTGCGATATGTGAATTGATTGAAAAAGCATTGTGGCAAAGGGAGAAATTGCTTGTAACAAGCAATTTCTCCTTTTACCACAATGCTTTTTGAAAGTCGTCTGCTGCAATACGCAAACATGTTGTGTTAGGTGGTAATGTGTAAATCGCAATGTTAAAGCGGCTTTCTAACAGGATTGACACTTCAACTTTCCTTCAGATGAAGTGCATTCTATTGACAAATATCAACACAGTTCTTTCTAATGGTATCGTTTAATAATGTTTATTTGCTTTTAACATCGTTCATAACTGTTTGCTAAGTCATGACATATCTATGTTGCAGATAAATTAGATAGTTAAAAAAAAGAAAGAATGCTGTATCATTTCCGTTTTTCAAAATGATCGAAATGGGTAAAAGAGTTTGGCACCCAGGTGACGAAATCTGTCGCCATTCTTATCCCATGACGCTAGCAAGGTTTATAAAATAGCAATCCAATAATTGTTTACAAAGAGAGTTTATACATAAAAGTGTTAAAAGGTTTGAATGCTCATTCCACACAGGATTTAAAAAAATCAATCAATGATACTGTGACGAAGAGTTTCTAAATCACCCTTTAACGCTTGTTATTAACAAAACACAATATGTAACAATTTCCCTCCAAACCACGAACTCTCGTCTTTAATCTCATTATAAGGATAATAAGAGGTAAGGTTGTAATCATCTTATTTATTATTTATTTCCAATCACAATCTTTGTTCACAAGAAAATATTCTTGATGGAGAAATTTGCTTTCTCCGGTTTTTATGAAGACAATTTGACATGATTTATTTTTCTTTCGCCTCTCTACTGGTTTGATATTTATAAAGTCGGTCCCGATGAATTTAACTTTGATAAGACCGGTACTGGACAGATTCATTGACAGATGTTAAAAAATCGTGATTTTACCATAGCAATTTTAACCGTTATAGTGATGGAGCCGACTTAGAGCTTATACAAACAGGTTGAATCCAGGCCAGCCGCCAATGTGATCTTACATGTTTGCTACTTCGAGTATCTTTCTCATCAATATCAAGCAGATATCTAAGGTTTTAGAAAGCAAACGACACAATAATATATCTTTAAAAAATTACCCAGCATCTTATGGGTAAATGTAATGGTAATGCCAGCATTTTATATACAGTTTTATACTTTTCGCAATTCAAACGAACTGTATGCAAAATGTTCTAAAAAGCAACTATTAGATTAATAGCTATGTCACAGAATTAGCTTCCGTGCAAGATATTTCACATAAAGGAGTGTCATTAATAATTCATGAACAAGCGGAATGTTTCTAACACTCATTAAATGAATTCGGTTAAGTAGTTTGTGTTATAGAAGTGCATTTTACATGGGTTTAGACACGCTTGTTTTTATTCTGATTGTATTACACCATTGTATAACGAAACTACCACTCCACTATACCGTTAATCGTTTGCCCTTTGGTGGCATTCCATGCTGTTTCTATAGAGAATAGAGAAACCAAGAACACATGTATATGTATGTGATGTTGCTTGTATTAGAAAAACAATTAAAAACGCTAGCCATGTTTACCAAGAGGTACGCTATAAATTCACGCTTTATAATGTCAGGTCTAATCAAGTCAAGTTAAGTCGACACCATCATCAATAATGGATGGTGCATCCTTTGTAGATAAATACTGACATAAAACAAACATTGAATCATTGCATATAGTAAAATATATGCATTGCAAAAACTATAATTCAAAAATTATTTCGATATGTACGAGTTAGATATTATTGATTGCTTTTGCTTGTATCATATCAAATAGAATATACTTATGAATTCAATCGTTACTTCTATGCAGGAGGAAAAATGAAATTTTGATGTCAAAACAGTGTCGACTAGATTATGTCAGGCATATCATTTACCAACTATTGTTTCACACCTTATTTATCACGTTTATACGAGGTAGATGATTAAGGCTTGTGGTTCTGGAACCGACCTTATTTATCAAGTTTATACGAGGTAGATGATTAAGTCTTGTGGTTCTGGAACCGATTTAATGCTCATGCAAACATGTTAAATCCAAGCCAGAATGGTTCGCCAACGCAATCTTGAAAATGGTATCAGTCCGTGAGTAAAATCAGTGAGTATCCCATTTAACTCTTACAGTGCTGGAACCTACTTCATGCCTATGCAAACAGGTTAATTCCAAGCCAGCTACCAAGTAAATTGGCGGCTGGCTTGTGATCGAACCTGTTTAATACTCTCGGTATCTATCCTCATTGAAATGACAACAACGTCCTTAGATATGGTGCTTGGCGTACAAACAAAACATACCTTCAACCATCTGAGCCTTCCATTATTTAGTCATGGTTAGGTTTGTAACGCTTGCTATAGGTTGAATGGTATATCAGTCTGACATTACAGTAAGCTGGTTTACAATAGGAATAAATGGTAGACGAGTGTTACCTTCAAAGCAGCTTAAAACAGAAACTGCTTTCTAATGCTAATAAAACTATCTTTTCATACACAACAATACTATTCCAGCAGTGGTTGTTTGTTCGAGACGATAAAGACATTAGAAGGCTGTGAACTACTTGTAGTACGCGTTATATAACCAATGGACACTTCTGGTTCTGAATGTCAAAACACAGAACGAAAACAACAAAACAACAAAAACATGGTGAATGTTTTCATCGAAGCCGTTCTATTGTACTCAACCTACGAGAATTGTCTGAAGAACTTAAACAAATCAACTAGGCTTTAAACTAGTTTTTGTGTGTTTTTCGTTAACCAGTTATTTGCTATAAACACTTTCCATAACACGTTATCGATGTTTCACGAACTGATTGCTTAATTTTTATTTCAAAATTGTTATGAGGAAATGATAAATTTATTCCGCGAATAGTTTGTCTTTTGAAAAGAAATGTTTCAACACTCTTTACATAAATTGTTTCATTTCGGATTCAATTTTGCTCGACGGCTGGCCTGGATCCAATATGTTTGTATAAGCATAAAGTCGGTTCCAGCACTATAAGGGTTCAGTGTGTATTAGTATTCATTACATAAAGTTTGCTGTGTTTAGTATAGGCAAATTCGAAATCGTTACCTTTTCTAATTTAACGGAACTACTAGCGTTAAATAAAGTTGAATATAATTCCCAAGAAATTCCATCAATCCTGATGAAATCAAAATATTTGATTTAATCTGTACACTTTTTTCAATTTTATAGATGTTACGTGTTAGACATAGACACAATAAATTTGCATGATGTATGCTTTGCAATATTTTGATTATGGATAGGAAAATACCACTTACAAGATTCGTTATTTCTTAATTCGTCGATACTTATCACCGATCGCAACAGAAGGGTTAAAAAAGATACAGCGTTGATGTTTTTAAGATACTATAATGCAAATACCGTGTTTACATGTCTGGTACAAACTAAGCGTCAAATTGAAAACAGAAAAAACTGAAAAATTAAACATCTTTCTTTGTAAACCTTTACTTAATTCTTCTTCATTTAGATGCAGCTACGTTATTAATACATGTATCTCGAAACAATTATTAAAAAGGAATATAAATCTTTTCTTTGAAATGATTGGAAGAAATATGAAAAAAATATTTGCTTTAATTTTTCGTCTTCGGTTGCTTTAACCCATTACCAAACAATAACGACATTTGATCAGTTTGTTGCAGAAGAATTTGGAAAACATTGTGGGAAAATGAGAAATTGCTCTTTAAGAACAATTTCTCCGTCCATAATGTTTTCTACTCTATCAGAAGATACTTTTTTCTTTATCGCCACATTTCGAAATGTCGTCTACAAACTCTTTCATTTTGGGACATTCGGAAATTTGGCGTTTGTTAAGAGTTAAGTGTGTACCTGTCAAACTAAAAAAACGAACCCCCTCTGCAGAAATTTGTCGTAATCTAATTACGCCTACCCAAATTATTGTCACGAGTTTTTCCAATAATGCGTCTTTAAAAACCGGGTCACGAAAACTTTTCTTCTACTGTTTTTTAACAAAATGTCACTGTCTTTGGTGTTAGAAATCCCGTCTTAACTGCTACAGGGAGCTGAACAGAATTGGTGACGATGTTAAGTTACTTGTGTTTAGCTCCGGCTGTCATGAATTAGAAATATGGTATGGAGGTACATGTCGGTCAAAAGAAAAGGAGTCGGTGACTCCAATTTGTATTCAACTTAAAGGTCTACATGGCTAATTGCTCGAAGATGCATTACTAAATAGATAGTCTCCATCTCGTAAAAGATTATGTAAGAATCCTTAACAATCTTTGCCGAGCTTTAACCCATTATCAAACAATAACGACATTTGACCAGTTTGTTGCAGACGACCTTGGAAAACATTGTGGGAGTTTTTCCAATAATGCGTCTATAAAAATCGGGTCACGAAAACATTTCTTTTAAACAAAATGTCACTGTCTTGGATATCAGAAACCTCGTCATATCTGCAAAAAAAAGCACAACAAAAGTGTTGACAATGTTAAGTTACCCGACTTTAGCTCCGGACGTCATGAATTAGAAATATGGAAAGGTAGCGCACGGCGTTTAAAAGCAAATGATCGAATATTACTCTTACATGTGTAAAATTTTAAGTAAAAGGTCTGTATGAGTCATTGCTCGAGGACGCATGCCTAGATAGATTTTTGCAATCTTGTAAAAGGTTGGGTACGAATCATCAACAGATCTTGCCGATCTTTTACCCATTACCAAACAATAGAGACATATGACCAGTTTCTTGCAGACGGCCCTGTAAAACATTGTAGGTAATTGAGAAATTGCTCGTAACGATCAATTTCTTCTTTTCCCACAATGTTTGCTGCCCTATCAGAAGATTATTTTTCAGATTTCACACTTTGACATGTCGATCGCAAACTCTTTCAATGTTGGACAGTCTAAAATGTGGCAGTTGATAAAGGATTAAGAGGATTGCGGTTTGGATTTTAATGTTTTCTGAATTAGATTGCCTTCTACCGGTTAAATGACATCGTTGATTTGAACAATAACATGATACTATATTATATACAGCTATCAAACTACGTTCAGATCTCATGGTCACCGATCAACTTCTCCTGTCACATGACACTAGCAAGGTGCGCGACCCTTCAAATCTATAGAATAAAAGGTTTGATGGTCTGGATCCATTTTCTAGTGAATATATGGATCTTTTAGATGATCCACTTTCTTCTGTAATTCAGAATACCATGTACGCAGTTCATCAGTATCGTGTTTCGAAGTGTCACAGGTTTTTTTCTAAATGAGTTGAATTTTTAAATGGACTGTAAACAGTCGTTTGGCGACCGGATACTTGGCTGATTATAGACGGAATATTATTGTTCAAACCAGATTATAAAGCTGTTTTTTCACAGATATGAGCAACTTTAGAATCATAACTTAATTTCCATAAAACTGTACAACAGCTGTGATATCAACTGATACGCGTTGAACAACCATTGGAAACCGAATTAACTCGCATTTAAGTATGAAATTATATGTACAGTGAATCAAAATGTATTTATAGATCCGAAAGCATTGCAGCACTTCTTTGACCTATTACGTATAAACTGTACAGATATTGGCGCTTTCAATAACCATGCTAAATAATACACCAAGCAACATAACCAAAATTGTATTGTTTCAGCAAAAAGAGGAAGAACCTCTAATAAACCGCATGTAAAGTGGAATAGCCTAATCAAAGCACTGTGGTAAGAAAATCGTCATTTCCAGATAGAAACTATTTATTTTGAATAAATTTCATTATTCCAGCGATATTTATTTTCCCTTCCGAATTTTCTCGTCTATGACCAAAGAACATTAACAATAACTTTGTTTCATATTATGCTTTGAATCATTATCTGATGCGAAGCTTATTTCCCTGTTTCCTTACGACCGATAGTTCAGTTTGTTGACTAGTTTTTAATTCTAATTGATTCTTAGTCCTAGGGCATTCGACATTACTCGGAATCTCATATTCTATGCGTGGGCATGAAGGTTTCCTTAATAAATGTTAACGAAGACTGTTGAAGGCTCATTCTTGAGTATGGACTACGCGTTTCGCATACAAAATACTAAGAGCAATCTGGAGTTTTACTAAATAAATATCATCTTTGGACCACAACGTTTTGCCAATATTTATGAATGTTTTCTTTTTAGTATTTCACTTTGGAAACTTTGGAAATGGAACATGTTTAATTCATTACCAAACAATAACGACGTTTAACCTGTTTGTTGCAGACGACTCTGGAAAACAAAGTGGGAAAAGGAGACCTTGCTATTATTTGTTGTTATTTGCCCTTTCAGAAAATTATCTTTTAATTTCATCATAGTTTGAAATGTTGCCTGCAAACAGTTCCAGTTTTTGGAACAGTCGAAAATTTTGCATTCGGTAAAGGGTTAAGGAAAGTGTAATTTCATATTAGACGGAAATCGCACAGAAACTTGAAAATTATCTTGTTCAGTACCTGTGCGGAAACGCAATGTATAGCAGTAAGTTCACTCACTATATGGTATACGACTGAATTGTAAAGCAATGGTAAAACAATGGCAACGATAATATGCATTTAGTGAGTCAACAAGCAGTAAGAGGTTAAGAGTAGAGCATGTCGCTGTTCTGCTCGACAGTAATAATATCCAACATAAAATCCTTTAATGAGATAATGAAACAGTCTGCTTTGCATGTGCGAATAACAAAGATAGACGTATAAAATCAGTTTTGTTACATTTTGAAACAACACGTCTAATAACATTTTCAACAGTTTTTAGTCAGTTACGTCAACAAACAAGGCGTCATTGTCGATACTTACAACGACGTCACGCTTTGTTTGGATAAGGAAAATAAAACTTTAAGTTTCATGACGAAGGGGTGCTACTCATTTGGAATTTTATATTTCCTCTCTTTTACCACGTTAATGGGATATCAGATAGGTAAAGCAGAAAAGGAACTCGAAAATGTGCCTGCATGTTAACGCCCATTACAACAAATTAACGTTCCTATACTGGAAACGAAATAAAACTGCTATTAAATCATCTGTCTGTCTGTCTGTCTGTCTGTCTGTCTGTCTGTCTGTCTGTCTGTCTGTCTGTCTGTCTGTCTGTCTGTCTGTCTGTCTGTCTGTCTGTCTGTCTCTGTCTGTCTGTCTCTGTCTGTCTGTCTCTCTGTCTGTCTGTCTGTCTCTCTCTGTCTCTGTCTTCTGTCTCTCTCTCTGTCTCTCTGTCTCTCTCTCTCTGTCTCTCTCTCTCTCTCTCTCTCTCTCTCTCTCTCTCTCTCTCTCTCTCTCTCTCTCTCTCTCTCTCTCTCTCTCTCTCTCTCTCCTCTCTCTCTCTCCTCTCTCCTCTCTCTTTTCTCTCTCTCTTCTCTCTCTCTCTCACCTCTCTCTCTCCTCTCTCTATCTCTCTCTCTCTCTCTCTCTCTCTCTCTCTCTCTCTCTCTCTCTCTCTCTCTCTCTCTCTCTCTCTCTCTCTCTCTCTCTCTCTCTCTCTCCTCCCTCTCCTCTCCCTCTCTCCCTCTCTTTCCTCCCTCACTGTCATCCCCTCTCTCTCTCTCTCTCTCTCTCTCTCTCTCTCTCTCTCTCTCTCTCTCTCTCTCTCTCTCTCTCTCTCTCTCTCTCTCTCTCTCTCTCTCTCCCTCTCCCTCTCTCTCTCTCTCTCTCTCTCTCTCTCTCTCTCTCTCTCTCTCTCTCTCTCTCTCTCGCTCTCTCTCTCTCTCTCTCTCTCTCTCTCTCTCTCTCTCTCTCTCTCTCTCTCTCTCTCTCTCTAAATTCTTTTAATTCCCTTAAAGTTATTATGGCTTATTTAGCCAGCCAGAAATGTCAACTTGTTACGCAATTCCACATGAAATAACTAGCTTTAGAAGGTATATGCACTCACTCTACTTGGTGAGAGTATATAAACTATATTTGTGAAGTACAATTTTGCATGAATATGATATTGATTGAAATATGTGTATTTAACTTCTTGCTAACGGCAATAAAGGCGGGCTATGATAACAATGGCGATTGCAGACGAATGTAATTTAGATTTATGATGATAAAAGAGCATATGACGCATTTTGTGCTTGGTTATTGTCGGTGATATACCAACAGGTCACATGTATATACACCTGCCAAACTGTTTCTTTTATTCTGTTCTTATGGGTTTTTTTTTTTAGATAAAACACATTTATCTTGACTGAACATTTTAACATGCTATCCTATTCCTGGAATCTTCGCGCCTTTCTCACTCGTTTCGGCAGATATTCGCAAAAGAAATAAGCCGGTGCCTGCTTATACCCATATATTTCAATTCAAATGATAGCCTGTGGGTGCATGTCCGTGTGTTTAAATTGTACCCCGCACACGGTCTAATGTATACGCACAGGCCATAGTCCCAGGATGTATTTCTAAAACAATACAGATATTAAGAGCTACCGCTTAATCCGAATTATGATCACAAAGGTGAACCTCTAATGTTTACGATTGTTTTAATAGTCGTGTATGAAGATCAGCAATCCACTTCTATAACAGAGCAGCGGAGTTACAATCATCTCTTGTAGGCATGCAATTTTACTTTATTTATGTGAACAGCCTTTGTACGTTATACTTCATTTCCTTTAATAACGACAGTGCGGTCAAATGTGACATGAAAATCATAGGCTGACAGTGGCACTGTGGTATAGCGTCGGACTACTGTACCGAGGGTCCCGGCTATAAAGCCTCCTTCACAATCGATGTAAAACAAATAAAAAAAATCATCACCATACATTACATGAGAGGTCGTGTGCTCGTTCATTTTCCTAATCTGTCTTTGCCGAGAGTCCGCTGTGTTATGTGTTCATAAACAAATTCCCCGACATGATTGGTCTTAGTGGAATGCAAGAACACAAGACAAAAAAAGACACTCATTTGATTCATACATTGTCATACTGTAAAGAAGAAACCAACAAGGCCAAAATGAAACAATATTCATTAAGGAAAATTTATCAACAAACACGCTGTTTTGAAAAGGCATTACGCAGAAGACGTGTGAAAAAGGGGTTAACTACAGTACAGTTGGTGATTGTGCTTAAAGAGTTACTTGAAAAATCGACCGGTCGTTTAAATATAAATGTATTTGCTTTTCACCATCGATAAATAATTATAGCTTGCTCCCTCTTACTGTTAGTCTATATCAAAGCATTCCATTACATCAAAGCAAAACTGACTGTAATATAAATGCGACAAAGTATTGAAAAAATAACGGACAATCCTCGCTATGTCACATGTTCAAATCGGCACCAACATGTCTTTAAAAGTGTTCGTTGCATGAGGTCAACCCTTTCCCAAACAACAAATTTTCGACTGTCCCAAATTGAAAAAGTTTGCAGACGTTTTTTCAAAATGTGATGAAATTGGAAAATAATCTTCTGATAGGGCAGAAAACATTGTCGGAAAATGAAAAATGGCTCGTAGCAATTTCTCCTTTTTCCCACAATGTTTTCTAAAGTCATCTGCAACAAAGTGGTCAAATGTCGTTATTGTTTTGGAAAGGGTTGATACATGTTTTTCATGTGGTAAGGGTTAATGGACGGTCCGCGAAACCAACGCGTGTTCCATGCATGCGACTATTTTGCGTTTCCTGCCTCTAAACGGTTTGTAATTGGTGACCAGCATGGTGTTCTGTGTGTGATGGAGTACAGTCTGCAACACGGAGTTTGGTCTGGGAGTAATTTGGCATTGAACACAGCGGCTGGTCAATTATACTGCATTAGTGCCTTTGTAGCTTCTCTCGGTTCGGGTTTGTCAGATTCCATTTTCTTAGGCCCATGGTTAACAAAGCCTTTAAAGTAAAGTTTTGCTAAAGTGATTAATGATCTTGGCATATAATCAGGGTGCCCGCCAGTTCAAATGTATAAGTCGAACTTCTTTCGGGTCGGGTTGCTTCGTTCGAGTTTCTTAGATTCATGGTTAGCAAGCCTTTGATAGTGAAGTATTGCTAAATTGACTTTCGATCTTGGCCTATAACCAGGGTGTCAGCCAGTTCAAAAGTGCAGTCAGATCATATTGCATTATGTAGTATGTGGTATTTGGTGTGTTCTATTTCAAAGTGCATATCATCAACCAAATTTGAAAATGTCATACCAATCTTATTCCTATGACTTAGTTTTTCTTCTCTTATATCGTAAAATGCTGTTCTGGGATCGTTTTACTAAACAAGTTGAGAAAAACATGTGCGTAAGTCAAAACTGATAAACATGGATGATGTCCTAAGTGGAAGTACAATATTGGCTTGTGACATGTCGATTTATTTGGCGGCTGGCCTGCATCTAACATGTTTGCATCGGCACAAAGTTGGTTCCCGGGCTATAAGGGTTAAGACAGATACTATTGCCTGACTTATGATTGAGGCACGATCCTAGGCCCCAACTCTCCCAATCACGCCCTTCCCGCCTGTCGGAGATTTGTCATATCGGAATTAACACCGACTCGATTGTGTGCTGGTGTGTGAGTCTGTAGCGACCCCTTAACTATTGGAAAACCTCTGTATGTGAGCGCCTGGTCTTTGAGAAGTCCTCTGAAATTAAAACTGGACGGCATGCGAACGGTACGCAGTATGTGAGCGTGACATTTTTGATTTTTGAATTTGATTTTTGATATTTGTTAGATTGGCTTGGTTTTCATTTAGAAACACGAGTGTATTTCAATTTAGTTTCGAAGGAATTGTTTTATGATAAACGTTACAGAAAAGAAAGACAGCTATCAAATTGTGATATTGAAGCAAAACAAACTTATTGTTACATATACTTACACCTATAGTATCAGATTGTAATATTATAGAAAAGAAAAGTTGTTCATAGAGAGACTTAAATCTAAAGTACATGATTGTGATATTTAAGAAAAGCAAACTTGTTGATAGACAGACTTACACCTATAGTGTTGGATTAACAGAGAGTGAGATGGTTCGTGAAACCAAGGTACGTTGATCTAATTTCCATGTTCAACTATGTTTAGCATTGCATATTCCTTTATATTTATAGTTATGTGGACATAACTAGGAATTCCTCTCATACGATTGAAATTGTAAGTTTGAATGAAAAGAGAAATAAGTTTGAATGAAAAGAGAAATAAAATATTTGTACAATTCATAAAAGTCGTCTCCATATGCAGAGATGTTTGGTACAGGGTTGCATACGTCTATACTAATGCATCTTAATACCTAAAGTTCACTTCAAATGCCAGTAAGTAGATACGACCCAGATATGTCGGTAAAATCTGCAAAAGTACTCGACAGGGATTATTTGAAATTTGATATTATGTATAAACTTGCAAGGCATGATTTTTGAGATCACAGTTTCGGTAAAAGCTGCGTTGACGATAATAGATGTAGGACAGACTGCCTTTAATAATGTGACATTCTCGTCGACGGCAACGATATATATATATATATATATATATATGGGTGTCATTTCAGCCCAATGTTGAGATTTAATGATTAAGTGAGGCATTGTAGAAAATCGAGTAAAACTACAATTAAACCAAATTGAAATTCGAAATGCACCCAACCTAATCTGTTTGAAACAAAATTATTGACCATATTACCCAAACGTCTTGGAAAAAGCAGTGTGCGTTATCTACAGTTTCCCTCACATAGTGAAGTCTTTAACTTTAGTTTAACCAGTTTCCATTTGAAACATTTTTAAATACTAACACTAAGAAATAACTGTTTCTCATTGCTGTCGCCTGTATAAATTGCTTTCAAATATTGAAAGGAACGAACATGTAAGAAAGTGTTTCATGTTAAGTCCTTTGCATCGTTATCTTATAGATTATTTCAAGAAACATGTGCGTCTTGTTCATTGACCAGAAGAAAGTTGCGACATAGTTAAAACAGTCTGATGCCTCATAGCTGGCCATTGTTCCATTTTTGGAAATAATGGTTCATACAAAGTACCGAATATCGTAACTTAAAAGGGATTTTTGAAAGTCGTAAACATGTTCTAAAGTGTATTTCTGTTTGGGCTAGTCATATTGCTCGTAAAGGGAACAACGTAAATCCAAGGTCGACGATTAATTGACAACCTTCTGAAACCAGATTTGAATGTTCTTAGCGCTTAGTTGTATAACCATTGGTGTGAAGGAAATGCTTCATCTCTACTCCTTTTTAATTCAATTAGAAAAAACCGTTAATCATGTGTTGTTTAACACCTTTGAATTACCTGCTTAGAATCAAACTGATTTGTATGTGATAACTACCACTTCTCTGTATATCGAAGGGTCATAACCCGGTATTTCTTGTTCGCATAATGTCGAAATGAAACTTTGCTTGACCAGATTTCATGGTTAATACTGTAACAATTACATAACATAAGTTCGAGATGAATCTTTCAATGTTTTGTTTAGTTATATACATGGTGTATATAATGAAAATATCCTTATACCCCATTAGTAACCATACTTCATGTGTTCAGGGTGTATCCACTCGACAACTAACAATATCCTATTTTACGAATGGGTTGTTCAAACCCCGAAATGAAAACCCATGTAGCACTTTGACCTATGATGAACTACTTACTAAAGCGCCTTTACATTGGCATACAACGTTGTATCTGAGTCATTGTGGCCTTTTCCCTTTGTCATTATGGTTTGGAAAATCTTCTTCTGGCTTTACGTTCTGATTCAAATAGGACGTCGAATGCATTTATGATTAAACCAACAATACATTGTTGATGGCATCAGTGTATTTGGTAGATATAGTGGTTGCCTTATGTGACCAACGAACTAAATATTAGCATGTCGAACTAGACAATAGTATTTTATCCAGCTCAACCCAATATATACCTATAACATATATGACAGATGGTGGTCCTGTTGTATACCTCTTAACACTCCTTTCTTATATTTTTTTATCCATATGGGAATCAGTTATTGAAAGGGAAACCAGACGACAAAAACATTTATTTTCATTTCGATATTTGAAAGAAAGAATTTTGACCAAAGGATACATTTCTCATTAGCGGCAATGAATTCTTTCATCGCACTAAATATCAACATGTAGAAGAAAACAACCATACCACAACACAGCGACATGTTTATGGCTGTTTTATTGACAAGTCACCATAAGTCATCTAACTGAAATTTAATTTCGGTTTCACAAATGCAAATGTTCGAAAACCTTTAAAAAGAAGTTGCACGTAGACATTACTATTTAAAGCTTGTACTGAGAAATAGCCCCCGAAAGTTATGAAGCGCGGTGTTATGTCGATTGGTCAAGTACAATCAAGTCATTATACGCAATATGAGTAAGCATAGCAAGTCATAAAGGCAACATGAGTGCTTAATAACGTAATGCTCAGTGTTGAATGATTGGCCTCGATCATGTGATTCTTTGTCCACAAAAACCTTTTGAGATACCCGAGCCATGTAACCTTCCGGCATAGGCTTTAAAACCATTGCAACAAAGGGGGGATTTCCTATCATAAAATTCCCAGTCATTTATCTACTTGAACTTAATTCTGGCGAACATCCTCCTAAACTTCAAAACGGTGTATTAAATCAAACAAAAGTAGTTTTTTTTTTAATAGAATCGGCGAAGTTATTAAGATGCATCACCTACGATGTTAAATAAAACCGAAGTCAACCTCCAGAATGTTGAAATTATGAGGAGTAGAGAGATCCTTCTTTTGTCATAATACTTTTAAGGTATACAATGGTACAGTAAATGGTATGTATCTTTTGGACTAAATCTCTGTACGTTTTTAACAATGTTCATTTCATCCTTACCAATATGTCCACTTTCTTGGAAGCTGAGTGACATTGAACTGTTACCATTGATTGAACGTGTATAGTATTGTGCCAAAGGGATTATGCTATCATTGATCAAACAGCGGGTGTAGTTTTATCTATTAGTAAAATGGACCGTTCCATATCAAATTATTAACATTCAGAGTCTCGTCTGATGTCGATGTTAAGTGTTTGTTTTACGGAGTTTACCAGACGATTTACTTAATCATATCGTTTCAATTGTAACCTTACAACGATAATATAACGTATTCACTCCAGGCAATATCTGACGACAGATAAAAAAGTTGATTGTATCTATCCCCAAGAGAGATAGAGCGGTAGCATATTTTGCCCTGGAGACTTGAAATGGTATTGAAATAATATACATCAGAAGCTAATTTTTGTGAAATCCCCTGATCTCTGTCAGCCTGATTGGATTACCGTTCAACCTTACTAGCAAAATATCCCTTAAGGTATTCGTAGATTGTCTAACACTTGACCTTTCGTTACACTGAAAGTATAATAATCCTGACACACAGTACACTCGTGAAAATACTCGTATAGTTCTCGATAAAAGGGAATATTACACCACTTACTGGCTTAAGTCTTCTTTATGGGCTTTATTGTTATGTGTTAACCCCTAGAATGCTGGGATTCTTTCTAGAAATAGAACTTTGTGTCGTCTGCTTTCCAAAATCTTAAATACCCGCTTAATTATGAGGAGGAAAGATAGACTACTCAGTGTAGTATACATGTTAGATCACAGTTCGGCCGCCAACTTTCTTGGCAGCTGGCCTGGATCTAACCTATTTGCATAAACATGAAGTCGGTTCTAGCATAATAAGTGTTAAGGTTAACTGATATTGCAGGGGCTTCTTTTGAAAGCCCCCAAAAAAGAATTTACAAAAAAACAAGTTTGTTTCGTCAAATTGATATTCTAAGAGCCTCTTTGCCCCTTATTCTTCGAAACTTTAGTGTCAAGTGTTCACGATTCAACATGTTTAAAAAAGGGTCCTCATGTTGTTGTTGATGTTCCTGTTCCATTATTAACATATTGTTAACGTCCGACGCAAGCATGCAATAAACGACCAGTTTTTTTTTTATATCAATGCTCGCCATTAAAGATGTTTTCCTTTACTTAATATTCAAACGATAATAAACATATATGAATGCAAGTCTTTATTTAAATATGTTTCTCATGAAGTTCGTCAATTTGCTAGATGATGCAGCAAACCACAACAAATAGATATCGTTGGAACAGAATCGACTCTCAATAGAATGTTTCATGCGAAGATTTGGGCCTCATATTGCCGGTAGTTTACAAAGACAGCGAGTTTATTGATCATTGTTTCTTTCTCTACATTATCGTCAAACAGAAGGTAACAATAACGTGTGATTCATAAATGACAATTAACCTGAACAATTGATCGATAGACAATAGAATCCAAGTATATAAATTAAGAATAAGTACCCTACATGAAATGCTAATTATCTGTGTTACAATAACTACAAATGATGACTCATATGAATGAATTCGATTCATTTTGAAATGAGGGAAATTTCATCCACGAACTGTTTTCATTAAAGGCACGATTGATGTTATGTAATGTAGGATGGTGGTCCAGGGGTAGAGTGTCAGCCTTTGGATTTAAGGACAGTGCGTTCGAAACATATGAAAGCAGAGTTCATATATGACGAAGGTACCGGTTTTGTTTCCAGGAAGAAAAGTAGAGCTATAAGAACTTGCTCACTATCGTTATATGAATAAATAAGCTAAAGCCATCAACATAAAGTATTTATCAAAAAAAATCTAACAAACACAGACAAAGATAAGTGTAACAAGGGATACGTTGTTCAGAGTATGACATTTTGAATAGATAAGTTTTTCAAAGTTAAAAAGACTAAAATGTACAAGGAATATCATCACCAAAACGTTTATAATATTACGGAACTATCAGATGATTCATTTATTGCTCAATCTGAAACAAGAAGAAACTTTTCCAGGAACATTAAATTGGATCAGGTGTTAACTTGATGAGTTTTGTATAACACAAAGCGATTACAGTGTTTGCACATTCGTTTAAATTGAACATAAAGCTAATGACGTTTGAAAGAGTTTATGGTGAAGTAAAGATAATTTGCACATGCGCCTTAATCGAAAAACACTTTAATGACTTTTCTGGTGAATGGTGCACTTTAAATTATACCACATGCACCTTAATCTTAAATACACGTATAATTAACTTACAAAGAACATGGATGGCAAAAGTCTTTTTAACCCTTAGACTGCTGGAAGATTTTCTTTAAAAAGATGTGTATGTTGTCTGTTTTCCAAAAACTTAAATATATACTTCATTTTGATGAGAAAAAATACTCAGAGTAGAAGACAGGTAAGATTACAGACTAGCCGCCAATTTACTTGGCGGTTGACCTGGATCTACCCTGTCCGAATAAGCGTGAAGTCAGTTCAATCACTTTAAGAAATAAATATAAAATACAAGGAACGTGGCACAAGACTTTAACTTATGTGGATCTGGTTGTTGGAAGAATATCATAATTTCATGATTGAAGCCGTGAATATCTACGTTTTCATGTTTACTTGGTAGAACGAGTAAAATAATGGACATTTATAACCATACAGAAGAGAAAAGAAAAACAAATGTAGTTCATACCTTGGAACTTAAGGTTCTTCGCCATTATAAAATTAACACATACATTAAAAAGCACTCTACACGTACATGTTTTCATTTGTATTTAAGAAAAGTAAAACCAGATGGAAAGATATTTAAAAGACAGACAACGATCAGAGAATACTGTAAAGAAGTGACTTAATACATTCGGCAATAACTATCATAGCACAAATACAAGTATACGCTATTCCGTAGCTCTGTTTTTGAGCATGCGTTGTACAACACCACAAAACTAGGTGATACCACTGCCATGTCTTAAGATGACGATTGTTTTATCATTCTAATACAGGTTTAACTATCATATACAAAAAAATGGAAGAGATAGAGACTTATAAATTGACCAGATAGGAGATCCTGCCATTTTAATCAATCAAGTATTCAGTACTCTTACTTTACAATATTTTATTTTAAGTATATTGTTGACAAAACAAATCATTCTGCATTCTGCATTTTCTTTGAATTGTATGGTAGGCTTGTATTGTATAGTTCATTTACATGTACATGTTTCGTGTTGTCTTTCTGACGTTGACTTCGACACCATTTATCGTGCTAAGAACAATTCAATTCTCAGGTTGCATGCTATAAAACGGGAAATGATAAACTGATGTTCCCTTTCAGGAAATCTTAAAACTGATACTAGTACCAGCGGAACAAAATGGATTTGTGTCTTAACATCCTGAACTAATTATGACCACATACGAACATGTTCAACACCAGTATTGCCTTAATTTGCCACAATGGTTTAAAACAGTTCTAGTACATGAGAATTCGTCTACTTTTGGAGAAATGTAAAACCTATTTACTGTAGTTGTTTGTAACCCATTATCCATGATGGACTAGTACGCAGTGTCTAAATTGAATTAATCGACGGATGCCATTAGCAGCTGAGGATAACTAATAGTTTAAGTTTGACATCCAATAAATGTAGTTGAAACACAAGGAGTAGTCGCTGTTATGAGAAACTTTCTCCATGTGCTATAATGGATTTCTGTGGTAACATGCTGTGCTTGCGGTTAAGTGGTTTTCTACAGATGTGTTTACTATGAATTTAAACAGAGATGTGCATCTAGAATGAATTAACCCTTAGAATGCTGGGAAATTTTCTAAAGACCGCGTCGAATTTTTAAAACCTTAAATATCTGCTTTATTTTGTTGAGGAAAGGTACTCAGAGTAGAAAACAGATTAGATCACACGCCAGCCGCCAATAAACATTGGCGGCTGGCCTGGATCTAACATGTTTGCATAGGCATAAAGACGGCATAAAGTCGGTCCAAGTACTATTGGGGTTAACGCATTGTCGAGACCATAACTGAAATCTATCTGAGTTGTACATTTGCCTTTTCTTTATACGTCTAACGTAGTATAAAGCCTGCGCATTAATCATAATTAAAGGGTTTAAGACGTTGATTTTACTACAGAAAGGCACGTCCTGAATAAAGAGCTTATCATTGCTTTCTCCAGAACTGAACAGCTTTCTGTTATCTCCATTGTAACTGTCATGTGTACGGATAGATCATAGTGATGTACAAATACAAACTTTATGCGCAATTCTTTATCCGAAACGCCAGAGAGCTTATCCGCAGATACTTCCTACACTAAGTGATAACCTAGGGGCACAAGAACTAGTTATGTTTCAATATATCATAAAAAAAAATTCGTTGTGAGAAAGTAATTAAAAGTCGACTTAGAATATACATTAGAGCAAAAAAAAGAAAATACTTTGTCTACTTTTAAACCAAACACATAATTAAAACTCAGTTTTCACATTTATAGTCAAGTTCCGCAAAAACATACTTAATAGTCTTATATTTGTTCTTCTTGTATCACACTCGTATTGTTTTTATGAGTTATCTATGCCGGTTTTTTTTTTCTTTTTTCTTTACTTTTTTTTTTCTTTCCTTTTTTTAGCTTATAGTCTCTCGTTGCAAACTTTCAACGTTTAAAGATTAGGATACCTACGTGATATGAAGAAATCTGTTCCTTGGTTCGATAAGTGATACCAATATTCCAGGGGCCCGTTTTACTAAACAGTTTACGCTTAAGATTTGCGTAAGTCTTAAACAACAAGTCCTTTTATTTCAATATTTGGCAAAGCAATATTGCAAAGTACACATCATTGGAATAGTCTCTCCGAGACGCTTCCAATGACGTGTCACATTGCAATATTGTACTTTCATTGAAGATATTATCAATGTCAATCAATTATGACTTACGCAAACATATTCCGTAAGTTGTTTAGTAAAACGGGCCCCTGATGTAAAAGAAAAACACATTACTCCGTATCAAATTCGTGTCACGCTCTCCGGTAAACTGTATTTACATATGATGGTCTTCTTTATTCTATAACGCCATATTGAAAGTATCTCTTCAATATTGAAGCGAATTCGATAGTGAATAACCCTTAGAGTGATAAAATTTTAAACATCTGCTTAGTTTTGATGTGGAAAGATGCTCAGAGTAGCAAACAGGTAGGATCACAGGCCAGCCGCAAATTTTTTTGGCAGCTGATATGGATCTAACCTGTTTGCATAAGCATGAAGTCGGTTAAAGCACTTTTATCTTTAAAAGGAATTGGCTCTTCTTTAGCAATTATAGGGTGTGAAAGTTACGATAAGTTGTTGAGCAACTAAGTCCATAAGCACCTAGAAGATATAAGGTTCTTTTTATTTTAGTTTGTGTAGAATGATTAAATATTGATGTCTTTGAATCAGTACACTACGGTGGCATAGAGGTGACATGTATGCGATTTTTTTTCATGGTTTTAAAAAAAAAGAAGTCGAAATAACGAAAAATTATTTCGTTATTTCGACTTTTTTTTTTAGGAAAAAATAGAAAGAAATCGCATACATGTCACCTCTATGCCACCGTAGTACACACATGTACATGTAGCATTGATTGTAAACACTAAACACACAACTGTAATGATAATCTAATATATGCGATAGGAATACATCAGTAACCCATGTAGGGCAGGGTATGGTAACCATCGAAGTGTACATCCCTGTTTCCTTTTGTAACCCTAATAATGCTGGATAATTTTCTAAAAATAGATTATTGTGTCATCTACTTTCCAAAATGTTAATTATTTACTTTAATTTTGTTTGGGAATGATACCCAAAGTAGCAAACAGGTTAGATCAAAGGCAAGACGCCAATTTGATCGGCGGCTGGCCTGGATCTAACCTATTTACATAAGCATGAAGACAGTTCCAGCACTATAAGGATTAAATTGTAGATGGTTTTAATTGCATAAATTTATGTTGCACAGAGTTTAAAATTTAAGTTAGTCATAGCGCCACTTCAAAAACGTAAATCCTATATCTAACAGAACTGATAGTCTGTTGTTCTACATTTTAGTGCAAGATGTAGACTAGTTGGTATAAATAAAACGCTATCCAATGTCGGAAATAAAATTATTACTTCGGGGTCAGAAAGCCGCTGCTTTCTTAGAAGCCTTTGCGTGTATGGCAAATATTCATAGATATAATTTCATTCCGGTGTCGATAGATCAGAAGGAATGCTTCGTTTTTTGCAGGAAGGAACATATTTTATCCTGAAATCTTGTAAAATAAGAATACAGGAAAAAGTGTGTCAACTAATTCTTGTGAGAAAATGCACTGTGTCCCATTATTGGTGTAGTAATTATGTGTGCTCTTAAACTGGGTCTAATTGAAGACAATAACGGCAAACTTAATAAGGGCGCAAATGGATTTTTGTTCGCCGCGTTTCATTTGTTCTAAAGAGGTCTAAATAAGATGTTCATCCCTAGACTACACTGTACCTTCGCCATTTCTACTACTAACATTATTTTGCGTGGCACTGAATTCATGTAGCATGCTGTCATACTTGAAGTAACATAACATGATTTTATTATAACTTAGGCCCATAGGCCCATAGTTCAAACACGTTTACAATTACATGCATGAACATCAATAAACAATAGAACTATTAAGTAAATCACACATGAATTATATATGATTTTAGTATATTTGAGATGGTTAAAAGGATGCGTACATATGTGTGTGTGAGTTGATAAAAAAAATTATACATTGTATATCCAAGTAATAAACGAAACTAACTATTCAATCTAGAAATAAATTTGTTTCTTTCTAGGAAGACTTTTTTACAAATAGTCCTAGGTTTAAAAGAGTCTCTTTATTAGATAAGTTGAGTAGATAAGTAAATTGCAGAACATTTGGTGGTTTTAAGTACCTCTTTCCAAAATATTTATCTCGTATTCTCACAAAAAATGGACAAATGAGAACACAATGATATTCATCTTCAATGTCATTCAATTAACATAATTCGCATTGTCAAATGTCTAATACGCTCTGAAATATTAGTTTAGAAGACAGTAAACACACCCTGTATCTTTTCCATGTTTTATATCGAAAGAAAAGACCAAATGCTTGAATGGAACAAATGAATCGCAAGCAAGTGGGTCCAATTTTCGTCAATCTCTTTTTACCATATGAATAGGCAGATGAGGAAACATTATTTAAATTGTATAGTGTATCACGGGTTGGTCATTGTGTGTACATAGTAGGACGTTGGTTGCCACAAATATAATATATATATTTGTGGCAACCAACGTCCTACTATGTACACAAAATGACAAATCCTAAATAATATGTATCGTTACACGGTGACCTTAATCGAGACATGTTTTCGCTTACGGATTCAATTAACTATAACTATAACTATATTTTATTGCATAATAAACATAACATGTTATATAGCAATACAAAATTGTACATGACAAAAATAAATGGCGGGCATGAAAATGTGTTAAAAACAATTGAAATCTGAAATAATGTAAACAGGACTTCAAATAGTTAGTACACAATAGACATGTACATGATACCAGATGTATAGATCACATTTCTTTGTTTCCTTTAAGTGGTATGCTATTATCGTTTGCATTACATCATATTTCCCCCCCAAAGCTTCAGGAATGACAAAAAATCGTGTGTAATGAGCCACAATTATTTGAAAGAGGAGATGTTTGACTAGTCAGTTAAACCGCTCAGATCGTAACTGGATATTCGTTTAGCAATTCCCGCATACCGGAAATTGTGCCTGATCTAAATTGAAAGTTTAAAAAAGCATAACAACTTAATCCTTAACAGTTTCTTTATGAAATTGTTTGAATTCATTTTAACAAAGGGATCATTTGCTAGTCATGATCGCTTTTATTCTTTTTTCCAACGCTGTTTGTTTCTTGAAAGGTTCTATGGCAGTATTTGTTAAGGTCAGACACTATTGAGTGAGTGTTGAATCATTGGTGCGTAGGTACATGTACTTAGCAACAGATGAACAACATGAGCTGCATTTACAGCTCCAGTTCTGTTTGAAACACCAATGCGTATACAATCGAGCCATACATGACGCTGACGTATTTAATTATGCCTTAGTTAAAGGTGCATTCTGATAGAAGAGAAGTTTGAAAGTGAAAAAAGAATGTCGCTTAAACAATATTGTTTTGAATAAGTGATTGATTTACAATTTAAAGTATCCATTCAAAGTATAGTGAAAGGAGTAAGCGCCAATTTATCTAAGTACATAAGCGATATATCTAGATATCGATGGTAAGCTTTTGGATTGAAATACATATTAATTCACTGTATATAAACCTGAATCAATTAAAAATCAATTGATTTTGCCTCGTTCCATTTTTTTCAATGGGTATCTTAAAACAGTACAGATACTGTGTAGTTTTAAAAAATTTAATGCTTACTTCAAAGTTCCCAAATACATGTGAACAAGCACCTTTAAAACTTGAGCAACTGTGTAATCATAAATTTAACAGCAAAAGAAAATGATATAAGAGTTGCTAAAGTGGCTTTTAAATATTTTTTCATAGAGTATATGCCGATTTGCTGAATGACGTCTCCATGTATATACATGTACATATGTTCCATACTTATGATATACAAGTTGTTAGTTCTATCATACCAAAATTGGCATGTTATCCAAGCTGCGTTTATTGACCCTTAAATTAACGCAAAATTTTCGACTGTCCCAAATTGAAAGAGTTTGCAGACGACGTTTTCGAAATATGATGAAATTGAAAGGTAATCTTCTGATAGGACGGAACAAAAAGTGGGGGTCAGTTCAAGAGTCGTCTGCACCGAACTGGTCAGATGTCGTTATTGTTTGGTAATGGGTTAAGAAGCTGTAACTTATTTTACAAAACCGTAACGATTCGAGAAGATTGAAAGCAAGGGTAAATTTCCAAAGACAATGCATGCGCCACGGACAAAAGCTTTAAGTTTCCAATATTTTTAATTGAATTAATTTGCCCACATGTGACATGCAAATCAAATATAAAAGTTGCCATTACACGGAACACTTAAAGAATTAAAGTAATTATACAGATGCGTGTAAACCGAGTATAAAATGTTTGATATTCCGGGGACAAGGTCCGGCCCAAATCATGGGTGCAGACGTACTTGCTCCTAGCATTCAAATAGACACGCATATTGTTGTATCATTGCATGTTAAATACAGATTAACCCTTATAATGCCGGATTCACATGCTGGTACTTCATGTTTATGCAAACGGGTAAGATCCAGGCCTGTGATATAACCTGTTTGCTACTCTGAGTATCTTTTCCTCACCAGAATTAAGCAGATATTCAAAAAGACTCCCAAAGAATATTCTCCGGATACATGCTGACAATAATCGTAAATATTCAGTCAGTCTCATGATTGAAAAAATACATCTATCCTGATTGATTTATTAATTGACGTGTTGATAAGTCGAACCAAATCACCATATTTATTTGATAATACGTCTGTGGTTTCTTTATGTATGCCTGTTTTGTAAAGAGTTAAAAGAATGCATGTACTCAATGGAGGAAATCACATTATCATATTTGAGAGAATATGGCCACCGAACCTTCGGGTTTTGCAAACAGGTATGTCTTCCGTATTACTTATTGGTTTTTTTATCGGATAATGCCTACCATAGGGTCAGTCGGAAGCGGTTTCAGTGAGTATCAAAAACTTTCCTCTCGGTTGCCTATTGATCGAGATAAGTCATGGAGTGTTTCGTGATTTACGGTTCATGAAATCGCGAAACACTAATTGACTTATCTCGGTTATATAGGTAAACAATTTATTGTATCACAGATAATACAACATGTTGATACCATATTCTTAAACTATCTATAAACATTCTTTCTAAGGTGTAACCAAAATGTCCATCTCAAGCCAACAACCTATAATAGCGACAATTATACTCAATACTTTGCTAAACCCTTCGAATTCCTAGAGGTTTTCTGAAAAAATAGATTTTTGTGTCGTCTGCTTTCCAAAACCTGCTTAATTTTTATGAGGAAAGATACTCAGAGAAGCAAGTAGGTTATATCACAGGCCAGCTTCCAATATAATTGGCGGCTGGTCTGGATCTAACCTGTTTGCAAAAGCATGAAGTTGCTTCCAGCACTATAAGGGTTAAGGATGGTCCAAACATTGCCTGCTGTGAGATATAAGTCTCCGGTTGTCTACCCCACAAATCAGTTGTAATGTATTATCAATCATGCGAACCAGAACAATGTCTCGGTAATCCATCGCGATTATTATATCTTCATGAACTGCGAGACAGCTGTTAACCAATTCCTCAATAGGGGAAAAGATGTGCGACTGGTTCATGACGAAAACAGACACAGATCACACACGCAGTTTACTCTCTCCATATGCAAACGATATATTCCTGGGTAATTTTCCATAAATAGATTTTTGTGTCGTCTGCTTTTCCAAAACCTGAAACACCTGTATAATTTTTATGAGGAAACACTCTCAGAGTAGCAAACTGGTTAGATTACAAGCCAGCCACCACTATACTTTGCGGCTGGCCTGGATCTAACCTGTTTGCAAAAGCATGACGTTGCTTCCAGCACTATAAGGGTTAAGGATGGTCCAAACATTGCCTGCTGTGAGATATAAGTCTCCGGTTGCCTACCACAGAAATCAGTTGTAATGTATTATCGATCATGCAAACCAGAACAATGTCTCGGCAATCCATCGCGATTATTATATCTTCATTAACTACGAGACAGCTGTTAACCAATTCCTCAATAGGGGAATAGATGTGCGACTGGTTCATGACGAAAACGGACACAGGTCACACAAGCAGTTTATTCTCTACCATATGCAAACGACTTTTCTTTTTAACTGATGTTGTCGACTTTAAACAAGCTTTGTAAACATGTGAAAGACCTTTATCTTCTGCTGTTGTGGTATGTGAATATATTGAAATAGCATCGTGGCAAAATGAAGGATTCTTTGTGGTGAGCAATTTCTAAGCGTCAAAAACCTTTCAGTTCTGCTGTTATGATATGTGAATAGATTTAAAAAGCATTGTGGCAAAAAGGAGAAATTGCTTGTGACAATCAATTTCTCCTTTCTGCCACAATGCTTTTTAAAGTCTTCTGCTGTCATACGCAAAATAAGGCATTAGGTGGTATTGTGTTAAGCAATTTCCCTCCATAGGGGGAACATGTGACTGGTTTGTGAAAGCAGGCGCATACGAAACAAGGAGTTGGCACAGTGGTGCAGTGGTAGAGTGTCGGCCTCTTGTACTAAGGATCCAGGTTTCGATTCCGTTTGGCGAGATGAGAAATCTCTGGGCTATCCAGGAAGAAGTCTTCAAATAAGAAAGCACTATAATTCTCTATGATTTTTGATAAATGCTTTTTGGTCAAAAGAGGTATTCTTTACTTGTCATGATTTATCTATCTTTTCTTGACGGGGGTTTCGTATGTACTTTGCAGATGGTCTTATCAAGTGAATTATTAATAGAAATCATGTAAGTTCGTAAGTCTGTGTACTGCTTCGATACATGTACTGTAGAGTAGCAGTTCGAAGAACAATTATTTCGCATTTAAGTATTTGGAGGTTATAGACAATGAATTAATATGTATTTAGACCCAGAATCGTTACAAAGGTATGTGAATCCATCAGGTACCACCAATATAATAACAATACAATAATTATATACATTCTGCAATAAGTTTGATTTCCATGGCCATTTTTGATTGCATACTTTACAACAAAACACAAACTGTGCTGTTTCATGGTTCAATTTTGGGAAAAGTCGAATAAGCAGATCAATTTGTCCTTTTTTTCAACTGTATTTCTATGGGTTACATATAAGGTATATACGTACTAAGTACACGAAACCTTTTAAATTCCATCTCTGCTTTAGCAGTGATCAATAATTTTGGTATTTATGCAGTGCAGGGAATGAATTTACCACCAACTTAAGTTATTTTGAATATGATTTATTTCCTTTCGCAAAGACTCGTATGCGATGCAAGTATCTTCCCTTCGTTAACGATGGGCACAACTTAAAGTCGATCAGATGAAGTTTGACATGTTTTATGGATTTGTTATTCAGTGTCACCTTCTATTTGTCCTAGGTATTCTGAGACAAAGGCACCATGATATCTACAGGAGTAATGTCTTTCCTTTTTTCATGGTTGCTTTATTGCTTGTAACCTAAGTAAGAAACGACACGCTTCCTAATTACCACACTTGAATGTCGTAAATTCACTTGGGACATCATGGCGCATATACCGAGAAAGGTCATCACTTCGGTTCCATCCCGTTCAGCGGTCTACGTCACCAGTCACGGCAGTTCCCTTTACTACGAAACATCACAGTGCAATATGGCTTTTTGTGTACCTACACACCGCATTACAGTGTAATATGGCTTTTTGTGGACTTACATACCGCACTACAGTGCAATATGAATTTTAGTGTACCTACACACCGCATTACAGCGTAATATGGCTTTTTGTGTACTTACATACCGCACTACAGTGCAATATGGATTTCAGTGTACCTACACACCGCATTACAGTGTAATATGGCTTTTTGTGTACTTACATACCGCATTATAGTCTAATATGGCTTTTTGTGTACTTACATACCGCATTACAGTGTAATATGGTTAGTTTTGTGTACTTAGATACCGCATTACAGCACAATATGGCTTTTTGCGTACCTACACACCGCATTACAGTGCAATATGGTTTTTTGTGTACCTACACACCGCATTACAACACAATATGGCTTTATGCGTACCTTCACACCTCATTACAGCACAATATGTTTAGATTATGTCGGATTTCCCTTAGTCCGAATGATCCAGACGTAGATATTTCATTGTCACGCAGTTACAGCTTGGATCATCAGAGTTAGATTTCCCTCCGATTTTTATAAAATGAGAAATGTCAAAATTCATCTTATATGCTATTGGTTTCTCTGCTGAAATGTTAAATTAATCTTTATTCCTTTATTTTTTAAAGTTTAAAAAAGTAATCCTATGACGCACAGAAACTTTAAGCACAGTACATAGGTTAGTGCAAAGTGTGCCTGTCGAACACAATACCATAACAATTACATAGAACATATAGTTTTGGGTAAAATATACATAGAAAACCAACCAACTATTTTTATAAATATCACAGAATTAACATTGTAATCAGAAGAGGTATTCACACTCATCCCTTCTTTCCTTTATCTGTTGTTGATAGAAAACATATGTGCAAACACATTTTTCTTTAATATTCTTAAATGCCATAACGATGCAATACAATAATGTCAGACTTAAATGTCATCAACTCAGTTAAATCATTTTAACCAACTCCTTAAACTAGAAACTAGTAAGGTAGATGTAGCATGTACATCTATAAGCGTTGGACATCACTCTTGGATAGCGCGTGAATCGTGTTTACCTTGACCCTTATAGTGCTGGAACCGACTTCATGCTTATGTAAACAGATTGGATCCAGGACAGCCGCCAAGAAAATTAGCGGCTGGCATGTGATCTAACCTGTTTGTCATTCTGAGTATTTGTCCTCAACATGATAAAGCAGATATTAAAGGTTTTATAAAAGCATGCTATACGAAAATCTTTTTTAGAAAATAACCCAGCATTCTAAGGGATAATCAACTCAAATTCTATCCGACATTTATACTGCTACGGATTTCAGTTTCACATTTGTGTATTCTAGTGCATATCTTTAAATTAACCTGATCCATTGAATGCACAAAAAGAGGATTTTGGCAGGGTTAATTAAACCTTATTGTATTTCACAGCATTGCTATGTGACATGTGGGAAGTGGCAGAGTGATTCTGACAGTCACAATTCATTGAAGACAGTGTACGTGATATCCTGTAAATCAACGTAGTACAGGAGGGTGGTTGAACCTTTAAGCACTGATACTTTATTACCGTTGCAAACGACTGTCACCCCGGTGGTGCTTTCCTCGATGCTTAGCAATATATGTCCTGTAGAATGGCTTTATGCTAGCTACGTATGATCCAAGATCAAACGTAGAGGGGTCTCAATGGACGAGTGGCTGTAGTTCGGAACTTGAAATCACATTGCCCCCTTTCAGCGTTGATTCAAATCCCGGTGACAGCTTTTGGATTTTCATGAGCGGTAGTTTCCCGCCTAACCTACGAGGTATCGATGGTTTCACCTGACGTAACCAGCCTTTATGCGCAGTTGAGTATATAAATATATAATTGTAACAACTATGAGCCTATGTGCTTAATGTTGAAACGCAATTATGTTATGTTATGTCGTCTTCCTCCATCTTTACGAGTCGGACATCTCAACATAACTCAAATACTGTTGACACGATGTAAAACCCATTTATGAAAAAATATATTAAACGTAAGCATGATGTAACAACGTCATCCAATTTGGCACATGCGTTGGCTATTTGATTCTATTACACGAGTCCGGACCGTCGCCATTTGAATCGACTACCGTACAATGACAGACATGTAAACTTGACGCGTCAGGCGTACACAATATATGTCGGTTTTGGAACGAATTCAACACGGGCCAAGACGTCAGGAACTCGTCATTTTAAATCTCTCTAGAGACAAATTAGGCAAATGGTGAATATTTGACGATGCCATTTTCGCCGAGTATAAACGTATCAATTGATGCCTTCCGCCACTACAATGACTTCTACGCCAGGGTTTACGCAGCCATGTGGCAGAGATTTGTAGGAGTTCTTTGTCTGGCGAAAACGTGGAATGAGGAGGCGAATTAATGCAGCTATGTTCTTTCCCTTCTTTCTTGTCTGAAAGAAACCTTTTTGCCCTTAAAGTTGACCCAGGTGATGCTACTTCATCACTCAATAGTCTTGCATAGATCTCTTATGACAGTCAAATCTGAGTGATCGGCAAATGTGCAATGCTGTTCAACACGTTCATATCCATTGAACTACTAAACTTGGACGCATATAAGAATTTTGATATAAACCGGGTACGATTCACCCGAAATGGTGTAACCTTACACTTACGTACGATGTGTATTTGTCAGCTCACTGAAATACTCGAGTAGTTATGATTAATTGAACGTATGTCCCACAATGCTTGTGAGGAAGAAAAATGCGGTCAAATAAGTCTACATACCATTATTATGTAATGATGCTCTGATACAACATTGGAAGACACCATTTAACCGTTGAAAGTACTTCATAGATTTATCTAGTTCAAATGATTGGCATCTAAGGTCAATGCTACTTTGGAAAGCATCATTAATCATCAAAAGTGTTTGTTTGCAATACGAAAGTTGGATTGAAAGAGATTTATTGTATGTTAAATTGGTTGCGATTTTCCTTCTCAACATTTAAATTTCAATTATCTTCCAATTTTCTCCTCTATTTCGATGAACGAAGAGCACAAGTTCTTAATAACAACATCAACAAAAGGGAATCCGATTGAAAATTGTACTGAATTGTTGCTGTCGTCTTTGATAAAGGAATACGCTTCAATATCTTCAAACATAAAATAATAAAAATGACCTTTTATGAACTGTTACCTCCAAACTATGCTCTTGCTTCAAAGCGAATACATGTATACATCTCATTTGGAAAATTTATTTGAAATGCAAATATGTAGGAACCGTAAGTATATGTATTGAATACGTCCCTTTTTATCTGTCAGGAGTACATAGCATCACCCATGAAGACGTTACAAAGACCGTGCTCTAGAGCCGACTCGGGCCAGGAAAACAACACAAATAACAATGAACTTCTTTGGGAATTCGGAAATCTTAGGTCAGTTAAACTTTATTGTGCTGGAAACGATTACATGTTTATGCAAACAGGTTTTTTCATACCAACCGCCAAGTAAATTGTCGGCTGGCCTATGATCTAACCTATTTGCTACTCTGAGTACCTTTCCTCATAGAAATTAAGCAGATATTCAAGGTTTGGGAAAGCGGACGATACAAAAATCTAGTTCACGAAAATGCCAAGCATTCTAAAGGTGAAGAACTTACCAGCCAGGAAGACTTTTCCACCGGAACACGACTCAGGCCAGAAAAACAAACACAAATAACGATTAACTTCTTAAAGAATGCGGACATCTGAGGTCAGGTAACCCTTATAGTGCTGGCACCGATTACATGCTTATGCAAACAGGTTAAATCCAGGCCGGTCGCCAAGTCAATTGGCGGCCGGCCTGTGATCTAACCTATTTGCTACTCTTAGTACCTTTCATAAACACAATTAATCAGAAGTTTACGGTTTTGAAAAGCAGAAAACTCAAGAATCTATTTTATGACAATTACCTAGCATTCCAAGGGTTAAGGTAGGTCACTGATCCCGTAAACCGGACTACTAATCGACACAGCTGTCTCTGAACGGTCCGCCATAATCCTCCCGGTAGGCCATTAAATGGGAAGGACAAGTAGCAGTTCCGCTGCGTTAATTGGGCCAATTACTTAGGACCTCTCTCCTAATATCCTGTTTTTACGCACTCCTGGGGACTGGATATGACGTAGATTTGGTTATCTCGCTTCTAAGTCGTCCACACCATGGGGAAACTTATAAAACATTTGGATGGCTAGGATATACCTAGTCCGAATGAGCCAGATGTAGATATTTCTTGTTATACTGTAACGCATTTACAGCTTGGGTCATCCGAGTACGGATGTACTTAACTCGGTTGATACAAGCTGTAACTGTGCAGAATGAAATATCTATGTCTGGATAAGATTGCATTAGGACTAGTTTGTACCGGTCCTTGTTGGTTTACGGAATGTGTCGCGTTACACATGGCTAAAAAATAACCGCACACTTCTTTCTTTTTTCTGACTTTACTGTTGGTATGGAACTAATCTGGGTTGCTTATCTGCATGATTAAAAAATGTATTTCATTACCATATAGGCCAAACTACTAGAGTAAATAAGTTGAGAATCTAAAAAATCTATGAAAAGAGAAGAGATATATATTAATCTTTTCACTGCTGTTATGGAGATTTCTGCAAGAAATTACTGATATCTGGTTAGTGTATGGCATGCATTCACACTGAATACTTAACCTTAGAATTATGGGTACGTTTAAAAAGATATTTCTGTGTGTCGCCTGCTTAGATTTGATAAGAAAGGTCATGTGACTGGCCTTGATCCAACATGTTTGTATAAGCATGAAGTCGTTTCCAGCAATATAAGGGTTTAGAAGCACATCAATGGGAAACAATCGGTTCCAAAAGATAGTATTTGAAAGGCATTTATCTAGACGGAAACTGTTTTATGTTTTAATGCAATATAGTCGCGGCATTTTAGATCTTTTTTTTTTCAAACAGTTATTGTCGAATTAGAAAAAGAAGAAATATACAAATTATTAATGTACAAACGGAAACATTTGATAACCCAAGTCTAGTTTGTCCAGAATGCCTTTAGCCCTTATGTAAAAGAATAAATATGCGTCGGAATCGGAGTAGATCTACAATCATCGATGTCTATCTACTTAACCCTTTACCTATCCCTAGCAAACTTTTAAAGAGATTTGAAACGATTATATAGAGGATAATCAACTCCTTTCGATTGATATCAAAAATATGTCACGAGAATGGGTTGTTATCAGGTCGAAAAAACGAGTTCGAAGAACGATTTTTTTCTAGATGATAGAAACCTATTCAAGTGACATTTGTTTGATATCTATCGAATGAAGTTGATTATTCTATTTATTTTATTCCACTATATAAAGTATATTTGCCAAAATACTAGATCCATTAATGCCAAATGGAAAATAAAATGGGAGGAGCAAAGCAGTTAATAACGCCCATGACGTCATTTTTGCAACCTATTACGTCATTCATGCGTATAGATAGAAATACAAACATTTTAGTGCCGTGTGCAAAAGTGCAGCTATGACTTTAATGCAAAGGAATGGTAAAAAAGTAGTCCCGTCAAAACTGATATCATCACTAGTGATGATACGACTTCTTGATATCATCACTAATGACGATATTTTATGTGACAAAATTGAAAATTAATACACTGAGAAATCCCTGTATTTCACTCATAAGAATATAATAAAGTGATACAGCTGTGGGAATCACAAAAGTATATAACGATGATTTCATTCAAACATGAAAAAGCATCAATGTGACAGGTTTGAAAGCGTTACACCTCAATGTTTTCAATTGATTCACCTCTTAAGGTCGTTTGTACTTCGTCAAGTGTTTGCAAGAGCGAAAGGCGTATGACGCTTTAGGCAGACTTAGTTACAAGACACATTAGATAAAAGCTTGACACTAAGTGGCTCTCATCTAAGTGGGGGCTTTCGTTAAACCACGCCTCGAGGTTTTACGGTCGTGACAAAGTATTGTCGTAGAGTTTAGACCAGCTTTTCGGAGAAATTCGGCCTCTTCAAATGTACACCATTTAGTGATTTTTATGCCATATTGGTAAAGCGTAATACCCCATCATACAAAAGGTAAACAAAAAGGTTTTATTATAGTGTTACCCATAGTGAAAGGACCAGCCAGTATGGCTTACGAGACACTTTTCACTGATTGTACCAAGAAACACACACCTTCTATCACAGTGCTTGACGCTAAGCGGCTATAAGTCAGTAACTGTCAATTAAACTAGCTCACGAATATGCCATTCCGGAACAAGTCCCATGAGAATCATTTTACGAACAAACTCTTCCCGTGGGGCTCGAACCATCGGCCTACTCGTCCCGAGGCGAACGCCTTTAACACTAGGTCACGGTGACAGTGCAGAAAGTCTAACGTTAGTTTTACAAGACTAATTAACAATAATAAAGCCTTTTAAAAAGTTTTAAAAGTCGACGGACTTCTTTTACATTTAAATCTATTTCCAACTTGTCTTTTATTGTTTGTTAATATTAATTGTATTTGTATATAAATATAAGGTATTCGGTTTAAAACACAATCCTGTCAGAGCAATTCTTATCACGGTAACATTTGTGGACAATGTCCAAATAATTTGCACCAATTAAGCCATTAATAATCAACTATTAACTTACAGCTAGGCATCAATTTTACTTTACAGTCATCATAATTGAAGGTCAGCTACATACTATCTACCCTCCCCTTTAATATAACATGCAGCCATTACTTACTTAAGACATGTAAAGACTTGTCAACGCCATCTATACGTAGCAATAGACCACATATAATCAACATATTCAGCTGTCCAAAAATTATGACAATATAACTAGAAATTTAATTAACAAAGATGTAACGGGTAATATTGTAGAGCGTGTAGAAATATAGGATGTAGGGGAATCACACGCAGTTTCCCAATAAAGGTGAGGAACGAAAATTAATAAAGGAAACTCGCCTTATCTCGTCCTTCCTCCATGAAAAACGTTGTTTCTCTCCAATAGCACCATACAGAGTGATCTGGAAAAAGAATATCATGCATGGGTGAACACGTCTTGGTGTTTCTCAGACCAATCTCTCGTGGTCAATGGCCAGAAAACGAATTGCCGAGAAAATCTGGCCCAATATGACCTGAACCGTTCGTCGACAATGGGAACACCAAACTCCTTAATCTTCGGCGCTGTAATCTAGGTTCTTCGACAAAAGAATGAAGTATTCCCCAATTGACTTGGCAATAAATGATCATTTACTGCTAGTCGCGTCTTGCCAGATAGGGACCTTATCAGAACATACGGATAAAGACCTTTACTGTGTGGGTTATTTCCAGCACAATATGACGAACCTTGATTGGTTAAGTTGTATTTGTCCTCTTTACATGCATCGTGTGCAAAACCTCAAAGCTTTGTTGAAATTTAGAGTTGACGGATACCACTTAGTTTCTAAACTATATATGATGCAGTTTAAGCACATATTGGTCCCGTTTTACTGAACATCACATCCTAGGAACTTGTAAAGGTTTAAACTTATTTCCCATTTTACTTCAGTGTTGAGAAAGGCAATACTGCAAATTAACAGGTATTTGAAATAATTGTTAATCAAAATCAGTTAATTATCATATGCATATCTGTAGTGAAAGGTTGTGTTACCTTCCACCGACGCAATCATTGGCAACTCAGTTAGCCTTAGGATATCGTGTATTTATAAATAGCTCGTTTTCCTCGTACATCTAATTGCCTGACTGTAAATGTCACCTCATCACCTGTCCTGTTTGTAGTATACAAGGGAGGCCTCGGAGATCATTTGGGGTCGATTGACCTAGAGTCTTTGATGTATGGGTCGACGCCGACTAGACTCCACCACGAGATTCGAGCGGACGCAGCAATTCAGTAATGATGCGGTAAACATGCAGACTCCTCACAGTAATCTCCCCTTGTTTACGCTGCATCGATCACTGCAACCACAAGATTTTCATCCAGATATAGATGAAATTCAAATTATGATGTTTTGTTGACAGATTACTGGATATCTTAGTTAATTTAGTAACAATGTCTTGTTGTATTGATTTCTGACCAGTTAAGTTGAAACAAAAAATTGGTTTTGTTTATAAATAAAGCACAAATGGATTACAATTGTTTAGTTTCGCCGCCATCTTTTAACGCCATTTTCGTTTCTAAGTAGGTGGTCATGTGACTTTTGTGATGGCAGTGATCAATCCCATAAAGGGAGATCACTTTGAGGAGTTTGGTAAAGATGTTATAAACTGGACGATCTTGTAAATACTGAATACTGAATAAAACAACTCAACAATCAATCGGCTTGTCTTTGTAGTCATTTCACTACAATATTCTGGCCTGAGAAAATAGCAATGCAAATCGGTTTTGTCTTGGGCAAATACGTTGCTCAAGTCAATTGTTAAAACGTTTATCTGTTGTGTGGGAGTGTAATGACCAGTTTGTACGGACGGATAATGAGGAGTACTGTTCCAAATTAAAAGAGTTCGCAGATTGTGATGAAATTGAAAAATAATTTTCTGGTAGGGCAGAAAACATTGTGGGAAAAGGAGGAATCGTTCGTTTAGAGCAATTTCTCCTTGTTTCACAATGTTTTCCAGAATCATCTGCAACACACTGGTCAAATATCGTAATTGTTTGGTAATGGGTTAAACAATTGCTTTATGATTACAGTTATCATAATTTCTAAGATCAGCAGTGAGATCTACTATCATGTATCCGTGAAAATGCTGATGTGTTCATTGAATTTGGTCTCAATTGTATTTCAACGGAAGAGCGTTGGCCTCTGTACCGAAGGTCCAGAGTTCGTATCCCTGTTAGGCGTTGTGAAAATTGTCGGGGTTAATCTACGAATCGGCGCGAATACCGATGGAGTATACAGGAAACAGTCATTAAAAGTATATTTGATAAGCTTCAAGCTTCCGTCACAATTGATGTAACATAAATACGTTTAGACCTTAACTGTAATTCAACAAGCTTCCGTCATTATCGATGTAAAATAAGTTAATTTAAACTTGAACTGTATTTCAACAAGTTTCCGTCACAATAGATGTAAGATATGTTAGTTTAAACATAAACTGTATTTCAAATCGATGTCAAAAGCATTAGTTTAAACTTAACTGTATTCCAATCAACGCGTGCTGGTCGGCGAGTATATCCACACTCCAGCCCTGCGTTCAATAAGGAAAAACGTTTCCTGCGAACAATTTGTCTTACGGAAATCTCTATTGAACGGATAAATTTTTACAACTGTTCGGTTATAAGGGAGATAAATCAAATCCGATAAAGGGAAATCACCGTGTGAAAGTTTGAAAATGGTTACGAATATGTATGTGTGCGAACATGGTTAGGATATTTTTAAAATATTCCTTTTGTTGATAGATGGCAAGTTATGTAAATTATCATTAAAACAACCGTAAAACGTTAATTTCAATTTTCTGCGCACAATTTGTCTTACGAAAATCTCTATTGAACGGACAAGATTTTTCTCAAATGTTCGGTTATAAGGGAGATAAAACAAATCCGATAAGGTGAAATAATTAAGATTAAAACAACCGTCAATCGTATCTACTCGGCAATCCCCGTAACAAGTCGGTAGATATACCTCGCAGAAAGTACATGAATACACCAGAAATCCTGGGGTAATTCGCCTCATTTCCGGCGGATAACGCAAAATGCACACAGGCACTAAATATGTATTTAAATACACACAAATTAGTTATATATCGCAATTGAATGGGTTTTTTACCCTCTTCATTAAAGATGATCATATCAACACATCTTGGTTTCATATTTTGTCAATCGGCTCTTTTCGGCAATCCCCGGCTTGTGCCGGGGATTTCCGAGTAGATACGATTGCAAACGGACATGCCCTTCGTTGCTGACCTACTTTCAAAAATGGCTCCCAATTACTTCCGAGGTTATTTTCAGAAATGGTCGAGATGTTCTGATTGAACAACCTTAAGACGTTAATTTCAATTTTATCATAAACCAACCTTTATTCATTACACAATCAATGAAAACATTTTAACGAGGACTGAAAGAATCCCAAGTCAACCATTTTTGTATGCCTGTTTGTTATTCGCGAGTCAAGTTCCACTTCTGTTTGTGAAATTCGCGAGCGCTCGCGGAGATAATGTCGTAAAATCTAACGGATTTTCGGTAATTCGCAAACAATTCACAAACGTTTTCCTTATTGAACGCAAGGCTGGTTATTTATCATATAAGTTCGGTAATATTATTCCTTTGATGCTAATTGGTTTTCCCAGCGTTGTCTCCATGGGTATTTGGTGAAAATGGGATGAACAAGTTCGTGTTTACCTACTCCAACTTTGGGAGGAACATCAGTAAATATGTGTCCCGAACATGGAGTCACTGTGTCCCGGACATCTTAACACATAACCACCTTACGCCACATGGTTGCGTCTTACAGCAAATGACTTTCAAAAAGCATTGTGGCAAGAGGAGAAATTGCTTGTCACAAGCAATTTCTCCTTTTGTATCAATGCTTTTTCAATCTATCCACATATCACAACAGCAGAACTGAAAGGTTTTTCACCATTTTTCAAAGTTTTTGAAAAGTTAATGCTTACAGAAAAGAGAAAAGTTGTCTGCATGTGGTAAAGAGTAATTCGATGACACTCACTGTATTAGCCCCGAGGAATAATACGTGCGAAAAGCTTTTATAAATTCCCCTTTCCAAAATAATGCTGACGGTTTTCGAAAATGGGTCGCTACCATAATGTATCTTCTTCTTCTTCCATTAATGTACCTGGCCCACTCTGGGGCATTTTCGTACATCTATACATCATCGTTTGTCGAAACGAATTTCGTTTTTAGACCGGGGACAATGTATTGATAGATTGGAGCGGGGCAAGACACCGTGCATTATATAACCCTGTTATTCCCATTGGAGAATGTGTGACTGGCCCGAAATGATAGCAACAGTGTGCAACTAAAGAGAGCAAGAACACATTTGAAATTCTAAATCAAATTAAGAAGAACTGATTATCAATAAATGATACTTTATTCTATATCCGTGAAACTACTGTCAGATACTGTCCTCATACGCACAAAATGCCGGGTAGCCCTTTACCAAACGCAAAATTTTCGAATGTACAAAATTGAAAGATTTTGCAGACGAATTTGCTTGTTAAGGGTGATTTCTCGTGTTTCCAAAACGTTTTCCAGCGTTGTCTGCAGCAAGCTGGTCAAATGTCGTTACTGTTGGGTCATGGGTTAATTAATAGAAAGAGTTAAGGGTTCCCAAATATACTGTTAGGTCATCTCGTGTCCAGTTTTGAGGATGATCTTATGTTAAATGTTAAATGACTAGAGGTCTGTGAGACCATCTGTATGTATTATTTAAAGTTTATTCAAGTGTATCAACAAAGTGTTGGCTTCCTCTCAGCGAAACGGTTTTGGTGGCAAACCATTATATAGGTTTGAGGAAAGATCGTATTGTGTTAGCAAGAGGGCTCTTTCCCTGCTTATCTGATTCCCACGTCTAAGACAAACTGTAATAAGTGGGTTTATTTCGTAGTCACGACCCCATGTTCCATCCAATCAGTAGACGGTGGATCAATAGTCGTCCATGTCATGTATACATAGTAGACAGAAACGTAGCTTTACTATTTAGTAAGCGTTCACAATTATTTCCGGTCATGGACTCAACGAGCGCCGAAGAACCACCTTTACCGGCAAAAAATTGAAATTTTAGAAGCCAAATTGTGACCTGGGTGGGTTTGACCGGATGTGTGGTGTAACAAGATTATGTTTAACCTCACAGATTTTACTTGGACTAGCGTTTGATGATCATGATGTTCGAAATATTGTGTTTCTGGACTTTTTATGTAATTTTTCTGGAAATCTTTTGCGCGGTGCGTTTCTTGCGTACAGGTATCTATGCGCCTGGTTGGAGCCACTGTGCTGTTATAGTCCACGTTGGGGATACGGTAAATTAGATCATTTATTCGATTCCCATTCGTATCATAAACAGTATTGTTGTTTGTCATCGGGTCAGGCACACATTTGCTAAACCGAGTTGCTAAACCGAGTTGGCATGTTTATTTGAGTTGAATTATTGCATTATTGCATATATGCCTAAATAGAGATAATGTGTTCCTTTTCGTCTGTGTTAATGAAAAAAAGAAGAATTGTCGTAGGTCTCGTACTAACGTTTTCCACCAAGACATTCTACATTCTACCCCTAGAATGCTGGGTAATTTTCTAAAGAAAAAGGGATTTTTGTGTCGTCTGCTTTCCAAAACCTTAATGTCTGATTTTACTTTATGATTTTATATTTTGTAAAACTATGTAAAATGTTACTATATACTATGAACCTGTTTATAAACTCTATTCTGTTTTCTTCTGTTTTTGATTTTGATGAGGAAAGATATCTAGAGTAGCAAACAGTTTAAATCACAGGCCAGCCACCGATTTACTTGGCGGCTGGCCAGGATCCATAATGTTTACATGAGCATGTAGTTGGTTCCAGCAATTAAAGGGTTAAAGGCAGCGTCCATATGAAGGTTCCGATTAGAAATGTGATACGATGAAATTAAACAGTATGCAATGAGGTTTTAAGCGTTTTTAGTCTGTGTGTAGACGTATACATTCAGAAAGCAGTCAAAGATGGTCAGGATCAGAAACCATTGAATTTGTGAGGCCTGTTTCGGTCAAAGAAAGCGCTTAAGATCAGAACATACTAGCGTTAGACAACAACGATCGCACTGTAAACTATTTGGCATAGATGCACCGGCCATTGTGGAAAAATGTCGCCATGACTAATTAGGTACAATACCTTTGGCACTTTCTGACCAAGCCATATCAAAAGAAACACATATTTAAATTAATCATTCCTCATGTGGTTACTGTTATACTGAAAGATCATGGAGTTTTTTCTTTCATTCTTCTTTAAATTGCATTAACAATTGTTCAGTAACATCGCGATACCCAGCTTACTATTAATGGATAAAGACATCTCACTCGAATGTCCCAATAACTTACCCATTACCAAACAATAACGACATTTTACAACATTGTTGCAGACAACTCAGGAAAACAATGTGGGAAAGGAGAAATTCCTCTTAACGAGCAATTTCTCCTCATCCCACAATGTTTTCTACCATATCAGAAGAATATCAATTTCATCACATTTTGAAATGTCGTCTGCAAACTCTTCTAATTTAAACCACTCGAAAATGTGTGCGTTTGGTAAATGGTTAAAGTCGGTAGGAATGGATCAATCCATCGGCATTCCGTTAGATAGGCAGAAGAATGCTTCTTACTAGAGTTAAGATCTATAGCTTCCGTGGTTTGAACCCATGCGGTAAAGGGCTTTGTGATTTCAAGTTCCCTTCAAAAGTCCTTTTTCTTTATATAACACTTTTGGAAACCTTGTTAATCTGGGTGGTTTTTAAAGAAAAAAATGTGACTTTAGCATCTAAAGGTATCAAACATACAAATACCATCTGGATTTGACGCGCTTTTATGTCGAAAATTACTTGAGCGCTATTTGATAAACCCTCGCGAGTGATAAAATGTATAACCGACTTGTCACTAATAGACAAAGGAGAGTAAGGAAAGTAGTTCCATACCGCCGCTTCCCTCCTTAAATATGTAACACACGAAAGAGGACAATTTTCGCAACTCCATATCACCGATGGCTACTAATGTCTAACCGATTATGCTTTTAAGAAATTTATCGACTTAGGCGCGCCTTACTTTGATTTAGTCGCAAATAGGCCATGGGGAATATTCCTTGTGACGAGACATGTTAGATGATATAACACATCACCAACAAAGCTGAATAAATACTTTGTTATCCAGCTCCAAGTAAGGGGGTGTACCAGAACCCATCTGATCAGTCATTACAAATCTTTAAAACTTTTTGTATTTGTTACTCACAGTGTTTGTTTGATTAAATAAATAAATTGACCCTTATAATGCTGGGAATTCTTCTAAAATTGCTTTTTTAGTGGTCTTCAGAGTATCAAACAAGTTAAATCACAGACCAGCTACCAATTTACTCGGCAGCAGGCCTGGATATAACTTGATCTAACCTGATTGCATGAACATGAAGTCGGTTCTAGCGCTAAAAGGTTTAAGCTAAATCGTTTTAACCTTGACCACAACTTGACTTGCTTTATAACTTTTCAGGCAATGCGACCAGCGAGTAGTTATATTTTCGACTTTCGAGAAATTTATTCTTTTCCCACAATATTTTCTGTCCTATCAGAAGATTGTTTTTCAATCTTATCCCATTTTGAAATGTCGTCTGCAATCTCTTTCAATTTGGGAAAGTCGATGATTTGGCGTTGTGTAAATGGTTAAATGTTGAAAGACTGATTGAAGGACACCGTGACATAATAAAGGGTTGTTTTCGATAGTAAGGTGATATCCAAGAGACAAACCATACCAGCGGTTTACGGCGCTTCTCATAAGCAGACATATTGTTTAACCTTTTTTGATTCGATTTTCTTTTACTTTTTAATGGTTTTCATTTGATTTGACATAATGAAAAGCTATCATTCATTGTAATTCTTGTTTGCCTATTAACCCTTTAGATGTTCTCTGATGTGGCATTGATATTGTTATCTAAGACGTAACATGTAATGCTCCGACAAAACCTGTGCTAGTTTCGGGAAGAGAATTTAGGATAGATGGGTGCATGTGGGTACAATTGGCACTGTAAAAACAGAAGAGTAGACTAATACACAAATCAAATAGCATCCTTACTAACTGGTTTCTACAAGGACCTCTTTTTAACAAATGACTCGCATATATATTTAACAAAAATTAAATCCTTTACACGCCTTCTATGTTTTAAATGATTTAATTTGTATATTCAAAGAAATAAAACGCCAAACATGTTTCGCCTAACGGCTCATCAGTGGCATAACGTCGTTGTTATATATATATATATATATACATTTACAAACTTTTCCTAATAGCCAAGTACCACTTTTGCTTGAACGATTTAATCAAATAACCCTACCCAAACTTAAGATCGTGCCTGTTATTTCATGCCTTTTTTTGACAACTTGCTTTACATTTGAGGAAAGTCTTGTTTATACACAAACCGAAATAAATGTACCAATTGTATGATGGTTTCCATCGTCGTGTGTCTGAAATCAAAACATAAAACAGCCATTTGTAATAAAAAAAAAAGGTAAGACTGTTTTGCTGAAATATCTTAGCTGTAACTACCGATAACAATTACCTATTTGCCTTTCTTTTATCTAGAACAGTAGCATTACCAACTAATAACGAAATTTAGCCACTATATTGCAGACGACTCTAGAAATCCTTGTGGGAAAAGGAGAAATTGCTCGTGACGAGCAATTTCTCCTTTTCTCACAATGTTTTATGCGCTATCAGAAGATTTATTTCCGATTTCATCACGTTTTGAAACGTCTTCTGCAAACTCTTTCAACATGGGAAAGTGGCAAATTTGTTGGTAAAGGGTTAAACGATTATTGGAAGAACTCTCAGTTGACAGGAGCAAAAAAGGTACCTTATTGTTTCGAATTAACTTCAACGCACTTGCCTTTGATGGTCGTTAATTCGCACATTTCTTGAAAAGACTATAAACATGTCAAACGCCAAAAGCCACATATGCAGAGGAACTGCGTGTTCGCAGATGTTGTCGGAAAAATAACACAATAACGTGTTCGTAAAACTGTTACATAACACTGTTTATCATAAACAACATACCACAAACGTCAGGTATGAGACAGGTTGGCAGGTGTAGAGGGCATTAAATATTGTAATAAACGATTTAATGTTTAGAAGACACATGTATCGCTTTGCACTCACAGAGTATCAGTAAACAGCTTGCTCTCGACAACCACAAGTCGGAGGCAAAACTGGCCGTTCACAAATGTCTCATATCTCATCAAACGTTTCGTGTAAATGTCTCTTCTTGGTCAGTTTCCACTTTAGGCTGTAAATAATTTGTATTGGCACATTTTGGTGGATTTGAAGCGGAATTCAAAGAAACGCATTTGACCAATAGGTTGTTTGAACTCACACTTTCTTAACAAAACAAACGATATTTGTCATACTTGAAAATCATTTCTTGTATCGTTATCTGTGTTATGCTGGTAATTGGCTATGTCAATTCAAGGGATCAACTGAAAAAATTACATTTCAAAACATTTGCGATTGTCTCAAATCTGGTTGTTTTGACGAACGCAATATTTTATAACCGATAGCCATTCAATTGTCCAAGAGATAGGCCATATTGTTAGAAACAATAACAGCTTTGTACAATTCTCTTCAAATCTTGCCTACAGCAGATGCGAATTTCTATCGTTTGAATAAATACTATAAGTTCACTTATTGAGGTCTTTCAAAAATAGTTTTCAATTTCTTCCGGGTGTTCCCAATAAAAGAAAAAATGGCAGATGCCCGTCAACGCACTTTAATAGTTGATATACATCGACATTGCGGTTTGTACTTTCTACGATCTAGAGTGCTATTGATGTTAAAATAGACAGAGTAATAAAGTAGCTTGGACAGCACAAATTGACGTGGCTACGACCAGAATAATATGATCCCCGAAGGTATACGCCGAAAATATGTATCAATCTTCATGAAGCAGGGCACTCCTTGTAAGAAGAAAATAGCTTAGCTCAATTTATATCTTTCCCAGCCAATGAATATTTCGATGAAGCACTGTGAGAAGACATAGAACAATTCTTTACAAAGACATACATTATTATTGTCTCATTTCATTGAACAAAAGCTTTCATGCTAAATTCTTATGAAATCACTGTTGTTTTTTTATTTACCCCTTAGAATGCTTGACACTTTTTTAAGAATATATATTTGTATCGTCTATTTTCCAAACCCTATAATTTCTGCTTAATTTCAATGAGGAAAGATACTCAGAGTAGCGAACAGGTTATATCACGGGCCAGCCGCCAAGTATTTGGCGGCTGACCTTTGATCTAAACTGGTTGCATAAACACGAAGATGGTTTCAGCACTATAAGGGTTTAAACTTATCTAGATATACTTCCGTGATGTGACTTAAGATTAAGATAACAATTGTCTTGAAGATCATTTTAACAGGTAATTCGTATAAACATGTGACTGAGGAAGCATATTTTAAGGTTTGCCTTCTTTTGCTATAGATATTCATATGTGTTCATGGTGTTTGTTTTAGGACAAGTATACACTAATTTAATCTCTTTGATATTCAGTAATAACCCATTGTACACAAACGTGAAAATGATTGCCTTGAGGAATTTCACATTTTGTCACAGTTACTGAGTCGTTAGTTTCTGAGGTAGGTCTGTAAATGTAAGCGGTGGTTGATTGAAATTTCCAATTGAACAGTGTTTAGGGGACATACCCTCTTTAGAGTATAAATAACTATCAATCTAAAATGAGAGAACCTATTACAAATAACTTTGTTCATAATGTCAAGAATGTTTGTCCAACAGACAACTAGTCTTTAAGAATGGACTTAAGAATAAATACACTCTCGTTTGAAAACCAAGAAATCATTGGCCTATATAAGCTGTTACTTCGTCTTATGATCGTCACTAGGACACAGACTGCAAATTGCATTTCCAATAAATACAAATTGACTGCAAGGTCATGCTTACATAGCTAAGAAAGATATTAGTCCCAGAATATTCGAGAACATATCAGCGGGAAGGATCTACTTACGGGAGAAAAGGATTTGATCAAGAGTGTGTTTTAATGTTCACTTTGAGTTGTCATCTTCCAGCTGCTGCACCAACACCAGCACAAGAAGACCTTTGCGTATTTCCTTAGTGACAAATACCTTCTTATCAAGAACGAAACTTTTTCAATTCAATTGTGTGCTGTTTTCGTTTCTTTTGTTACCATCCGGTATCATGCCTGGTAGATTTGTATCTATATTCGATAGATGAGAGACCGGTTCCCAGTCTTATTAACTGGAATCGTTTTACAACCTCATTCTTGTTAAAACAAATAGTTGAAATGTTATGTTTTTATATGAATGCATTTCTTTACGTCTGAATAATTGATGTTTTGCCTTGTTAATTGAAATTACTATCAAGCCGTTGCGGAACATCGGTTAACCTTGACATAAAATTGAAAAGTGCATGATATTTTACTAGGTTTACGAGCGAGCTATCGGGAGAATGTATTTTTGAGTTCCTTCAGCGAGGAACGATTGCGAACTCTCAGCCAATTCCACGAGTATACATATAGGTGGTTAAATTCATTAAGGATTGAATCACGTTTTAGTTTTCTGATTAATTGTCAGGAAATGCAGATAATTAGCAAAGATCTACCCTAAGAACACTAAACCGGAAGTTGCAGAACCGATTTCGTCGCGCTGTGCTAGGACTATGACATTCGTACTGATGTAATGGCTTATTTTAAGAAGATGTATGCCTTTATTTCGTCAAACCTGCGTTTTATTTCATTTTGCATTGGCGGTAAATGTGATTCAATAGATTTAACTCAATAGCCAATGCCGTGAAGAGGAATCCCTCTATAACTTATATTTAACCCTTAGAATGCTTGGTAATATTCTAAAAAAGAGATGTATTTGTCGTCTGCTTCTCAAAACGATATCTGCTTAATTTGGTTGCGGGAAGATACTCAGAGAAGCAAACAGGTAGGACCAAAGGCCAGTCGCCAGTTTCCTTGGCGGCTTGCGTGGATCTAACCTGTTTGAATGAACATGGAGTCGATTCGAGCACACTAAGGTTCAACTCCTCGTTTTTGTTTCTTTATATTGGATCTTGAATTTCACTTAAAATGCATATAGAACGTCAGCCGGGAAACATTATGGAAATATAACTGGAGTGCCCAAAGGTCCGTTGACAAAGAGACTGGGCCAATCATCGGTTCTAAATGCCCTCACAGTTTGTGTGCAGTAGCAGTAAATTCCCCGTTGTGTGCCATGGTCGACGTAAATGTAAATTATGTCTCCGTGTCAAATTGACCAATGTGACAAAGGAGATGTAGATTTGTAGGAGGTCATTGTGCTCAGGCTGAGGAATGCTTTGTGCCACTGCCAACTCCTGATAACGAAGTAAAAGTACTGGGTGCTTCAATCGAATCATCCACAAAGTACATAGTAAAGGTACTTGGCATTTCATTCGAATCAATTCGACGTGATTCTGTTTCAAATTCCTCTCGTGAATCATGGAATTATATTGGAGAAAGAACATAAATGGTGTATAACAAAGGGTTCTTACTTAGAAAAAAGGATAAGTAGATAACACATACATAATGTGTAATTCAACATAGTCCTATGGCGGTCCGTTGATACAACGTCAAGATATAACATTTCTTTGAAAATTCAAATCAAAATCGTATGCATCAATCATTTTTACATAAGTAGATTGTTTGACACAGCCTAGAAGCACAACCAAACCAATTGTTTTCACATTCATCACGTGTGTGTATCAAAGCTTTTGATCAATGAAAATCAAGACAGGATCATTCTTAATATTTTGTTTATTCATAGAAGTAAGCAAGCCTATAAGTGTTCACATTGAGGAATGTATCAAAATCACATCTCTATACAGTGGTCTTTATTCTAGATAATAAGAACATTTGAGCATTACATTAAAAAGTAAATTTCACTTACTATAACAACACACATCTTGTGATTTTACGATTTGGCTTATTTGCTATCTCCTAGCTCCGTCTTTAAGCCTGAGTTATGACCGACGGGAACAGCTAGGCATTCCGTTTAGTGTATAAGATTTGACAAAAGCATTAGTAGAAATGGTAGTTAAAGGCCCATAAAAGGAGATTAATGCTATATCAAACTATATCATTTGGTAATCTTTTGAATAGATTCAAATAGTTATCACCAGAAGACACCATCAGCACAGCTTAAATGTGAAAGTAAACCAGAAATAACCCAGATTAGCAAGTTTTATTATTCAGTTTTCCTGATTCTTCACCTCTGACCTTGACAGGTGATACACACATTTTTGAACTGACCAATCAGAACTCGTTATTTTGAATATGTAAACAAACAGGTTGGTGATTAATATGATTGAATTGGAGACAACTATATTTCAAGCACAAAATAACTTGTTTTAAATGAGTTTATTTAATAGAGTCTCAATGCATTTCTATACTAACTCTCATGACTTTTATGAACATATTAAAAGAACTCCATATATTTTTTCAGTAATTTATATGTACTCCTCTCCTTTGATGTGCCTTTAAAGGCCTAACTGATTTGTATGTTCTTGTACTTTTAGGCCATGGTTCGACAATTGTAAATACGAGTAACTCGAACTAAAGACAATGTTTATTTTGAATAACTATTTAGAACTGTCTTCGGAACACACAGACCCCAAGTCCATCTAAATGCTCATATATAAAGGTCAATTATAAGAGCTAACGTTAGCCTAAAGTGAAAGGTATAAAAAGTCACTATAGAAGAGGGGTACCTCTTTTGTCCATTATTTGTAGCATCAATGCCATTGTCTATTACTTAGTATATATACCGTTTTATCGCCGGTTATGAACTGTTAAAAAGGTTTGAAAATGATTCATATACCTTATCCCATGTAACACTCATCTTATAGGACATTTCTAGTACTGGGCTGAAACTTTTTAAGACATCTATTTCACCAAATTAGTAAAGTTTCTTCACTTTATATATCTTTCAGGAGTAAGAATTGCTTGAATTAAATATTCCCGAATAATCCGGACAAATTATAGCTCACGAACTCTGCACAAATGAATTACTTATTTTACTTTACAATAATGTGAAAGAATTGCAAGTACAAATGCTCGACTATGGAACAGTTAGACATGCTAAGAGACGTTAATGCACCTTTATTTGGGAAAATCGATGGCGTGAACAGCTTAAAATTCTACCACTATTGATTCAAGCATTAAGTCATTGCGTTTCTAATATTTTTTCTTCTTAAAATCTCGCTAATTGACTAGAAAGGACTTTGAGAGGCTTCGATGTGAGAAACACCAAGACGCATTAACCCATTACCAAACAATAACTACACTTGAACAGTTTCTTGCAGACGACTCTGGAAAACATTATTGGAGATATTAACGAGATATTTCTCCTTTTCCGACAATGTTTTCCGCCCTATCGGAAGACTATTTTTCAATTTCATCACATTTGGAAAAGTCGTCCGCAAACTCTTTCAATTTGGAAGAGTCATGAATTTGTCGTTTGGTAAAGGGTTGATTAACAACCGTTAACACTACCAGGCGTGTAAATAAGTAGTCGGTCCTTTGGGCACGTGTTCCCATTTAGTAGACTGTTATGCGTAGCAAAAAATTCCTTCATCAGATGGGGAAATGGCAATACAACATTACTTCTTTTTGTAATAATATTTGGTTGAAGCCATCGTTGCAATTTGATATATCGTCCCTTCTTCGCATTTTATCTTTTGCGACAATTTGTGAAACAGTTTTCTGGAAAGTATTCGGAATATCAACATATGAATGAGTAAGGGTTTAAGTTATTCCTGCTTACAAATGATAAAGAAGTGGTATGTACGTTCTCTTACAAATGCAAGCGGTGTGTCTTGACGGATATTTTGCCATAAAGTCTGTCTGCCAAGCAGCTTGTGTGATGAAGGGGTGCCTTGATTGGATGCAACTCGATAGTGTTCTTTAATTAAGCGAGTGTCTAATTAAACCATTTGTAACATCACGTGTAGGAAAATGAGAACTTGCTCGTGACCAAAATCCATTCGCTTTACAAAACACTGACAACGACGTGTATCCCAATACCGCCCCTCTGCAGGCAGGTCTCGACCATTGGTATTGAAATCATAATAACATTGACCGTCAAACAAACAGCGAATATAGAATGAATTCCTTTGTTTTATGAAAGCAAACATTTTCGTATGAGAGATGTGCGCTTACTCCTAACAATGATTTTAATATTTATTGGAAGATTTCAAAGCTACTTTAAATCTTAATTTTATACTTGGTACTTTTTTTAAAATATATTTTTGTTCCGTCTGATTTCCAAAACTATAAATATCTGCTTGATTTTGATGAGGTAAAATGCCCAGAGAAGCATCAGCATGGAGTCGGTTTTAATACTATAAGGGTTAAGTATCGGATGGTGTCTTCAAACCATTCAAACGAGACAGAAAACATCCTTAGTAAACAGTCCACAGTACATGCCTATTAGGAACATTTTGTCTTTAGTATTATGAGTTCTGTACCGTGCATTAAGGGTTATGTCTTATGGCTAATGTGACGTGACAAGCGTGGGCAAATAAGAGACAAATAGAAAATAGAGAGGAGAGGAACCAAAGACTGACCTTTAGGAACAATGTTAAAACTTTAGAAGGGTTCAAGTTGAACGATACGTAATTATTTCTTCAGAACGTGATTAACCGTTTGTATATGTTGTGTAAATTCAAATCCAGAAATTAAACCATACATAAGACGAATTTCATGATACGTCAGAGACACAGCATTACTAGTTTTGGTGATACGAGGAGCGTAATTTTAAAGACATGATACATCAGACAGAAGTTTTAATACATTATAGTAAAGACATAATACAAATGACAAAAAAGAACCTTAGGGCAGCAATATTAACGCCAAATGGTCCCCAATAAGCTACTGTAGCTCCCAACTCCATCGTGAACTTGGCTGTACATGTACTAGCATCAATGTACGAGCAGCCTAAAGATCTGGTCCACAACAAGCATAATGACATACAACTTGACATTGTAAAACTGCTTTTGATTGGTGATACTCAATTTTAAAACATTATTCCATAATAGTTAGTACTAGTTTTTACTTTTACCTGATGATTTTATTTGTTCATGAAACTATATGATACAAGAATGAACTATTCGACAATGTTCATGACCTCGATTGATATCAAATTTTGAACCAGGTCAATCAACTCACACTTTCTTAATCAAGCATACAGATTGGACCACCGATGTACTGTAATTCACTTGTGATAATCACGCCATTGAATTCCATCACAGCTCGCTTTTAAAATTTACATATTTTCACATTTGCGTGTTCGTTATATCGCCAGCTACCTGAATTCCAATGATTATTGTGGCAAATGACTTTCCGGTTATGCCTTTTTGTAATGCCAACACCCTCTATAACGAACAATAATAACTGATTACGTTTCCGGGGACTATGCTGTGATTATGCCTTATAATCATATAGTTGAAAACTGCACTTAGTCAAGCCTCGTTTAGAAATCGACCTATGTCAGAAACCCCTGTAACTAAAATTAAATACACATGTAATGGTATAAAAGTTGCTTTTTCACATGTGTGAGGAAATTTTGAAACTAAAAACTAAGTGTTCTATAATAGGCATGCACTGAAGAATAACCATTGGAAGTAAATAAGATTGTTTTTAATTATTTAGATTGTGTATACAATGAATGGCTTATAAACGCAGGATGATTGTCTATGGATAGATTTATGTGTCGTCTGCTGTCCAAAACCTTTAATATCTGCTGAATTCTGATGAGGAAAGATACTCAGAGAAGCAGATTGGTAAGATCACGGGCCAGCCGCCAAGTTACTTGGCGACTGGTCTGGATCATACCTGTTTGAATAAACACGAAGAAAGTTCTAGTACTATATGGGTTAACGTATGACAGAGTATGTAAGTTCGTTTTTTGAACACTTAGTGGCTTCTTTTTCGATAATGGCCTCATTAAAGTGTTTTTGCTGTATGAATATTAAAGGTTTCTTTTTCAAAATCAACAGGACTAACAAGGCATTTATATACAGCTTTGTATAATAAGGAAATGTTATAAGGTTATCGTAACTAATTTAGCGGGACGTATGATGATTAAAGAAAAATATGTGTAACGGCCACGCTGTTGTTTGTTTATTTAACCGTAAAATATTCTTTATTTTGGTTTATGGGATGCTTAAGGAATAACTTAAATCCTACTTCAAAGAAGACTCGCCCCGAATTAAGGTCTTTGGGTAATACGCAGGATATGCTCAACAAAAAGCTTTCATCCCACCACCGCTACCAATACATCCAACCGAGCAAATAAATATCTTTATGACACAATCACGTCCAATCAGTGACAAACACGAAAAGGGTCACGCGAAAAGGGGCACTCGGACATAAATAAAAACCGCTGACTCTGCTCTTTCTTAGCGCTATTATTCCAGCATCTAGTCACGACAGTTATCATTTGTATTTATTTAAAGGTTAAACTTGATGTCCTCTAAGATGGCAAACAGTGTAACCCCAGACCAGCCGCCACGTCAGTGACACTGTTTGCTATGTCCGAGTGCCCCTTTTCCCGTGACGTGGCCTTTATTACTTTTCCTTTGATTTAAACTTGTTATGTTGACGAATCGCTGTTATCAGACCATGGCATTTTTCCCGAACACGTACTTGTTGCTTGAGACACCCCTTTGAAACGAGTGTGTTAATATGAATAGTATCTCAATAAAAGAAATGGCAATTGTTTTATTAAGAAGTTAAGATTTCACCACTTCTTTAACCCTCATTGCCAATCGGAACCCATCGTTGATGTTGACAGGCCACATGCCGGAATTTGCCGAAGAATTCCGATCGCTCTAAAATATGGAGTTGGGGAAGTCGTATAACAAACGATGAACTATAAATTCATTAATGTTAGTCTCCGCAAATTCCTATATAAGAGCAATCGGAACTACTCGGGTATTTCCATGAGCTGTGAAATACACCTCGGATATAAGTGTAGGGTTACAATTTTTCGGGTAAATCGGCATCCGCCAATTAACACCTTTTCTTAGCGTGCTAGTTAAGTAGTTCAATGTGTATGGAAGGGTTGGACATCCTTTTAAGTAATCTTTTTATTAGTAACTCATACCAAATGGCAAAATTGTTGTTGTGACATGTTAAGTTGTTTCCTCAATCAAATTCAAAGACTTTTTAGATTTCACATTTAAGATCTATTTTTAAACACGAAAGTGAAGTGACGTCATTCCGCTGGGAACCAATATGGCGTCATCCCTATTTTTTCAGAGGTGTTTTCATTTGATAAACCCGATGTGTTCAGATTGATATAAGAGTACGCTCTCATAGACTAACGGAAATGGATATTTCCCAGATACATTCTGACAATGCTCGTAAATTTTCAATCAATTTCAGCTCCCCCTCACGTGAATTTAATAACGTCTGCCATGAAATTTCAATCATTACGCTCGACAGACGTGTCTGATGGCGCGTAAATCTATTGCCAAACATCAACTCCTGGTAATCCCTTAACCTTTTACCAAATGCCGAATTTTCGACTGTTCCAAATTGTAATAGTTTGCAGACGACATTTTAAAATATGATAGATTTGGAAAATAGTCTTCTAATTGGGTAGAAAACATTGTGGGAAAAGAAGAATTGCTCGCTATGAGTAATTTCTCCTGACCCCTCAATGCTTTCTAACGTCGTCTGTAACAAACTAGTAAGAAGTCGTTATGGTTTGCTAATGGGTTAAACAACAAAGGATCTTGTGATTCTGTAAGTTTGCCGCGAGTAACTATTCTTTCCTGACAAAAACATAGAAGAAAACGGCGGCTACACTTCGCAAAAACGTATTAACTTGTTCTAAACAATATAGTAACTCTTTTAGAGTTACATGTATATTTCCAAAACGATTCGGATTTTTATATTAGCTGTTTATTCGCTCGATTCAAGACAAACGTCCTTGTTATGATATCCGTTTTATATATGTCAAAGGTATTACAAGGCACGTTTGTTTGAAAATATGATTATGAGGTCTCAAATACTATGCAGTTACTAATTAACTAGACCATATCGAGGGCTCAATGCAATACTATGATTAAGTGCTTTACAGACATGAAGCACTTACTATAGTATTGCACTGAACCATCGATATATCCTTTCAGATTCAGGGAAGTTTTTTCGCGAATATAAAAAAAACAGTAGCATACCGTGTAGTGAAGAAGAAGAGGTCATTGTAAGAAAAAAATTGTATTCTTTGTCAAAATGGTATCAGTTCTTCATTTCTCTTAATGGTGTGTATATGTCTTGACGGTAATACAATATGTTGACATGAATGTCTGTACTGATTCTTTTCTTTGGAAACTAGCAGTGATCTTCATATGGGACAACACGTCAAAAAACAACTCTGAAACTGACACACACACGCAAATGAAAGTCAAACTATGGTCGGCCTCAATAAAAACCTAGTTTCAAAAAACACGCTGCATTGATCATAACCTTCAGGTTTGATGCGGTGGTCGACTAAATGTGAACCCGTCACGGAATACCGAGTGGCGGATAATGGATACAGTCGGTCTTCATTTCTTGGGCCCTCTTATTTTCTTACATGTCAGCACACGAAACGTCTTCGACCAGTAAACACGCAATCTCACGATTTATTCCACGGTCGTGTTTCATCCGGTTCAGGGCAAGGGGGATTATACGACCTAATAAACCTTTAAAGATGTTTGGTCACAGATGAGGAAATTTGAAAGTCAAAATTAAATGTCGCTGGAACAATACAGTGTATAGGTATTGTTTGGTTTAAACATATTCTTATTCAGCTTACTGATGAATAAGGATTGGATCACAAGTTCGACAACTTTGGTTCGTTCCTTCCCCTTACAAAATAATGATTACAACAAAATAACTTTTGTACAATAAAACAATTACAAACAAGCATATTCATAAAGAGAGAGAAAGAATTGGTGTATCATATACAATTGAAATAATTTATTGAAAGCATAGATTATTCAAATTCCGAAATAATCAATCTATTAAAGTATGTGCCGTTCATATGCAGTTGATCTCAAACCCATTGCAATTCATTTGATTCTAAATACAGTGAACCCTCGTTTATCCGAACACGTCCGTTCCCAACAAAATGTCCGGTTTACCGAATAATCCGGACTAATGAAGCAGAGCATGTTCTTATTCACATTAAGACATAAACGGTCTGTATGAGCGGTGTATAGTTATAACCCTTTAGCAAACGCCAAATTGTCGACCGTCCCAAATTGAAAGAGTTTGCAGAAGACATCAAAACGTGATGAAATTCAAAGATAATCTTCTGATATGGCAGAAAACATTGTGGGAAAAGGAGAAATTGCTCGTCACGAGCAATTTCTCCTTTACCCACAATGTTTTCAAAAGTCGTCTTCTATAAACTGGTCCAATAATTCCGTTCCCTTACAATTTTGTTCGGATTGCGAGACATCCGGATAATCGGGTCCGGATAAACGAGGGTTCACTGTACATACGTTTGCACTGTATACAGGCCCTTAAAGCTTTAAAAAAAACAGCTATCATCCGATTTGTCTCATATAACAGACAATCTGTTGTTCAGATTTTGTAGAATTCAAGATATAACTTCAAAATGTCTTTACATTTGTGAACAAGAAGCTTAAAGGCAGAGCCCGTACAATGTTCAACAGGATTTCAGAATTAAAATCGCTCAGAAATTTCTGAGTACGTGTTAAGTGATTGGAATTCCGAAGTGCATTTACACCTTTACCAGAGTACATCCCGAAATCATTCCTATTCACAAGAATAAGACAAAACCAATGATGTTTAAACTCTAAGAATGCTGGGTTATTTTCTAAAAATACATTTTTGTGTCGTCCAAATCCTTAAATTTCAACCAAATATTGATGAGCAAAGATACTCAGAGTAGCAAACAGGTTTGATCACAGGCAAGACGCCAATATACTTGTTTAAGCATGAAGTCGGTCCAAGCACTGTAAGGGATAAAAGTGATTTAGCTTAAATCATGTCTTCCACACACATGTTTGGCGTCCTTGCTTGAAAATAGATAAATGATTAGAAATATATAGTATTGTTTTAGCAGCTCATTCATTTACATTCATGTTTAAAACCAAGCATTAACTCAAAATAGACAGGAAATAACATCGATACAAAGACACATTTAACCGGAAATACCATTGATGCTGGAAAACAAATTAACATGAACTTGGGATCTATATCTAATTCTATTACAATAACGCATTCATCGATAGATGTCTGAATAACCAGAAACCGGACATTACATCTAGCTGCCTTACCGCACGCTTCCGAACATTGAGCCGTCTATGCAAAAACCATAGCAACTCATTTACTAGATTAATGGACTTTCATTGTTTTTGCTCGAAGCCTTGGTTTACCTAATGTCGGTTCGTGGAAAGATCGAAGACGAAATTCTACTGGCCAGATATCCCCTCTTTACCACGGACTGTCTGTCTGTAATGTTTTGTTTATCTCATTACCAAACAATAACGACAATTGACCAGTTTGTTGCAGACGACCCTGGAAGACATTGTGGGAAAAGGGAACTTGTACATATATTGTATTTCGGCGACATGTAAGGAAACAATTCGGGTATTACAAAAGCCAATGTTTAGTCCTTTTCATTGGTGCATGCAAGACTTCGAATATAGCCATGGTATAGCATAGTAGAGATAACATCAGTGTGATGGCTACGAATAGATGTAGAGGTAGAGGTAGGGGTTTATAGTCACATATCATGCTAGGCATAATCACGCGACTCTTACAATTACCTCCCCTATAAACCGGCCGTTTACATCTGGCGCAAATGCAGCCACGGCACTTTGGTTTATTCCCTCACAGGTACCCATTTATACACTTGGGTGCAGAGGAGGAACGTTGGATGCATTTTTTGCTCAGGAAAATTCCGATGATCCGGCCAGGATACGAATCCGGGACCCTCCGATCACGAAGCCGACGCCCAACCACTGGACCACGGTTCCCACTACGAATTTTATGGACAAATAATCTTGTAGATGTATAACGTGTGTAGAGGCCTCTAAGTAAAAGTTTGACATGCTGCTTAACTATTACACGTGTGTGATCTAATTTCACATTACACAATAATATCAAAAAGCATGAATATGTGTTGCATATCATATCAGTTGAACTCCTCACAGTGATCTCCCTTTATGGGACTGATCACTGCCACCACAAATGTCACATGAACATCTGCTTAGAAACGAAAATGGGTTTTAAAGATGGCAGCAACACCCCCAAAATACAAACATTTGTGCTTTATCTGTAATGAAAACCAAAAATATATAAAGTTACTTTGTCTATATTTGAAGACATTAGCATTTAATTAACCATTGTATCCGGTGAAAAATCAAACATATTTCATCCAGATCTGGAAGACACACGTATGTGGCAGTAATCGATGCAGTGTAGCAGAGGGAAATTATGGTTAGGACTTTGTATATCGTTTTGACATAAATGGGTCTGACTAGTCATGCGCAAAGAAACAAAGAGAACTGCCCCATTTGATAAATCCAATTTACAGCCATTCATTTTCAAATAGATAAGCTGTGAGGTTATGAAAGACACGTGTTTCCTAGTATTTGACTATTTGGCAGGTCCAATTTGATAGCAGCAACATACGTCAATGAAAATGAATCGTATTAGCATAACATTTACATGGCGACAAGCGGTGGAAACTTTTACTTCGGATCAATTTCTTCATTGAACACCTTTATCTCTAAAACAATATGATGCAAACGTGAATTGTAAGAAAACAGATTAACCAGACGCCTTTCATAGTCTGAAAACAAGAAACTGCCTGGGGTCAAATGGTCAAATAATTTATCATGCCGTCTGTACAAAAGGCATTATCAGAAAGAACACTAATACAAGAACAAAACATTCTATTTTTGTACCATAATTAGCAAATTCACCATATATCATACTGTATCATAAACTGACTCAAAGCTTGCTTGGCGCCAATGTTACGGCAACAAACAAAACTGCCGCCTGGTACAGATGTATTTTACATGTAAATAGGTTTACGAAACGGTGTATGTGACATTCGTCACCATATCCCGAAGATTATTTTTGACATTTACGTTTTTGCGATTTTTCTCATGCGATCCTAAGAAAACAATGACCCTAATTTTCCCCCCACGCGAGGCTCTAATGCGACTTGTTATGTATTCTAAAATTCAATCAATATTTTTGAGACGTGTTAAAGTAACGAGAGTCTATCATTGGTTTATTCATTATCATTTGCAGAACATTTTGACAATCCATGTTCTAATCATTTCTAGATGTTCGTCTTTTTTTTCAATGGGGGGAATCACGTGGTCAGACTTGAGAAAAATGGCCGACGAACCCTCGCTTTGGGTTTTCAAACAAGTACATCTGATTTCTTATTTACTTGTTTTTCATCGGATATCGCCTATCATACGGCCATTCGGAAGCGGTGTCAGTGAGTATTAACAGTTTTCCCCCTTAATGGCATTCTGGATGGCATAATAACCGAGCTATTCGTGGCATGTTTTTTCTACCCGTAAATCGCTAAAGATTCCATGGATGATCTCAAAACCATCCAGAATAAAACTGTTGAACTCGCCGAAACCACTGTTGGGTGTCAATAGTTTTGATATGGGTATCCTGTCACTAGTGCCATTTTGGAACCGATACCTAGATGCCGTATAACATTTGTGATATCTGGCATTAACCATATAACACATCCACTCGACAAATCATGACGTCATAAGAACGACATGACGTCATGTTTACATCATCATCTACTTATTTTTTCCTTTTTTATCATGTTTTATTTACATCTTGTTAGTTTGAAAGAATACATAAAGGTAACAGAATAAATAGAATAGAAAGTTGGTGTCTTTGAATGGGAAAAGTTATCAGGCTCGGCTTCGGATTATTATCCGTTTCGCCTTCGGCTCACCGGTTGATATTCGTAAGCCTTGCCCGATAACATTTCCGATTCACGACACCAACCATCTATTTTCTATATCTAGGCGTCCGCAATTCAAGCATTGGTTCTCCATGTTGGTTACAGAATACGGAACATACATGCATGCTTTCTCCCCAATGACCTCACGTTCACGCACCTGCTGCAATAAACTGTAGTTCAAACTTATATATTTTACATAGGTTGTGAAATTAGTTCTTACAACTTTGATAAATAACTCTCGGTTCTGCTTCCTGGATACATAATCAGTTATTGCGCCTAATGTTGATTAATGAAAGTTCGCAAGGCAGATCCCGCTACTCACAGGATTCGAACCCTCGACCCTCGTGTCCAGAAGTCGACGCTCTACCCCTGGACCACTGTCCTCCACTATAAAACCACTTTGACAAAAGGATGAATTGCTCATATTGAGCAATTCATCCTTTTATCAGAGTGGTTTTGAATCATTTTCATAAAGACACTATCGTAACTATCGTCTTCGTGGTGTTGTTTTTTGTCGCTTATTGTTTTCTAGAACTGTCACAAAGCCGCAGGTCGAGAAATGTTCACATCGCTAATCACAAGACGAGAAGACTCCAGAATATTCGATACAAGTCTCAGCGAGCTATATAATGAACATTCATTTAACTTCTTCGCAAAATCCTTGTGCTCCACGAAAGGATGCATTAGTCGGTGGTATTAGGCAGGGCTGATATATCAAAGCCTTCCCCCTCAATACGTGCTGATTAACAATAGCTGTGGAAGGCAAAAATAGGTTGAATAGAATTCTGGATAAAATGGGTTTTTCCTGTGTAAGGTTCTTTACGTTGTTTGTTAATCCTTCTAAGGGTGCTGTGTGCTAACTTCTTTTTTCAAACCCCTTTTGTGGATGTACTTTTCTAGAATCTTTATCGAGAATGTACTTTAAGTGCAGTATGGTTATGGCCTTACTGTTTTAAAAGACCCGACTAACTTTCGTTTCACCCAAACATGATGTCACAATATGGTAATATTTCTTTAGGTTTCAAAGGTATTCTATTTGTTCATTATGTTTTTTGTTTTCCGATCCCTACTAGCTTTCTTTTTATCAAATCTCTGATTTCAGTGAAGTATGCTTACTTCTTGTTTTCGAATCTATACTGAAAGGGTGCACTTCGCCAAATGTAAAGTCGCAATATAGAAATATTTCTTTATGTTTCAAAGGTATTCTATTTGTGCAGTTACTTTCTTTTCCAAACTCTCCTAACTTTATTTTTACCAGACCTATGATTGGAGTGCACCATGTTTACTTCTTGCTTTTAGATTTATACCGTTAGAGCGCACTGCACCAAGTACAAACATACAATATAGGAATATTTCTAAAGATTTCGAACGAATACGACTTTTTTATTTTGGCACTATAATTGTGACATCTGCTTATGATATCTAGCCCGATTTCGCATTGTAAACGATATCATTGAATGTTGTTGGTCTTTACATATAAAATGTCTTATATTTCCATCGTTTCAATGAAGGGGATATGTTTTATTATATGATTTTTGATTGCCCCAAAGGGATTGAATTCTTGGAGCATGTTAATGCGATTTCTTGTTAGATTATGAATTTGGCATTTTAAATGGCAGATGATAAAAACTGTTTTAAATATATAAAAAGAGAAAAAAAAAGAGAAAACGTTAATCTTCGTATTCACATCATAAATAAGTCAGGAATTTAACACATGTGAGGTAGGTACCATTTATCTTCCAGATCCCATCAAACGAGTCCCATTTATTTCATTTGCTAAATACAAAACTAAAATATCACATAGTCCACATCATTTTGCAACAAAGATTTAAGAATTTTCTATCCCATACACAACACATATATAAGTTAGTTGTATTCTTGTGTTAGTTGAATCAAAATATGATGCGATACACGATTAACCCGTTACCAATCAATAACGACATTTGACCAGTCTGTTGCAGACGACTCTGGAAAACATTGTAGGAAAAGGAGAAATTGCTCTTAACGAGCAATTTATCCTTTTCCCACAATGTTTTTTGCGCTATCAGAAGATTATTTTCAATTTCATCACATTTTGAAATGTCGTCTGCAATTTCTTTCAATTTGGGACAACAGAAAAGTTGGCGTTTGGGTAAAGGGTTAAGTAAGAATAGATCATGCTACTACAAGGTCCAATCTGTAGTTAGACTCATCGGAAAGCTTGTATACCGAACCCCTTTCTATATGACACTGTTTTTGTATTATATCACATATCCGCACTAAGGTTTATGACCCGCGCCGCGCGAACCACTAATTAACTATATCAAATAAGATACGCATGTGTTATATAACAATGGCAATAGCATCTGCACCACGCGAAAATGTGCGATATGTATAGTGAGGTTACACAACACTCTTTACATTCACTGAAAATCTAGTCATAAAATGTCATAGTCTTCCCAAAACAAGAATTTAAGATTTCATTTTGTCCATTGAAGTGCTAATGCCGATTGAGACGAGATACTGTATTGGACTGTCTCAGCTGATCTTTGACTTGGATGATACTTGGTGTAGATGTGGTATACACGTGTTCTTGTTCTTTGGTTACCGTAACAGGTTTAATGTCCGTGTTATTAGGCAGTGTGAAATTAATACGCTTAACAGCGACTTAATACACTTTAATGAGAATAATCTGTCTCCGTTTTAATGAAGATAATTAGAAAATCTCGCGTTTGGGGTATTGATGACAACCGATTCTAGGAAACAGAGACAAAACGCAATAGTGATGATGGTTTAGGTCATTCCATCCTTAGTGTGCATTAACTTTTACATGTACACATGCTTTATACGTGAATAGATTCAATGACAATGCAGCGTAACTGTGAGTAGTTTACTTTTTGTCCTTGTAATGTCTTTTACCTCTATGGCAATGGCAGATGAAAATATATTTTATTAATTTTATAGAAATGATAATCATTGGCACTTTTTGACAGTTCCAGAAACACTGCATGTCATGCAAATAACAGCCAAATGTCCCCAACTGTCGAGGATATGGACATTTAAACCGATGTCATACATCTGTTATATACTACTGTTATATACACATGCCAACGAAGAGGTTATCATAACACATAAACGTGGGTTATCTTTATTTGAACCAGTCTGCATTTTCTTAAAATACCGATGCATGCAAACTATACTAAAATGTTCAAAAAGCACTAACCCTTTACCAAACGCCAAATTTTTGACCGTCCGAAATTGAAAGAGATTGCAGACTACATTTCAAAACGTGATGAAATTGAAAAATGATTTTCTGATAGAGCAGAAAACATTGTGGGAAAAGGAGAAATTGCACGTTAAGAGCAATTTCTCCTTTTTCCACAATGTTTTCTAGAGTAGTCTGCCACAAACTGGTCAAATGTCGTTATTGTTTGGTAAAGGGATAAACGCACAAATTTCAGTGGAACAGTAAAGGTAGCTATGGAATATTTAGGATTATCATGGCATTGAATTTTGTACTGGTAGAACACTCAGTCAGGACAAACTAGCACGGCAATCAATGACAAAACTGTGCTGCTGGCAGGACACTTTAGCAAGAAAGTAGTAGAGCAATCGAAAATATTAATTTGACTGTTCCTCTGACAAGGCGCCATAGCAAGAAAGTAGCAGAGCAATCGAAACTATTAATTTGACTGTTCCTCTGACAAGGCGCCATAGCGAGATAATAGCAGAGCAATCGAAAATATTAATTTGACTGTTCCTCTGACAAGGCGCCATAGCAAAAAAGTAGCAGAGCAATCGAAAATATTAATTTGACTGTTCCTCTGACAAGGCGCCATAGCAAGAAAGTAGCAGAGCAATCGAAAATATTAATTTGACTGTTCCTCTGACAAGGCGCCATAGCAAGAAAGTAGCAGAGCAATCGAAAATATTAATTTGACTGTTCCTCTGACAAGGCGCCATAGCAAGAAAGTAGCAGAGAAATCGAAAATATTAATTTGACTGTTCTCTGACAAGGCGCCATAGCAAGAAAGTAGCAGAGCAATCGAAAATATTAATTTGACTGTTCCTCTGACAAGGCGCCATAGCAAGAAAGTAGCAGAGCAATCGAAAATAATAATTTGACTGTTCCTCTGACAAGGCGCCATTGCAAGAAAGTAGCAGAGCAATCGAAAATATTAATTCGACTGTTCCTCTGACAAGGCGCCATAGCAAAATAGTAGCAGACAAATCGAAAATATTAATTTGACTGTTCCTCTGACAAGGCGCCATAGCAAGAAAGTAGCAGAGCAATAGAAAATATTAATTTGACTGTTCCTCTGACAAGGCGCCATAGCAAGAAAGTAGCAGAGCAATCGAAAATATTAATTTGACTGTTCCTCTGACAAGGCGCCATAGCAAGAAAGTAGCAGAGCAATCGAAAATATTAATTTGACTGTTCTTCTAACAATGCGCAATAGCAAAAAAGTAGCAGAGCAATCGAAAATATTAATTTGACTGTTCCTCTGACAGGGCGCTATTGCAAGAAAGTAGCAGAGCAATCGAAAATATTAATTTAACTGTTCCTCTGACAAGGCGTCATAGCAAAAAAGTAGCAGAGAAATCGAAAATATTAATTTGACTGTTCCTCTGACAAGGCGCCATAGCAAAAAAGTAGCAGAGAAATATTAATTTGACTGTTCCTCTGACAATGCGCCATAGCAAGATAATAGCAGAGCAATCGAAAATACAAATTTGACTGTTCCTCTGACAAGGCGCCATAGCAAGAAAGTAGCAGAGCAATCGAAAATATTAATTTGACTGTTCCTCTGACAAGGCGCCATTGCAAGAAAGTAGCAGAGCAATCGAAAATATTAATTTGACTGTTCCTCTGACAAGGCGCCATAGCAAGAAAGGAGCAGAGCAATCGAAAATACAAATTGGACTGTTCCTCTGACAAGGCGCCATAGCAAGAAAGTAGCAGAGCAATCGAAAATACAAATTGGACTGTTCCTCTGACAAGGCGCCATAGCAAGATAATAGCAGAGCAATCGAAAATATTAATTTGACTGTTCCTCTGACAAGGCGCCATAGCAAGAAAGTAGCAGAGCAATCGAAAATATTAATTTGACTGTTCTTCTAACAATGCGCAATAGCAAAAAAGTAGCAGAGCAATCGAAACTATTAATTTGACTGTTCTGTTGGCAAGGCGCCATAGCAAGAAAGTAGCAGAGCAATCGAAAATATTAATTTGACTGTTCTGTTGGCAAGGCGCTCTAGCAGAAAAACAGCAAAGAAATCAAAAATATGAGTTTGACTGTTGACAATATTTGTAGTGTACAGTCGTGCAGTTTAGACCGAAAGTTACCCAATAGCACCGTAGCCAGGCAGTGGGTGCATCTTGAGATGCACTGTTAGCTGCTGGTTTCTTTGACATCCTTATAGAAACAATTACTTCCAAACTTTGGGGAATTCTACTCATCTACGGGACTGATATGATATCTGAACGATCACATGAACATATGTATATAGTGTTTAATGTGTTTATCTTTTTCCTATTATTTTTCATTCAACATACTATTGTTTGATTGACGAGGAACCGTATAGTTTTAGTCAATGAATATTTCTTATCTTGACATTCACTGTTCTGATGAATGACATACGTTCTAATCTTGATATGCTAACTGTGGATTTCTGTTTGTTACAACTAACACAATTTCGTCTTTAATATGTCTGTTACAAAGTTCTTAGAACTAAAGTTGTTATGAGCGCAGAGTGAACTCATAGACATTGTCGGGTCATACAATCCCCGTATCTCTAAATCATAGGGTCAAGTTTAACAGTGCTTTAAGTGTGATTGATGCCAAGTATCAGTATAGAAAACCGAGATTTACTAGACTTATTTTCATCGAAAATAGTTTGCGTGCAAAAATATTTTATACCATTATAGTCCTTGAATATACTTTATGCTCAAGCAAACATGCTGGATCCAGGCCAGCTGCCAAATAAATTTGTGGCTTGTCCGTGATCTAACGTGTTTGCTACTAAGAGTATCTTTCCTCGTCAAAACTAAGCAGACATCTAAGGTTTTGGAAACCAGACGACACAAAAAAACTGTTTTTAGAAAATTACCAAGCGTTCCAAGGGTTACAAGAACATTGTATAGCAAATCTGTCTCGTTATCGACTGAGGCACTAACATTCCTGGAACAAATGTCACTCGTTAAATAGTTTTTAGTATGCGACCGCAGTTTTTTTTACGACTCAAGTAAAACGGTAATCGGCTGTATGAATGCGCCATGCAATAAACTGCAATAAAACAAGGCCATTGGCTTCTGGTGGTCCGGTTTTATTACATCGGCCATTGATTGGATAATATGAAATATTTCGGAACCGACGGGAGAACTGCATTTCTGCCAACGGTGTTTTGATATTGTTACTAACCGAGCAAATAAACCTCTATTAAAACACAATGGCATCAGATCAGTGGAAATCACTGCAATCCACTCATTAGATGTCTTGTCTGGTGATATACCCGCATGTTCTTTATCATAATACATGACGTTCCGTAATTTGCATAAACGTTCCAGGAAGGTTGTGATATGAATACGAGGTTTTAGATTTATGCAACATATGTAGGTAATTGCAGTCATATTCAGGTGAAGACGTACTTAACCATCGCCGTTTTAACAAATGACGTATAGTTGGTATTCGTGATTTAAGGACGTTTCAGCTGATCGGAAATAAGACAAATTCCTTGTGTTATCTCTAAGAAACCTCGAGGTCCCTTAATAAAATAATGGTATATTCGTTTAAGAAAGAAACCATGTTGTCGGACATTACTTCGAATGCATATAAACTTAAATAGAAGTTATTATATAACTCGTTTGACGCCAGGCAAGTATACAGAAGCGTGTTTGGTGTGGTCCATAATTATAGCAATTTAATCACAGAACAATCTAACGTGGCGAACCGAAATCATGACTAAAAACATGTAGTACCATATCATAATTGACACTAGCTGAGATCGAGGCAGTCTGACCATTCTCCAGGTTAATTATAATGGGAGTTAGCGACGGAGCTCAACAGATTACATCACAAATAAACATAATAATAACATAGGCTAAAACGGTCTTTTAAATCCTCTTTCTGTAACGGAAGCGGTATATTTAAACTTTTGAACTCTCCCACCCGATATACATAGATGCATATATGACTTGTTGTCTTTTGCTTTTCTTTTCTTTCGAATAAGTCATTTCTCAAATTCATGCATATAAGTAAGTTTTTACAAGATAAATATCTAAAGAAGATCCCAACATATATGTTGCGAGGTAAGATTCCGTCTAAAAGGGAAACACAACCAATCTTCTAAGCATCATTCAAATCAAGAGTTTCTTTTTATTTCTAGATTGCTGCATTTATGAATGTATATTAGAAATATTTTAATAAATTGGCGCTTCCTTAATTAGTTATGTTTTCAGTTGCTACATTTAAATGTATTACATTTGAATTTGTCTTTTAAATGTTCTCTTTCATGAACAAGCACCTTAAACCCTTATAGTGCTTGAACCGACTTAATGCTTATGCAAACAGGTTAGATCCAGGCCAGCCGCCATGTAAGTTGACGGTTGACCTGTGATCTTAAGTATTTGCTTCTCTGAGTATATTTCCTCATCAAAGTTAAGCAGATATTTAAAATTTTGGAAAGTAGACAACACAAAAACCTTTTTTTAGCAAATTACCTGCCATTTTAACGGTTAGGGTATTGATCTTCCTTTATCCATGGTGAGTTGGGTATCGCAATTTAACCGAAAGACCATTGACGCGAGAGCCAAATCCCAAATGAAACAAAACAAACACACAATGACGTGGGGTCTCCTCTATTAAATCAGCTCACCCCCTTCCTTCAGACTGTCATTAGTTGCGTAAATAAGGAACCGATGTCAATCACCGTAGGAGAGGACATTTAGCTGACTGTGTGTCCAGGTCCAGGGTAATAACTGGACCTTATGTGTCTGTAAAGTTAGAGCGCAGTTCGCGGTTTGCAATTGAATCGCGAACTGACTTCTTACTTCACGGGCATCTATCGTCGCCTGATTCAAATCAGACGGATTGATTTCATTCAGAATGATAGGTCTCCAGACCAACGGACATATTATTATGGAACCTTTCATTGTTTTTATGGACTTAACCCTTTACCAAACAATAAAAACAATAAAGACATTTGATCAGTTTCTTGCAGACGACTCTGAAAAACATTGTGGGAAAATTAACGAGCAATTTCTCCTTTACCAAACTCTTCTAATTTGGGACAGTCGACAATTTGGCGTTTGGTAAAGGGTTAAGGAAACTATTATCGTTAATCAAAACCGACATACATGTACATGGTATCTTATTAAGCATGAGTATATCACATTGTGACACGTCATTAGACGCGTCCCAGAGAGACATCTCAAATGACGTGATAGTCTGCAATATTATTTTTCTCAATAATTAGATAGGATGGGATGATAAACATGAAGTCGATCCCTTTATCCCTTACAGTGTAAGAACTAACTTGCCGCTTTTGCAAACAAGTTGGATTCAGGTCAGCAGCCAAGTAAATTGGTGGCTGGCATGTGATGTAGTCTAGTTTCTACTCTGAACATCTCTCTTCATCAAAATGAATCTGATATTAAAGATGTTGGAAAGCAAACGACACACAAATCTTTTTTAGAAAATTGCTCAGAATTTTAAGGGTTAAACTTACATAATTTTGAATATATGATATTTAGTAAAACGAAACCCAGGCGCGATATGACCGCGACATTATGGGTTCATTGACATTGTTATAAAGACTACCATTCGGTGCCAACAGGTAAAAGTCGCATTCTTGTGTTAACCCTTATAGTGCTCGCATCGACTTCATGTTTATGTTAACATGTTATATCCAGGCCAGCCGCCAAGTAAATTGGCGACTGACCTGTGATCTTCCATGTTTGCTACTATGAGTATCTTTATTTCCTTATCAAAAATAAGCAGATATGTAAGGTTTTGTAAATCAGACAACACAAAAATACATTTCTATAATATTACCCAGCAGTTTACGGGTAAATATACTTATGACACACGGATTCGTCTACGGATTTGATTCAGTTTGATCTAAGTATACCAGATGGATAAATTATGTGTATGAACTGCATCAAAAGATTAAAAGCGTATGGCCTGTGGTAGATTTATGTCCAAATGAGACTCATTGGTGCGGTCAAGCAACGTATAATATCCTTCACTTACGTCGTGGCTTACGTAAGAGCACCTGAATATATATATGGGCCGCGTCACGCTAAAAGGGGCACTCGGACATAGATAAAAACCGCTGACTCAGCCCTTTCTTAGCGCTATTATTCCAGCATCTAGTCACGACAGTTATCATTTGTATTTATTTAAAGGTAGAACTTGATGTCCTCTAAGATGGCAAACGGTGTAACCCCAGACCAGCCGCCACGGCTGGTCTAGGGCTACACTGTTTGCTATGTCCGAGTGCCCCTTTTCCCGTGACGTGGCCCATATATATATATATAATGAATACATAATCCCTTGCGGAGAAGGTAGTATTTTTTTCTCTTTTGCTTTTTTTCCCTGATTTATCAGATACCTCTTACCACTTGAACGAGGACCTCCAATGAAATAGATCGCCCGAGATCAGTTTTTAATGTGTGTTGAAGGTGATCGTTACATTCCCGCTGTACATGTCATACTGAGAACAAACAGTCTGGAATCGACCCCTTTAGTTTTGTTAAGCAAATATTCTGAGTGTAGCAAACATGTTAGATCACAGGCCAGCCGCCAATTTACTTGGCGACTGGCAGTTTTCTAACCTGTTTGCATAAGCCATAAGACGGTTCAAGCACTTTTACTTCTTTGGTTTTCAAGAAAATGTGAATCGCTTAACGGCTGGTAAACAAGTGTTAGGTGAACAGAAATTATTACTTATTTGGGAATGGTAAAATCACCTCACTGTTAACATTTTGATACTGTTAACAACAATTTTTGCCATATGAACAGGCTTTTTTGAAAACGTTTTGAAGCAGTTCACAGAAGAGAGACCAAAGGAATAATGTGGATGAGTTTTACAAACATTTTGGAATAGTTGGGCTATGGTCTGGACATAAAAGGCACTAAAATACACAGAATTTTACATCACACCTATACCACAGTCAAAGAGATAAACAAACACTCTTAATCTTCACAAAGGAAGTTCGTTTAATGTTTCAGCATATTATACCATCCATTGGGAGTGGGGACTATAATGGCGCATTCAAGATACCACCTAGGGTTTTGTTGCCTCGAGTTTGCCGCTCTGCTCATATATATAGCGATAAATGTACTGTCAGGATAAAAGTTCGTACCCGGTGAATGTCATAGGTGAAGGTGTGTTTTTTTTAGCTCGGCTAGGACGTTACTTTCTGGGAAAGTCGACAGGCCAAACCTTCAACTTCTAGACAAAGATACCATGTGGTCATTTGAACTTAGAAGCAACGGAAACTACCTAAATTGGCAAATTTGTTGTCTCCGGTGAACCCTTTATATACACATTTGGCTATATGGAAGTGTGTATCCAAGCTGGAATCAACAACAGAAGTCACAGCAGACTTTTAATATTTAGTTTTGAAAAGCATATGATCTATGAATGGTTCCTTAAATTGCTTCAAGGCCCTGAAGAGAATAAAATCTGGATATCTAAAACATTTTGTAGCTGTGCGGGCTATGGAGCCTGTTTATTTGATTAAAATACATTCCCTATAAGGGAATATTCTATAATATGTTTATGAAGTTTTAGGCTTCTTTTTTATCATTATTATTGTTTCACTTATCTATTAACTAATTGCTTGCTTCATCACATTTTCGTTTATCAAACCAATCAATACGGCCTTACGTATGAGCCGTTTGCAGTAGTAGTAGAGCGTTTTAATATAACCATTATTGCATTCATTTAGCGAGGCTTTGTTTATCTACTTTTCAAATCATTCTTATTTTGAGTGGTAGAACAGTTTCAAATATAGTAAAAATACAATCTTGGTATCTTTTATCCGAATTCAGCTTTCATTTTTATGTTACTCGGTTAATGCGCAAAATTCATTAATGGCATGAAGATTAAGTTGTTAATTGTTCTACAAATTTGGATTTATATGTTGTTCCCTCTTTCATGTTCTATATTTCACAGATTATCGCGTGCGATTGTTTCATATTAACAAACATTAATGTTGGATGATGGTTTGAGTAATTAGACATTTCCTGATCATTTCGATTACAACTAGAATATGTCCGATCTCAAGATAACCTGATGGCGTCATCAATGTTTACACCTTTCTAATTGTTTGATGCTTGTCATTCGATTATATTAACCTTATTACGCACTCTGTATTCAATGGGAAGTATAAGGAGGATCGTATATTCTACTGTGTTGCATAACACAAATACGTCTCACAGAGTATTTGATCTGACAAGGTCCTAAGTGATAATAACTTGTCAAATTAAAATCTGATTATTATCTCTTATAGTGCTGGAACCGACTTCATGCTTATGCAAACAATTTAAATCCAAGCAAGCCCCCAGGAAATTGGCGACTGATCTGTGATCTAACCTGTTTGATACTCTGAGTATCTTTCCTCATCAAATCTAACATGATATTTAAGGTTAAGGACGGCAGACTACAAATTAATATCGTTTTAGAATATTACCAAGCAATCTATGCGTTAAGCTATTTCGATTCAAAATATATCTTTGAATGTGTCCAAGTAAATTAACTTATGGATATCACTTAATTGCTACGAATATTTGGCTCTAAAACCGTTGTTGCAAAATGGTGTATTACTCATGGAGCAAAAATTGTTTTCCCAATGGTTTTAACAATGTAATGAAATAATATAATTCTGTTTGCTATAGTTCATCGTAAATTCTTTCATTAAAACCAGTCACAGATGCCTGAAATTCGTTTCTTCCTTCGAATGAGTCATGTGTTACACATTGAATTAAAAAACATGTCTCGACACAAATGCCTGACATGCGTTTCTTCCTTCGGATAAGTTATGTGTTATCCATTAAATTGAATAACATGTCTCGACGCAAATGCGGGACATTTGTTCTTCCTTTGGGATCAGTTATCTGTTACCCATTAAATTAAATAACATGTCTCGACACAAATGCGGGACATTCGTTCTTCCTTTGGGATCAGTTATTTGTTACCCATTAAATTAAATAACATGTCTCGACACAAATGCCTGACATTCGTTCTTCCGTTGGGATCAGTTATTTTTTACCCAACAAATAATAAAAACAATGTCTAGACGTTCTGTGCGTGTCTGATATTAGAAAACTATGTCTTATTCTTTAGCAAGAAATTAGTTGAAAGTCAATTATAAATTTGAGATAGCGAATTATGTTCTTAGATATCATTCCTTGAGACAAAAGTGATCCATCAGTTTGTTTCATTTTGTTTTTTATAGCAAACTACATATAGTACAGACAAGCATGATCCTCTGCCGATTAAAAACTAAATAAATCATTGTACATTTTGTTTCACATTAACCGTTGACAAAGAGTCTGGTTGAAAGCATAAATAAAATCATACAAATGTACGCCGCCTGATTTCATCAGTACGCTAATAGAATATCAAAGGTTATATATCAAGCGAGGTTAATACGCTCCGGTAGGCAAACTGTCTAGCGGAAATTCCGTCTGACATCTACTCGTGTATGACATACGCCATTGTTACTGTTGTCCTCTATAAATAAGATAACCTAACATAACATAATTTTATCCAGCATTAAACATCAAAAAGCATCTTTATAGCTTACAAAACATATTTATACGTATATCGTATAGCGTATGTGAAGTCGTTCATACAATTCATATCTTAATCGTTAGCAGAGAAGTATCCGTGGAATAATGATGTAACAATGAAGATATCGGAGAGTTATTCGCCAATGTGTTTCAATAATCCAAGAAAGAAAAAAAAATAAGCTTGATTTTGGTATTCATTCTTTCCATTTATAGGTTGCATTTGAAACAGAATTATTTAAAACTTTAACTCAACATGTCATATTAAAGTTAAACCCATATAGATATGTAATCACATGTGCCGTTATAGACGACACTATACAGTACAATGATTCTATTTGATATATATATCATATTTGCAGAAATCATAATAATAGGTCATACGCATAACGTAAAACAATGATTTTTTTCCAAATACTATGATGTTATAAGACAAGATATAAGTAATGAGTAAAATATAGTGAGGTTATGATTTGGTAAGAGTGGTTTGTCTCAAGATATTATTGCTGTTATAAATATATTAAGCCGTGTTTAGAAATACTTGTTGGTCTTTTAATCCCATGCGCGTGTCGGTCTTTTAAGAAGTAGCCATCTGTTTAAATATTGTTCGAAGAACATTTTTCGTAAATCATGATAGACGGGACAGACGAAAAGAAAATGTCCTTTTTTCACTGAATATTGATTAAATACTTTACAAATTATTTCTATTTTCTGTGTCTGCCTCTTTCTCACTTTTAAACTATGAGGTGAAGTTATGAATTTACAACGCGATACTCTTAATGTACATGTATTATCAAGGATAAAGTCAAGATAGTCTTCTTGTACGAAAGTGAAGCACATCCTATTCAGCCAGTTTGTTATAGATGTACTCAAAACAGCCATTTTTTTTCATGCGAATTCGAACGTCCTTGTTTAATATGTCGTATACATACGTATTTGTGACGGGAGTTTTAATAGTATAACAAACATGTAGAGCAAAATCATAAAGGAGAACTTATGGTTCCTTGTTGTAAAGTACAGTGTAATAGTCTCCTGCTTTAATTGCGATTCGTCACGAAAACCACTTAGAGGATAACTTATGATCTAATAAAAATGTACTAATCTATGGAAACGAGTATGACATAAAAAAGGGATTGTTCCTGATAAGCATACGCATGTACGCAAGTGCGTAAAATATTTTGTAAATCATTTTACCATGAAACTCTAAATATACATGTTGCTGTATTTGTTTTAATAACATGTGTAACATTTTGTTTTTTATGAAATCGATTCCTAACTGGTGGAAACTAGATTTATCCTTGAAAAGTGATAACATATAGACAATGTCATTCTTTGCTTTTCTCAATGAAAAAGTCGTAAAATGGCACGGAATCACACCTGCGTGAAAACGAAATTCGGCGAAGCATGTCCCGTCTTACCTAATCAAAGTGAGAAGTCTTCAAATGTACTAATCTATTTCTTACCTAATTCATGTTTCATTATAACATAAACATGCAGCCTTTTAACTGTCTGCTGCTGCCTTTTGTTAGGAACATCTTCCAGTAACACTTACACATTGAAATAGATTAAACCCAAACTACACCGACCAATCTTGTTTGTAGGCGAACAGTGTAGTATGTTATTAGGACAGAAACACTTACACATTGAAATAGATTAAACGCAACCTACATCGACCTATCTTGTTTGTAGGCGAACAGTGTACTAACTAATTACGACAGTAACACTTACACATTGAAATAGATTAAACGCAAACTACATCGACCAATCTTGTATGTAGGCGTACAGTGTACTAAGTAATTACGACAGTAACACTTACACATTGAAATAGATTAAACACAACCTACATCGACCTATCTTGTTTGTAGGCGAACAGTGTACTAACTAATTACGACAGTAACACTTACACATTGAAATAGATTAAACGCAAACTACATCGACCAATCTTGTTTGTAGGCGAACAGTGTACTAACTAATTACGACAGTAACACTTACACATTGAAATAGATTAAACGCAAACTACATCGACCAATCTTGTATGTAGGCGTACAGTGTACTAAGTAATTACGACAGTAACACTTACACATTGAAATAGATTAAACCCAAACTACATCGACCAATTTTGTTTGTAGGCGAACAGTGTACTACGTTATTATGACAGTAACACTTACACAATGAAATAGATTAAACACAAACTACATCGACAAATCTTGTTTGTAGGCGAACAGTGTACGAAGTAATTACGACAGTAACACTTACACATTGAAATAGATTAAACACAAACTACATCGACCAATCTTGTTTGTAGGCGAACAGTGTGCTACGTTATTACGACAGTAACACTTACACAATGAAATTGATTGAACCAAAACTACATCAACCAATCTTGTTTGTAGGCGAACAGTGTACTAAGTAATTACGACAGTAACACTTACACATTGAAATAGATTAAACGCAAACTACATCGACCAATCTTGTTTGTAGGCGAACAGTGTACTACGTTATTACGACAGTAACACTTACACAATGAAATAGATTAAACCCAAACTACATCGACCAATCTTGTTTGTAGGCGAACAGTGTACTAAGTAATTACGACAGTAACACTTACACATTGAAATAGATTAACCGCAAACTACATCGACCAATCTTGTTTGTAGGCGAACAGTGTACTAAGTAATTACGACAGTAACACTTACACATTAAAATAGATTAAACGCAAACTACATCGACCAATCTTGTTTGTAGGCGAACAGTGTACTAAGTAATTACGACAGTAACACGTACACAATGAAATAGATTAAACCCAAACTACATCGACCAATCTTGTTTGTAGGCGAACAGTGTACTAAGTAATTACGACAGTAACACTTACACATTGAAATTGATTAAACTCAAACTACATCGACCAATCTTGTTTGTAGGCGAACAGTGTACTAACTAATTACGACAGTAACACTTACACATTGAAATAGATTAAACGCAAACTACATCGACCAATCTTGTTTGTAGACGAACAGTGTACTAAGTAATACCGACAGTAACACTTACACAATGAAATAGATTAAACGCAAACTACATCGACCAATCTTGTTTGTAGACGAACAATGTACTAAGTAATACCGACAGTAACACTTACACAATGAAATAGATTAAACGCAAACTACATCGACCAATCTTGTTTGTAGGCGAACAGTGTACTAAGTTATTACGACAGTAACACTTAAACAATGAAATAGATTAAACCCAAACTACATCGACCAATCTTGTTTGTAGACGAACAGTGTACGAAGTAATACCGACAGTAACACTTACACATTGAAATAGATTAAACGCAAACTACATCGACCAATCTTGTTTGTAGACGAACAGTGTACTAAGTAATACCGACAGTAACACTTACACATTGAAATAGATTAAACGCAAACTACATCGACCAATCTTGTTTGTATGCGAACAGTGTACTAAGTAATTACGACAGTAACACTTACACATTGAAATAGATTAAACACAAACTACATCGACCAGTCTTGTTTGTAGACGAACAGTGTACGAAGTAATTACGACAGTAACACTTACACATTGAAATAGATTAAACGCAAACTACATCGACCCATCTTTTTTGTAGGCGAACAGTGTATGAAGTAATTACGACAGTAACACTTACACATTGAAATAGATTAAACGCAAACTACATCGACCAATCTTGTTTGTAGGGGAACAGTGTACTAAGTAATTACGACAGTAACACTTACACATTGAAATAGATTAAACGCAAACTACATCGACCAATCTTGTTTGTAGGCGAACAGTGTACTAAGTAATTACGACAGTAACACTTACACATTGAAATAGATTAAACGCAAACTACATCGACCAATCTTGTTTGTAGGCGAACAGTGTACTACGTTATTACGACAGTAACACTTACACAATGAAATAGATTAAACCCAAACTACATCCACCAATCTTGTTTGTAGGCGAACAGTGTACTACGTTATTACGACAGTAACACTTACACAATGAAATAGATTAAACACAAACTACATCGACTAATCTTGTATGTAGGCGAACAGTGTACTACGTTATTACGACAGTAACACTTACACAATGAAATAGATTAAACACAAACTACATCGACCAATCTTGTATGTAGGCGAACAATGTACTACGTTATTATGACAGTAACACTTACACATTGAAATAGATTAATCCCAAACTACATCGACCAATCTTGTTTGTAGGCGAACAGTGTTCTAAGTAATACCGACAGTAACACTTACACAATGAAATAGATGAAACACAAACTACATCGACCAATCTTGTATGTAGGCGAACAATGTACTACGTTATTATGACAGTAACATTTACACATTGAAATAGATTAAACGCAAACTACATCGACCAATCTTGTTTGTAGGCGAACAGTGTACTAACTAATACCGACAGTAACACTTACACAATGAAATAGATTAAACACAAACTACATCGACCAATCTTGTATGTAGGCGAACAATGTACTACGTTATTATGACAGTAACATTTACACATTGAAATAGATTAAACACAAACTACATCGACCAATCTTGTTTGTAGGCGAACAGTGTACTAACTAATTACGACAGTAACACTTACACAATGAAATAGATTAAACACAAACTACATCGACCAATCTTGTATGTAGGCGAACAATGTACTACGTTATTATGACAGTAACATTTACACATTGAAATAGATTAAACACAAACTACATCGACCAATCCTGTTTGTAGGCGAACAGTGTACTAAGTAATACCGACAGAAACACTTACACAATGAAAAAGAATTAACGCAAACTACATCGACCAATCTTGTATGTAGGCGAACAATGTACTAACTAATTACGACAGTAACACTTACACATTGAAATAGATTAAACACAAACTACATCGACCAATCTTGTTTGTAGACGAACAGTGTACTAAGTAATTACGACAGTAACACTTACACATTGAAATAGATTAAACACAAACTACATCGACCAATCTTGTATGTAGGCGAACAATGTACTACGTTATTACGACAGTAACACTTACACATTGAAATAGATTAAACGCAAACTACATCGACCAATCTTGTTTGTATGCGAACAATGTACTACGTTATTACAACAGTAACACTTACACATTGAAATAGATTAAACACAAACTACATCGACCAATCTTGTTTGTAGGCGAACAGTGTACTAAGTAATACCGACAGAAACACTTACACAATGAAATAGAATTAACGCAAACTACATCGACCAATCTTGTTTGTAGGCGAACAGTGTACTACGTTATTACGACAGTAACACTTACACAATGAAATAGATTAAACACAAACTACATCGACTAATCTTGTATGTAGGCGAACAGTGTACTACGTTATTACGACAGTAACACTTACACATTGAAATAGATTAAACGCAAACTACATCGACCAATCTTGTTTGTAGGGGAACAGTGTACTACGTTATTTTGACAGTAACACTTACACATTGAAATAGATTAAACGCAAACTACATCGACCAATCTTGTTTGTAGGCGAACAGTGTTCTAAGTAATACCGACAGTAACACTTACACATTGAAATAGATTAAACGCAAACTACATCGACCAATCTTGTTTGTAGGCGAACAGTGTACTAAGTTATTACGACAGTAACACTTACACAATGAAATAGATTAAACGCAAACTACATCGACCAATCTTGTTTGTAGGCGAACAGTGTACTAACTAATACCGACAGTAACACTTACACAATGAAATAGATTAAACACAAACTACATCGACCAATCTTGTATGTAGGCGAACAATGTACTACGTTATTATGACAGTAACATTTACACATTGAAATAGATTAAACACAAACTACATCGACCAATCTTGTTTGTAGGCGAACAGTGTACTAACTAATTACGACAGTAACACTTACACAATGAAATAGATTAAACACAAACTACATCGACAAATCTTGTATGTAGGCGAACAATGTACTACGTTATTATGACAGTAACATTTACACATTGAAATAGATTAAACACAAACTACATCGACCAATCTTGTATGTAGGCGAACAATGTACTACGTTATTATGACAGTAACATTTACACATTGAAATAGATTAAACACAAACTACATCGACCAATCTTGTTTGTAGGCGAACAGTGTACTAACTAATTACGACAGTAACACTTACACAATGAAATAGATTAAACACAAACTACATCGACCAATCTTGTATGTAGGCGAACAATGTACTACGTTATTATGACAGTAACATTTACACATTGAAATAGATTAAACACAAACTACATCGACCAATCTTGTATGTAGGCGAACAATGTACTACGTTATTACGACAGTTACACTTACACATTGAAATAGATTAAACACAAACTACATCGACCAATCCTGTTTGTAGGCGAACAGTGTACTAAGTAATACCGACAGAAACACTTACACAATGAAAAAGAATTAACGCAAACTACATCGACCAATCTTGTATGTAGGCGAACAATGTACTAACTAATTACGACAGTAACACTTACACATTGAAATAGATTAAACACAAACTACATCGACCAATCTTGTTTGTAGACGAACAGTGTACTAAGTAATTACGACAGTAACACTTACACATTAAAATAGATTAAACACAAACTACATCGACCAATCTTGTATGTAGGCGAACAATGTACTACGTTATTACGACAGTAACACTTACACATTGAAATAGATTAAACGCAAACTACATCGACCAATCTTGTTTGTATGCGAACAATGTACTACGTTATTACGACAGTAACACTTACACATTGAAATAGATTAAACACAAACTACATCGACCAATCTTGTTTGTAGGCGATCAGTGTACTAAGTAATACCGACAGAAACACTTACACAATGAAATAGAATTAACGTAAACTACATCGACCAATCTTGTTTGTAGGCGAACAGTGTACTAAGTAATACCGACAGTAACACTTACACATTGAAATAGATTAAACACAAACTACATCGACCAATCTTGTTTGTAGGCGAACAGTGTACTAAGTAATACCGACAGTAACACTTACACAATGAAATAGATTAAACGCAAACTACATCGACCCATCTTGTTTGTATGCGAACAGTGTACGAAGTAATTACGACAGTAACACTTACACATTGAAATAGATTAAACGCAAACTATATCGACCAATCTTGTTTGTATGCGAACAGTGTACTACGTTATTACGACAGTAACACTTACACAATGAAATAGATTAAACACAAACTACATCGACCAATCTTGTTTGTAGGCGAACAGTGTACTAAGTAATACCGACAGTAACACTTACACAATGAAATAGATTAAACCCAAACTACATCGACCAATCTTGTTTGTAGACGAACAGTGTACGAAGTAATACCGACAGTAACACTTACACAATGAAATAGATTAAACGCAAACTACATCGACCAATCTTGTTTGTAGGCGAACAGTGTACTAAGTAATACCGACAGTAACACTTACACATTGAAATAGATTAAACGCAAACTACATCGACCAATCTTGTTTGTAGGCAAACAGTGTACTAACTAATTACGACAGTAACACTTACACATTGAAATAGATTAAACACAAACTACATCGACCAATCTTGTTTGTAGGCGAACAATGTACTAACTAATTACGACAGTAACACTTACACAATGAAATAGAATAAACGCAAACTACATCGACCAATCTTGTTTGTAGGCGAACAGTGTACTAAGTAATTACGACAGTAACACTTACACAATGAAATAGATTAAACCCAAACTACATCGACCAATCTTGTTTGTAGGCGAACAGTGTACTAACTAATTACGACAGTAACACTTACACATTGAAATAGATTAAACACAAACTACATCGACCAATCTTGTTTGTAGGCGAACAATGTACTAACTAATTACGACAGTAACACTTACACAATGAAATAGAATAAACGCAAACTACATCGACCAATCTTGTTTGTAGGCGAACAGTTTACTAAGTAATTACGACAGTAACACTTACACAATGAAATAGATTAAACCCAAACTACATCGACCAATCTTGTTTGTAGGCGAACAGTGTACTTACGGCACGAAACAACTGTTCACATACAGTCCGTCTAACACTTATAATGAAGGTTCATTTTCTAAAATTATATTTATGTGTCGTCTTCTTTACAAATCTTTAAATATCTGCTTAACTTTGATAAGGAAAGACATTCAGAGTGGTTAGCAGGTTAGATCACAGGCCAACTGCCAATGTACTTGGCGGCTGGCCTGGATCCAACCTGTTTGCATAAGCATGAAGTCGGTTCCAGCACTTTAAGGCGCTAGACGTTCAATTGATATAATATTGTTGGTGTAATTGATTTGTGCAAATGACCTTCAATATCAAATTATTGATTAACAGAACAGAGATCTTATTTTCGATACACATGACTGGTTATATCTTCTAGGTCAACAAGGCAAGGACACTTGTCTTTTTTATTTGCTGATAAGAGTTTATCGAATCATTTGATTTATGTTGGTTCGCATCATTTGCGGCATTTTATACCAGTACCATAGTATTTATGTGTAAATTCTCATCGTTGAAGTGGCTAAGATATTATTGAAGAAGTTATCGATTTGTAGGTATTCGGAGTTTGTTGACAACATTATGTAGGTCAAAATTGGCATGAAGCTAGCATCACATATAAAAGTTGGAAAGTATGTCCTTTACATGCATCGCTTCGAATTTTGATTTTCGCATTCGAAGGTTCCACTAAACTAAGGGAATATAAATGACTCTTTTCGACTTAAAGTAGACTTTGAGTGTGTTTCATTATGAAGTATTTCTTTAAATGCTTTATTCATTGCATCACAATATAACTGAAGTAATACACACTAGAATAATTGAATAATTGAGAGATAGTGATTTTCGCGTGTATAGATGACCTTAGTTTATGACATGGTTTGATGAATTCATGCGGGTATCCTTTGGTATACTTGTATACACCATTAATGATTTTAAGGCGAAAAGAGTCAATTTTAAATGGATTCGCTTAAACTCAATCCGACTTAATCAATGTGAAGGCTGGATCAACATGAATAAATTATCATACGACACTGAAAAAGTATGAAAAAGTACATTTAATTTGTGTTTGATTTCAACCTCTCCCAAAATGGAAACGTGTTAAAGTGGGTAAGGCGGTTTCTAGTTGTAAAAAGTCACTGATATCGTGTGCACATCTGGAATGTAACCCCCGTGTGGGAAGAATTGTCAGGATTGGGGAGTGACGTGTGAAGAAACACCTTAAATAGAACTTCATTTCACCTTGTAAAAACCACAGGGAAATTTATTGAAGAGAAATGAGGACAGTTTATTACCAAAGAAAACGAAGAAGTTTCATATTTTAGAGGAACATAAACGGATTCGGAAAGAACTAGAAAGCCGGGTCGCTTTGTGTATATCGTTCCAAAAGTACTGGTCAACAAGTGGTTTACAATTGAGAATTCATCTTGCACGGGATCTGAAAATAAGTCAACCATTGATCTGATAGGGTTACATTCACGTTTGATAATGTCAGTCACGACTATATTACATATTGAGTGTTGTATAACACCGTTGGTTTAGTACTAGTATCACAAAACAGCAGTGTTGTATAACCTATCATTTTGTACCGTTTGTACGACTATGACTTTTACTCTGTGAAATTAGTCAGGATTCAATGCTGATCTTTAATTACAACTTCCAACCAAGTCATTCAGTGTTTTTCTAAACATCCATACACTTGTTAGAATTTAGTTGAAATCAAATGTATTGCGATTGGAGAGGGGAACCTAGTTGCAGCTTACTATTGTAATACAATTGAATACTTTAAAAGGAATATCTTTGCCGAATGCAGCAGAAATTCTTTCGTCGTGTTAACTATCGCTCTTTGCATTATAAGCCATTTACTAAATATGAAAGATTGATATTTGTCAAATGGAAAAAAGCAACCGGAAAATACAAACAATATACCACGAGACTTTCGTTTTCTCTACAAACATGAAGTGAATTCATTGTAAAAGTTGAATGGTCTACTTATTTCAGTTGTTTATCTTTTTGTTAAAATGATTTACAAAGAGGTGTATATATTGTGTCCACGCGAGGTATCCTGAGTTAAAGGGGGTCATCATAATTCACCGTAGAAATGACTTGTTACAGTTTGCCCGCATTGAAAGCCCCACTTACGTATGTTGTACTTTTAGTTACTGACATTCATTAAATCACAGGAGCATCGTCTCTGTCAACCCCAAAACACTTAAGCAGATTTCTCCGCCAGGCGTGTAGATTAAATAGTCCCTGAAGACCGCAATTTGGCCCTCACAATCTTCCAGACTTTACGCTTTGTCCCTTGCAAACACCTGACGCAAAGTTCATCTTGAATATAAATGTTTATTAAAGCGTCACCTAACATCGAGGTATATCATTTAACACAATATCATTTAAAGTTGTATAGCAGCATTATCAGTGTTTCTAAGATCGTAAGATTATTTCAAAATGGGAATATCACCTACATTTGGGAATAATGAAACCATTAAAGAAAAAGTAAGAACACAATCAGTTAAATTCATGAAACATTTAATGACTTCTTTAATTACAGTCTATAACAATAGTACAGACAAACAATGTGTTCGTCATGCGACGAATACCGTGGCCATTGTAGACATAGCAGACAATTCTTGCAAGAGCTGGGTAAAGGATTATAGGGAATTAGTTAAAAGCTTATTATATCTCGCGCCTCGGTATTAGCATATGAATGTCCAGCCTCGGTGCTGGAAGTTGCAATATTGAATATTACTTCGCGTCGCCTAATTTCGTTCTGGAACACAGAGAAGCCGGCAAAGGAAATATAATTAAATAAGAGGGCTGGTCACAATTGGGTAGGCCGTCGCCGGTGGAAAGATGTGTACTGGTGAAAGGGGACAATTTGTGTGACACATCATTAGATGTATCTGTGAGCTGAAAACAACATCTGAAGACATCAGATAGGAGATTCATTTCGCATACATGTATCTTATCTATTACCGTACAGATGATTAGGAGCAAGTCATAAACAAATGCTCGTTGTTCAACAGGGCAGTAATATCTTCTTTGTTTATAACGAACGAGATAAGATAGTTCAGTTATCATCGACAATACTTGTATTTTTTATGGTGGCAAGATATCCCATAACTTCTGAAACACTTCGTCTCCTTTTCTCCTGTTTTGTTTACCAAAGTGTCGACTTCCGAGGAAGACCGTACTGAATAGGGCCTCTACTTCAAAACATGTTTACTGCTTTAGAAACCTTGTTGCTACTGAACTGTTTTAATAATTTTGATTGTGGTGGAACGGATTGTTTTTAATCTAAACATTGCCAGACAACTTGCCTGGTTAGGTTGTTATTGCCAATATAAATTACAAATAAAACAGAACACTTTGATATTTTTAATTTGATTTTTGCAATCATGCAGTCATTAAAATGCAATAAAGGAACCTTAGCGTGTGACACCAAGATGACATTACCTAGCGTTACGAAACTTGATTCTATTTCACCGATTAACCATCCAATCTCTTTTCACTATAAAATGGTGTACAGATTCATTTGTTCACTTCCAACAATAGTTTGTTTATGATAAAGAAAGAATCGTTGTAATTAGCGTCAGAGGTAGAGGAACACTTATTGATCATGCCGATAGCAATCTGTCTATTTTCGTGGCTTCTACAGCAACATATCTGTGGTTATCATTTCCATTTAGATTTATGTCCGTATAATAGGGTTTAGTATGAGGCATATTACCACGTCCGAACTAATGGTAATCCAGTCACTGGCCGAGAGACGAGATATTTTTTATATATGTGACAATGTCTCCGCAAAGCCTTCGGAATGGTCGTTAGTTCTACATTTTACAAGCAGTGTGTGAAATTCTTTGTGGATTTAAGGGCGAATGTCTTATCAAAAAGAGGATTATGTCACTTATTAATTGACAATCTGCTGGATTAGTGTTATCATTTTGTTATCAGTTATCATAAAGCTCGCATACTGTCTCAAATCTTTCCTATCGAAGATAAATGATAGCATCCACAAGTTTTCAAAAACTTTTGCCAAAGACAGACATACTGAGGTTTGATATGGCCTATGTATCCTATAGGTTGTGTAACCACCAGTTGCCTTGTAAAGAACATGAACTGTAGCAATTACAGTTTTTATTGTACATGGCGGTCCGTGCCTGGTTGTCCAATATCCCTTATAACACTGGGACATTTTCTAAGAATATATTTTTGCGTCGTCTGGTTTCCCAAACCATAAATATCTGCTTATTTTTGTTGAGGAAAGATACGCAGAGTTGCAAACAGGTTAGATCACAGGCAAGTCGCCAATTTACTTGACGGCTGGCCTGGATCTAACCTGTTTGCATAAGCATGAAGTCGGTTCCAGCACTACAAGGGTAAATGGCCCTCCATTGTCCTAGATTAATAAATCTGGACATCATTAGGCGCACTTGAAGAGGCACTTCACACAATGTCATTGAATTAAGTTGTCCAGGACATACGCTCACACATTCGTACATGGTCTTGTTTGATATAGTATTGGAGATTAGAACGTCTTTAACCCTTTCCCGAACAATGACGACATTTGACCACTTGGTTGCAGACGACAATAGAAACATTTTAAGAAAAGGAGAAATTGCTCGTAACGAGCGATTCCTCCTTTTCCCACAATGTTTTCTGTCCTATCAGAAGATTATTTTCCAATTTCATCCAATTTAAAATGTCGTCAGGAAACTCTTTCAATTTGGGACAATCGGAAATGGGTTGTTTGGTAAAGGGTTGATAGAACATGAATCTTTGGTAAAGGGTTGATAGAACATGAATCATTCAGGCGATTAATGAACTAGTTTCTTTTTGGCATGGGTTAGAATCTGTCTGGCCAAGCTTATTGTTAGCTTCTTAACCTAAAACATAGATTAATTAACTATATTCAAATGATATCAGAAATCTGTCACGAGTATGTGTGTTATCGGTCAAAAACGAAACGAGTTCCGAAAGTTCACATACACTTGCTAATTATGCACCTTTCAGATTCATGAACGCTTTCGTTGCCGTTAGTTTCCAGAGAATACATACTGGACAGGGTCTAAATCTGTAATACATTTGGTATTTCAAGTATTCATGAACATGTTGTGTATTAAGTTGTATGTATAATGTATCGAAATGATAATTTGTCAATTAATTATACTTTTAAACTCAGAGTATAAACACAACTTGACACGTACTTATATTATAGAGGTATGCTATATATCATATTATTTCTTCTCTCAACCAGCCGACTTACCTAGAAGGTCCGACATGATATCCTATGCAAAGCTATTTCAATTATGGTGTATTTAGTCTTGCCATCGATATGAAAAAAGAGTCTATCAAACATACATCCAATCTTAACACATCGATTTATCCAATGAAACAGCTCACGGAAAAACCCGAGTAATCACGATTGACAAACGCCATCTTGAGTATAAGTTGGTTCCCTTACCGATTGGTACACACATGCCAATACTTCATTGTATACGGCATTGATTAACTGTGTATCCTATAAGACCGTTAATGCTTTAGCAATTCTGTGTCATGCGTACTAATGAACGCCTTTGCGCAGTTGATAAGTTGAATGAACCCAATAGCTTGGGCCTCTGGAGATGGTAGACAGTACAGACATTATATTTGTACAGACGCGATGATCCCTTCGGGGCTGAACGAAGACGTGTTCGGCATTACAATGAGGCCGGTTCGTGACCCGTCTGACTCGAACAGACCTTTTGGAGAATTCAGACAGATTGCACACAATGGACCTACAGTTGCATTACCCTTAGAATGCTGGGTAATTTTCTGAAAATATTGTGGCGTCCTTAAATATCTGCTTATGAAGATGAAGAAAGATACTCAGAGTAGCAAACAGGTTAGGTCCCAGGTCAATCGCCAATTTACTTTAATATGAATAATATATAAACAAACAACAACTATCTTACTATATCATATATGAATATAATGGCGTCGAAGTAATTGATTCAATAAAAATTAAAGAATAGTTGATAACCATTCGACAGTGCATGCATCTGGCTTATTCCATTCAAACAAAACCTTTGAAATTGGAGTGTCACTAAACAAGACCACGCAATAGATCGACATTGTTACCAGGTGACGTCACGTGACGCTGCATGCCTCAATGTACGCAATAGAGCAACAACACGATTTGTAATAAACCGAGTACAACATTAATGACTCAAGAGTACCCGGATGTTTTACAATGTCAATAAATATATGGTAAAAATGGGATGGAGTATGGTATTCAGCTATGCTTACCGAAATTGCTTTACAAATGTAAATAATGACGAAAACCCACAACGCCATCGATGACAGGATGATGCATGTACATCAAATTAATATTGTAATTAGTTTCTTCATGTGGCCTGTCCGTGACGATGAACACTAAACTTAGAAGGTAAACGCATGCTATCTTCTCTTGAGTCAAACACATGTATTCAGCAACTTTATAAATAAAAAAGTTGGATTTTATCATTTTCCTAGTTGCAAAGGATGTCTACATCACCCTTTTAATGACTGTTACTCACAGACCATAGACCAAACTGTGGGATTCCATATACATGTTTTACGGATAACATAGAAAATAGTGTTAGAATAGAATATAATTACTTTTTTCTAGACAAATATAGTTTCTAATTGGTTCCTTAGATGCGAGAAAGTATTGCCAGAAACATAAAACATTGCTCAGAAACGAAGCACAATTTGGTATAGTATTGAAGTTACTTTCTTTCTTTCTTTCCATGCAAATGTATAAATTGTTATGCTTTGAGGACAAACAAACTGTAGTAATTTCATCATCGTTGATGTACTATTATTGTCGGTTTGGCATTCAGGCGACGCTTTGCTATACACCGATATATCTAAACTACCAGCATCAACGGCCTTATTTCATCAATGAAGATACATATCTCAACAACAAGTTTATATGTTGATATGAACGATCTTTCGTGATGGAGTTTTATTTTCGCGGTACCCTCAACCATCGCGAAATATAAACCCCGCGAATTTCGAAACCCTTAAAAACACGAAATATTGCCACCGCGAATATAAAGCGCTATACAGTATCTCACCAACAAGTGTCCAATCGCCATTTCCTTTTATGATCATTAATCATTCACGCAAATGTCTATCAAGGGGGATATATCGATAACTCTTCATTGTAATTACGCCTTGCAGAGGACGACTTTCAAAAAGCGTTGTGGCAAAAGGAGAAATTGCTTTTTAAAAGCAATTCATCCTTTTGTCACAACGCTTTTTCAATCAATTCCCATATCACAACAGCAGACTTTCAAGTTTTTCACATATTTTAGAAACTTTTCTTAAGTCGTCTCCTTCAATAGAAGAAAACGTCGTCTGCGAAAAGCTGATTCGATGCAGTCCGTCACTGTCAAGCATAGAGGGTCGCATCTCTCGCACTTTAATGAACCAGAAACGTATGGCGTCTCTTAATGAACGGGATACCGCTTCAAAACGACAAGTTTCATACCTACGCCTAGTTCATTAGGCTGCATATCGGCAATGTTCAGCACAAGAACCGTAACTTCTCCGTTATTGATAATGGAGATAGGCTATTTTGGGTTATAGCAAGACAATAAGAAATCGAAACCAATTCGTCAGCCAGAATTGCGTTAAATTGCACGTCAAAGCCTTTTCGTTTTTTGTTTGTTTTGATTCGAATTTATCACAGCTATCTTTTCTGAAAACTGTTCTTCTCGAGAGAGATGAAAGATGATTTATTGACCGCCATTGAACCAAATGTCGTTTCCTTTATGGAAATAAATTTTATAGACATTTCGCTTTTCAAACTGTGTCTTTTTGGTGTTGCCAGCATGATCCATAACAAGGTTATAAGGATAACGCTATGCAATTTGTATGATCTACTACAAACAATCCACTACTCTTTAGGAGAACACAAATGTACACCAATCGTCAAAATTATGAAGTTTTGAAGCTTTTTGTTCACGGGTGAGGAAATTTGGAATTAAAAAACAAAAGATTTATCTTTTTATTCGTACAGCATCTGTACATGTTTATGATAAGCAATTGCAAATAATCAGTGGAAGCAAAATGAGCTATTATTCAAGATTTTAAAGCCCGTATATATAGAGAATAAATGGTTGGTGTCGTGAATCGGAAATGTTATCGGGCAAGGCGTAGGAATATTATCCGGTGAGCCGAAGGCGAAATGGATTATATTCCGATGCCGGGCCCGATAATTTTTCCAATTCAAAGACACCAACCACCTATTCTATTTATCCTGTTTTGGATTGTTATGTATTCAAATCTTAAAGCGGTGCAATAGTTTCGAGTTCTACCACAAGTATAATGTAACTTTTGGTATATATTGACCTTTCTGCTATATTAATTGTGAATCACACAACAATGCAGCGGCTTCAGCGACATGTTTTTTACTTTCAAATCGACTCATATCTAACCAAGGAACATTAACTAATAACATGCAAAGTGGTTTGAAAATACAAACATGATTTTGTTGTCGATCTGAATCATAATGTTCGACTGCAACTATTTGTGTTAAGAATCGTTGTGCAAGATCATACATTGAAATGTAAATTAATTATGTTGGGCTATATGTGTGTGTTTGATTTATTTTTCTTGTTAAACAAGATTTCTTGATCAATTCCGTCAGTCGGGTGGTCCAAATGGTTCGTATTAGGACCACATTACGTTTTATTTGCTAAGTAAATACAACGGCGAACGACAACCCGGGAAATATTTATTCCAAAATGTGCTGGTGGTGTAACATTCTTGAGAATAGAAAACAGGCCGTATCCTTACAAACTGTTGATGTTTCCCTTGCCTTCATCTAAGTAGCAAACGATGGCGGTCGTCTTTCTTACATCGTAATGCTTGTCTTAATTGAAAGTTACAACAGTTGGTACGAGAAAACAAAAAATATATATTTCCTATGAGAATTTGCTACAACTAATTGTGAAAAAATAAATGCACGTTCCCGTACACCGTTAGCAGGATGGGCGTTTATGTTTACCAACGCTCGGGAGGGAAGTCGCAGTCGACGGGCGCGCATATCCAAAACGGTCGGACTTCGACTGCAAATTGTCTGCCGTTCCACGTATCACCATTATAAAACATGGTTTATCATATACCACCTGAACCGGAGAGTTGCTTCCTAACATTGGCAAAAGTAGGTGGAAAAATCGGACAAAATGTCCATTCGATTCGGACATAAGATCGTAAGCATTGAGCACATGATTCCCCCGCCTTATTAGGTTCGTTTCCTTTTCACACAGACTACCTCTTGGATTCGTTGCATGATGAATGTCTGTCCCTCTGCAAGTTGATATCCCAGAGAAAACGAGATGTCGAAAGATACGTATTTATCTCACGGTTCCATTACAGCGTCTGCTTCGAGTGATGTATTGCCGTTTCCTTTAAACTTTCTAACTCTACTTTAATCCATTACTTTATTTTCCTATCTGTAGATAAAGCTGGAGTAACATATGCTAAAAGTTACTGCGCAAAAAGGAACTTTATTGTTAGATATTATTTGAAATAATAAATGGCAAGACCTCAATTTATCAATATATTATGTTATATATTGTTTTGATCTATACATGCAAAAACTGAGCTTCGTAAAGTCTGACTTCCAGGGTTGATATTTAGTTACTCATTCGTTTTACAATTCGTAAAGGAAATGTTGCTCTTCATGTGTGATATTCTTTCTTAACCGAATTTGTTCACTTATTTACCACATATTTATTTCTTTACAAGTTCCCTGGTTTAGCCTGAGAGAGAGTCCTTCCACCCCAGGAACTCAAATGAATCCGTTTGAATGATATTTTCGATAAGTGTACAATGACAGAAAACATATAAATGGTGTTCCTCGTATATTTACCATGTGTATCATCCAACATATTGCTGGCAGTAGTGTTTCGAACCACACGTAGTTGTATGTTGACCTTCAAAGTCTCATATGCTGATGATTTCCAAATTTAGCAGTCAAATAATCCCATTTGAGGGACTGTGGTTATTCTATAATCATTTCAGGATACCGTTTTACTAAACATTTTATGTTTAAATGTATGTATGTTCAAATTAACATTTCCTCTTATTTCAACATTGGGCAAAGTAATATTGCAAAGTAACACGTCATTGGAATGGTTCCTCCGAGCCACTTCCAATGACATGTCCCGTTGTAATATTGTACTTCCATTTGGGATACTATCCATGTTTATCAGTTTCGACTAACGCCAATATTAACCTTAAGTTGTTTAGTAAAACAGTACACGGTACTTGAATGAATTTTACTGATCGACTCTAAATTAAGCTTATTCTGATATTAGAGAGATATTTTCGCTTTCGTGTGACCTCGAGCTTAAAAGTATTGATTGAGTGAAAACCCAATTTTGGACCAGACAGTTTATCAATAGAGGCAAAGTTCGTATCCCCAAAAGCATTGTGCTGAGAAAATTTCTGAGATGTGTTAACAGTTTTCTAGGCGTATTCATGCAAACAAACATACTTTTTATGAACCTATAAACCGTTCTTCTTGTTACACAGATGTGATGACCCATATTTGTTCAACCCAACCTTTTAACAAAGGATGTTCCGTTGAAACAGGATAAAATAGATATTTCTATTTTAGTATGGGAAAGAAGAGTATGAAAGAGACGTTTATATTTAATGAAAAGCTGCTAAAACAGCTAAAGACGATATTTTCCCTCAATACAGCGATATATAGGAATGATTCATTACTCTATTGAATCCGAAGAACATAAGACTGTTTTTATTCCTAGATAATGCATTTCACATCTCAAGGATTTTCTACATTGTATGTTTGTCATGTAAGCATATAAGCAAGCTTTATAGGTTCTGTTTTATATCATATGTCTAATTTCGGATATATATAACACCTTCTAATGTTAGTGCAAAAGCAAAATAGAAATGGAAGATAATACATTGTAAATGTTGTCTGTGATCTTCTATAGAAACTATTGTGTGTACCATTTCTAATCAATACTAATACTAATCCAATAAGAATAAACATGTATTCGCACTTTCACACAAGCATAATTTAGAGTTTCTATTTATTCTTTTGATTTTGTGTATGGGTATAAATATGACCACTCGTAGATACCAATCCAAGTCGTTGCATATGCATGTGCTAGTAAAACAAGTGGTCATAGGAAGTGCATTTTCGATTTGTCATAAACAATTTAACAGAATGTCTCTTAGATTTGTTTTCTTATCTAAGATTACATGTTGCTTTTGCTTTCAATTTCGACACAATTCACAATCCCACGTAATGGACAGGTTAACAAATAGTGTCATTGGATATATTTACCAATTTGAAACATTTTCTATTTTCAGGTCAATATGGCAGTCATCCTGTAAGAGTTTGCTTCTGGCATGACGTACCTATGTGAGTTATAAATCCCGTGGGACCACTCGTATTTGATGGTCAGAGATAAAAACCCGTTTGAAGACCGTGATTTATTGTCCTGTGCACTAATGACATATACTGACCGCAGATAACAACGTCCGTAATCTACTTATCAGGGAGAATCTTCATGCTCGTTTAGCGAACCAAAGGCGTAACAAAGAAGTCATTCAAGAATGATAGAGAAATGAATTGCATTCAACAACGTGAACAATCCCCTGGCCCAGACAAGATCAAGAGTGATGCATTCATCACAATGCTCATGGGACCTTGTGAAACGAGATGCATTGACGGTTTGAATAGCACCGTTTGACAAATTAACCTGCAAGTTGTTTCAATTGACAGGTCCATTCCTGAATTAATTCAAGTAGAAGGAAGAAGTCGGATTACTGCATCAAAGACGCCGTTGTTCAGTGAAGCAATCCAGAATGGATATAAACATAACTAACATAAGTGTTTGTGCCGCGGAAAAGGTAGGGAATGATTCCGCAGCGGCGTTTTATGATGCCGCTCAGTTCATCACAGGGTTGATAATATATCCGGTCCTGTGCTTCCCGGGTATTCTGGGTAATATCCTCTCGCTGATTGTCCTCTTTCACAAGGACATGGCGACCTCTACGAACGTCTACCTGGCCGCTCTCGCCATTTCCGACACGATCAAGCTCATAAACGACGCCCTGTACTTCATGGTCATCCTTCTCAAGCGGACAAATGCGGACAACGCCGACATGATCATGAACAACATGTATCCCTACGCGCACTACATTTTCAATTTCGCCGTGTGTGTGACGGCCTGGTTGACTGTTTCGATCGCGGTAGAGAGGTACATTTCCGTCTGTCACCCCACCAAGGCGATATCCCTCTGCTCGATACCGAGGGCGCGGAATGTTAGCATCGTGGTATTCGTAGTTGTGATCATCATCACCATACCGTCCGCGCTGCGTTACCACGCTGTTCATGTGACCGATACGACACTCAACACCACGTGTTATTTGGTACGACGGACTGAACTGGGGTTGAACGAGCGGTTCATGGTGCCGTATACATGGATACAGAACTTGGTGAGGTCTATAGTACCACTAGCAGTATTAATCGTTCTAAACGCGAGAATTATCAATGAGTTAAACAAGGAGCGGATTAAGGGGAAGAGCCTGTCCGGCAGGAACCGTATAACGCTCATCATGATTATCATCATCATTGTGTTCCTTGTGTGTATAACACCGGACGCTGTAATGTCCATGTTCTTCGGGTTTGGTTATATCGAGGAAGACCCTGTTGTGAAGGGCATACGTGAGATAACCGACTCTCTGTTAGCCGTGAATTCCGCGTTTAATTTCGTACTTTACTGCACACTGAGTCAACAATTTCGGGGCACGTTTTGTAAGATATTCGGAATAGCTGTGTCCAACAAGCGACCACGTGGTAGATCAGAGAGAGAACGGTTGCTGGCATTGAACGGCAAGGCGATTACTGTGAACAAGAAACAACAAACAGAGCCTGCTCTGACTCTACAAGAGACCTTTGTGTAGCAATTAACTGGAACGAATTTAAATGATGGTGTTTCGTATATCTGTGGACAATTCTGACCTTGATCAACAGGAACATTTCAAAAATACATGTTACGTCTATTTATGTTTTCAGGGTAGATAAATACTTTCCTTTCCATTTTTTAAAGTTTCCGTTAAACAGAAACGCGTTCGTTCATTTTTTAGTGTCAATGAGTTACGACATTTTGATTTCACAGTGGCAGTGTACAAGATGGACAACATTCATTCTAGCAATTTCTTCGAATGAAACAAAATGTTGTGTCTGGTCTAGACTGAAAGCAACAGCAGACGACAACGTGCAGCATAAATATAAATACTGGCTTGGTGTGAGTTGATAGAATGTTCTGTGACAAGATGAATTGGAAATAAGGGCTTCATTATTAACTATGAACAGTTTTCTTTGAGATACAAATTAGAAACAAAAAGAATATATGAAAAAGATAGATACAAGGCACATTGTGAGCAGTGGTTTACTCAGACCATTGATGAAGGTGCATCGAACCTAGACTTTTTTAGCAGACATCTTGCTGATTTTCGGATCGTCAACACTTTGTGTTGAATGATAGGGTGGGACCTTATTTGCAATACGGTAGCGTTTTATTTAAAAACGTATGGTTAAACCTTGCATAAGTTAAATAAAAAGATTAATTCAAATTTTTATATCAACATAAATAACATTGCAAGGTAACACAACACTGGATTCTCTCCAATTACTATCACATGACAGTATTGTAGTTTTATTTCAGATACTATTCGTCTGTCAGATTTGACTTACGCAATTTTATTTTGTCGTTAAGTAAAGCAGGTAGAGTCCAATCAAGCAATTTATTGCAAAAATTATGGCTGTAGGACTTCTTTGTAATTACAAAATCGTTGTACAAATTCTTTTCATAATTTCATCTAAACACTTTGGTTTTACAAAGAGGATATAACATATGTACCATCTAAGATTATCTTAGCTCAAAATCATAGTGCGTTAAACGCAGGCTGGACATATGAGGGATTTATATAAATTGTGTTTTTGCAGTGTTTTTATTATTTTTTATTCAACGTTTGGTGTGCTTTTTGGCTTGTGTACGAGAACGTTAAAGTACAAGTAAAAAGTCCAAACAAAGGTAAGAAAAAGATAAGATATAAATTGGCTGATTTTTTATAAACAATACCATCACAACAGGAAATGGTTGTACACCATAACAGGTTTGCTTACAAACAACGTCTGTCTGAGGCGCGATGTTAACACCCAAGGGATCGTTTATAGACTAATGTTTCTCACGAAGATGCCTATTTTTGGTTTCTGCCCGTACATTAATAGCATCCGGATAATCCATGTCGCCTTCCCAAAGCTTATTGTGGACCATAAGTCTTTGATGGGTGTACACGAAAATAAGCTTGTTTTGTTTTAGCTGTAAGGTTAGTTTTCAAAGCATTGTTTTTGACGTGTATATATTTATGTCGAGGCATGGCAATTTAGAGTGATTTTAATACATATTAGCCGTTTTGAGGTTACCACAGCACCACTAGGAGGTAAGAGTCGATTTCATTAAATTTGTTGTAATACCTCTTTCATGGGCTTTTTTAAGAATCTTCTCGCCACGTTGAGACATTCTAGCTGACTTTCAGAAGTGTTAGAATAGACATTAATGTATGATTTTTTAAAATACTGGTACAACTGATAAACCTAAACGTGTTGAGATATATGGGACATGTCTTTACTGCACCTAATTATTTAGACTTTCGTTTAGATACTACTTTTGTGTACCATTTCGAGGCTCTCCTTTGTCTACCGTATTTGCTTAACACATTTAAAATGCCTCTTATATAGATAGAAACTTTCAATTTCAACGCTCTAATTCTGACTTACACATAGATTGTGTCCAAATGTATACAAATGACGATATGGAGAGGGGTTTGATAATGTAATAGCTATAAGAGACATAATGTAATCAAACCATAGGAAACTCCTTACGTTTTCAGAAATTACCCTAAAACCATTGTCAAACCATGTTCATTCTAACAAATAAGATTTAACGTTGCTGTTTTTCTGACGACATTTTTATGCAGATGTATTTAACCTACCAATGTGTTATTTGTGAAACAACTTGGTTGTATGCTCTCGTTTCTACAGATAGGTGTCGTCGACGTGCTTGGTGCTGAGGTCATGACAAAGTGTTTAAATGTGTTTATTTGTATATGTGTGTTATTGATGGCAAATAAAGATAACTTTTTTTTCAAACACTTTGACTTCCGATGTTCTTTGTATCTCTTTAGATTCCCTACTATGAATAATACTGTCTTGATTCCATAGAATTGGTCAAAGGCTTGTTCTGCCATTGGGTATTTATAAACTGATCTTTCGACTTGATACATAACCGGGAATGCGATAAGAAATTGCCGTCGACGGGCGCGAACGACCTAAAATAAGCGCCCGTCGCCTTCGATTTCTCTACCGAGTGTTAAACGTAGCGCATTTTAAAACACCGGTTATCCTTTACCATCAGAATCATAAAGTTGGCGGTCAGCTCATGCAGGGTTTAATGTTTGATATCATTGACAAAGGTATGTGAAAAAGGCATATAAAAACCTGTTCGATCATGGGCGCCGCGGACATGATGTTGTGTGGTAATAATGTTGTAAATATTGGTTACGTGCTTCCCCTGCCATGGGATATAAATGACCTGATGAACCTCAAGGAAGTCCTTTTCGAAAGCTTCTCTTTCGTTTAAAAAGTCATCGATGCTTATTTGTCGTGAATAGAGCCATCACAAAGTCATTCATAAATTTTGGTTTACGTCATCACTGTCTCAATTGGCCTTCCATTTTGGAACCTAATTAACAGCAGACTGATTAATTTGTCTCAATGCCCGTGTCAATGGGACTGTTGTGCCAGTAATGGGTCACTCGACGCGAGATTATATAAACCGTTCGTTTAACCCTTTACCAAACACCAAATTGTTGACTGTCCGTATTTGAAAGAGTTTGCAGACAACATTTCAAAATGTAATGAAATTGGAAGAGAATATTCTGATAGGGCAGAAAACGATGTGGGAAAATGAGAAATTGCTCGTTACGAGCATTTCCTCTTTTTCCTACAAAGTTTTCCAGGGTCGTCTGTACCAACTGGTCAACTGTCGTTATTGTTTGGTAATGGGTTAATATAGTGATTGCCTTGTTGCAGTGTCGCTCAAAGCACGTTAAGCGTACCAACACTTTACCCTTAGGATGCTGGGTAATTGTTCTTTGAAAAGATTTTTTTGTCGTCTGCTTTCTGCCCAATTTTGATGAGGAAATTTGAATTAGATCCATTTGATCAGAATTTGGCCCCTATTTTTTAAATTAGGCACCAGTTGGTGAATGTGCTGACAAATTTTCATTAAGACGGGGTGAGCCCTGAGGTAAGAAACCAGAGCAGTAAACAGGTAAGATCACAGGCCAGCCGCCAATTTGCGACTGCCCTGGATCTTACCTGTTTTCATAAGCATGGAGTCGGCCCAGCACTATTAGGGTGAAAATAACGGGACATCTTTGATTACATTAACGAGCGGGCAAACCATAATTGCGAGATTCAATACTACAAGAAAGTCATTCACCTTTGCAATCGTCACTATTTCGGTCTTTACGTGATCTGAGAAATACACATCGTACAGAAGTGAAGTAATACAATGTTTGTGTTATGTGGCCAATAAAACGTTTCCTGTGAGCGTCCACGTTGGGTAGTTTGATGTTTTTTGGAAGTGATGAACATCATTTCAAACTAATATTTTTGACCGGTTACTCATACATAAAATTAAGTGTGTGGTTGTGGTACATGTTTGTTTCCTTCAGAAACTAATGATTATTCAGATATTGCATTCGATATTAAATATAAAAAAACGAGAAGCAATATACAGGCTTCCTGATTATGTCAGAAGCGTTTTCATTGGATAATTCCGATGAAGTCAATTTGACACCTCTGCTGAGTAAACAAAAGTCTAACACGAAACAGTTTTATTATTACCAAACTGATAACCGTTGTCAATTTCCTTTACCTGGTCACAAATGATATTACAAAAAAAATGAAATAGAAATTGCCGACCATTCTAATCATTTAGGAAAAAAACTCAATGTCACTGACTCATATGTACTTACCATATTTTAGGAGGTGTACCTTTAAGGACACTGTATGCTCTTTATATCAATATCAAAATACACCAAGTGCTAACAGACATTTGTTTATAAGTGTTTGATTCATTTGCGGAGTCTGAATTAAATATTTCGAGGCCTATATGGGTTTCTATAAGCTCAAGATCTTTAGCAACTTCACCTAAAGTTAGATGTATCTTGGGAATGGGGGAATTACTTGCTATGCAGCAGTATAGTGCGAACTTGGACGGAATCCATTATATTAATATATCTATTTAAATTATCAGATATTGGCGTATACTATCATTAAATGAAAATATTATAGTTAAATCCGTATTTAGGAAGCAAATGAGATACAATCAAAGGATAATAAAGATTGAACCTATAATATAAAACAATTACTAAATCAGTATTGCTTCTTTTACGGTTTTGTAACAGTAATTATGTTGACAGAAAAGTATTTCATTGGAATTCAAACAAAGGGTAATCGACAATGCTTACCAAAAAGGTCATTTCGATTTATCATGTAACACTTTTCTAAGTACATCGGAGGATCTTATGTTTAATGAGAAAATCTTGGCGAACTGTTTCGGTGTATTACTCGCCCTACAAAACAGATCGAAAAGGTTCAAGTGACATTTTTGATTGCCAGACTTACACAATGACTTTTAAATACAATTTCTTTATGGCCAAGCATCGACAAAATTTGTCTTTGGCCATTTACAACAACATAGAATATGGCTTAGACAAAGGAGAAATGATCAATAAACTTTGAGCAAAATATCCAAAATGAAACTTCAAGAATGGTGACACTACAAGAATTGAGATAGTTGCTGGTTAAGGAAAAGCAAACGTGTTTAAAATTTCATCACGAATAGCAAAACTCTCCGAAAGATATCTTCAATTAGCTAGTATCGCTTTCTTTTTAACGACAACTCAAATTGCATAGAGTGTTCGAATTAGGCCGTAGAACGCTACAAAGATGTTAATTGGTGTTATGGTTGATTTAATCGATATATCAGCCAAAATCAGATTATGAAATGCTAGAGTTACAGAGAACCATACGCCTTTAAGATATGTGTACGGAATTTGTTAAAAGAAACGTATGAGGATGTGGTCTATACTCAGCAAACACCATTTAAACAGCGTCTGGCAAAATCGCCCCCTAGGGATCAGTAATTTGGTGTTTTTTCTTCAGCAGGCAATTAGCTTACGCCTCCAAGAAAATGTAATTTCCCACGTAGTTCATATGCCTTCTGTGAAATTTTACTAATAAGGCAACTTAACGACAACCACTGGCCAAAAGGGAGCCTCAGATCTTTGGAGAGATTTATTAGTTGGGCACGCACTGACTTAAGATCTGAGGTTTCTTCTTTAACTGAAAGAGAGCAACACTTCATATGAGAGTGAATTTACAATGGATTTTTGAGATGAAACTCTTTATTGCAACGTTTAACCCTATCCTTGCAATGTTTAAATCTTATGCGTTTAGATAAAAGAGAAATCTTTATGAAATGACAAGAGCTGTAAGAATAACGATGCCTTTTGATCATTTATATTCTTCAAGCTTCTTACTCATGTATATCTGTATAAAAACTATTGAAATAATCTATCATTTTTGTGTATGAGCCGGGAGCCTTATTTTACAATAACATTTAAATTGAATTTAATTAAACCCCATCTTTACAGACTTTTATTTTACAAGACAAACGTGCATTTTCACATAAGAATATGAGTTAATTTGCTCCTTTCTCTCAAAACACTCAGGGTCCGTGACCCATAATATAACAACAGCAGACGAGAATGTTGGTCATGAGAACAAACATAATGACTTAACTTTGGGGGCAGATAAGGAAGCTTTTACCAGCAACATTTTTAATACTTAGCAATTTGATTCCGTGTTTAAATCGTAACTGGCTTAGATGCGTTTGTGTTATGTCTTAAAATGTCCGAAATGGTCATTTTAAGTCTGTGTGTTCTCTTTGTATACATGTAGGTCACGCTTTGCTAATGTTATAACTAATTTGATCAGATTTCCCCTAGATCTACTCATATTAAGAGTTAGCACGCTCTCATGGGTAACTTCCAACACTATGACCCTCAGTTAATTGACATTTCAGACTAGATCGCACGTTTATTCTATATATTATCAGTGTCAGGTCAACTAGACATGTGGGTCCAATACGGTCAGCGTTTTCTTTATGAGGAAGTCTTTTACGTTACCTACCTAAACCGAATCAAACAGCATTAGCAACAAAAGAAGACATTGTTAAAAGCGATCATTTTATTACAGTTCAAAGTGACCTCACTTAAATATCATAGAGCGTTTTCTTTTTTGTTTATTTTTATTTCAAATTTAATCATATTTCTTTTCGCTTTCAAGTTGAATCACTTACGAATTACGCTTGCGAGAATATGTCCCCATATGACACGTAGCATGACTGAAGACCGATTTTTCAACAAGACGCTTATCTCACTGATAAACTACATTTGTAATTAATTCTGCCCATTAATATACAGTAGATCAAATATCTTCCATTGATCCAACTCATTGTAAGCAAATCAAATCTACAAATGAAAAGGGCTTATTATGTCCGTCAGTTGACATATAGTTTTAGAATTTACTCATACATTCTATAGTTGTAATTCAATTCATATGCACATTAGTCAAAACATACAAACTAGAGCAATTTAGACAGGAACGGAGGGAGGCGAAATCCAATTAGCAAGACACAACTAAACAATTTCACAAAAGGTTAACTTTAAATGTGGAAATTATTTGCGTGTACTGTATCTTTCTCATATGTAAAGAATGAATATACGCGTTTTAGGCTTGTATGTTATTGAACAGAAATAGTCTGGTGGGTGCAATATATTAACCGCGATATTTTCGTCAAGATGAGACAGCAAGCATATCACTTTGTCGTAATTTGTCAGTATACAAAGGTTATTGTTTAAGATATCGAAATAATGCTCGACTTGCTGCATTTAATACATTCAACAATAGTGTTTAACGAAATCTGAAAAGTATTTAACAGGGGATTCCAGACTCTAAACACACAAATATAGAACATAAGTGTTCCAATGTAAATAACCGAGTTTGTTAAACACCCAGTTACAAAGCATGGTAACGTTCTATTGCAAAGTAATGTATGGTTTGTTTGGTATGCATGGGTTAACGTGTCTGTAGGAACTATATGGGCCGCGTCACGCAAAAAGGGGCACTCTGACATACATAAAAATCACCGACTCAGCTCTTTGTTAGCGCTATTATTCCAGCATCTAGTCACGACAGTTATCATTTGTATTTATCTAAAGGTAGAACTTGATGTCCTCTAAGATGGCAAACAGTGTAACCCCGGACCAGCCGCCACGTCAGTGACGTGGCGGCTAGTCTGGGGCTACACTGTTTGCTATGTCCGAGTGCCCCTTTTCCCGTGACGTGGCCCAAACGCTTCTTAATGTTTGCATTATATATGTTTTGTACATGTATTATTTGAATGACCATGGTTTGCCGAAGCACCTGAACTTTGAATAAAGGGTATTTATATCAGAAAGCTTTAATTTTCCCAGTAAAATAAGTAGTTTTTCTTTTGACCTATGGACTTGTAAATCAACATTGTAGGGTGTGAAATTAACAAAAATGTGTATTGCGTTCGAAACGGTCTCTGTTCAGAATATAATCGCCATGTGAAAGCATATCTTGGTATTTCGTAATTATATATTTTTAATAAAAACCTAATACAAGAGAAGCCTGTCTAATATGTTTCTAGCTCAATGGTACTTTAGTCTAGGACAGACGACATGTTTATCCGAGAAATCCTGCGTTGCGTGAAATATAATGTCTATTTGATTTCCCTTTTGTTCCGAATAAAAGAGCTTTGGCAGGGTCGGTCTGATAGAGTTGATAGCCTTGTGAATTAAGCTCTCTCAGCACAAATTACCAAAGTCGGGGCCAAGACGTCACCAGTCTGAAAGCTAATATAACACAAAACTGAATTAGACAGTCAAAAGGAGTTATTCAAGAAAGTTAGTTTGAAGATACATCACCAACAGATCATCATATCATTGGTAGGACTAAAAACGAAACTTACATCATTAAACGGTTAACGTTGGTTTGGCAGGCATTCGGGTCCCTTACGACATTATTAATTATTGGGTGTGGGGGCTGCCCCTCTACGAATTTTACTGACATCGTAAAATCCGAAGAGGGTCAGCCGCACACCGAATAAATGATTTAGTTCGTCGACCTCTTTAACCCATTACCAAATGATTACTACATTTGACCAGTTCGATGCAAACTACTCTGGAAAACATTATTGGAGACGAAACATTGACCTTAACAAACGATTTCTCTTTTTCCTTCAATATTCTGCCCCATCAGAAAAATAAATCGGAATTTCATCAAATTTTAGAATGTCGTCTGAAAACTCAATTTGGGACTATCGAAATTTTGGCGTTTGGTAAAGGGTTAAAATCGGATTGTGAGGCATTCTTTGACTAACCCAAACAAACAGCCATGTATTCATTGTGACAACCTCTATTTCAGGCGATTTTTATCTTTAAAAAAAAAATCACATAAAAAACTGGATAAATGAGGAAAAAAGGTTAATTTTTCAATGAAGAAATCCCGATTTATCTTTTTAATTCTTTATATAAAATGATCGATAAAGAATAAGAAGACGATGACTAAAACACAAAAGGCGTCAGGATGACTCACTTGCCACTCCTTATTGCGCACAATCACGCTGACGTTCGTATGAACGTCATCAGCACACGCGTTATGTCGTCACCAACGCGTCACATGGTGACCAACTAAATATTTCTTACTAACCCTCTATGGTCTTTCATTCTGACTTGAGATTCGAGAGACGCCAAATAAATTGTAACCTGTTTTTTTTTATCTTTTTTATTATATTTCGCAGCGACGATATTTGTGAGTGTACATGCGCACTGTTGGTAAGAAACAAAGGGCTAGGTTCACAAACAGGGTATTTTAGCCCAAACATTTTTCCGATACCAAAGTCATTAAATTCATAAAATTCTTTCATTTTCCCTCAAAACACGTATAATTAATCTTGATAAAGATAATTAATTCTAAAAAAATCATTTTTTTCAAAAAGAATTTGTTTGTCATTTTCCCTGAATTTCTACCAAAACAGCGGTTTTTAGACAATTTGTTGTGGTATTTGATGAAAAAAAAATATGAAGAGCCACAAGAGACACCAAGATTTTTTCAGACAATGATATCGAGCATATGATTAAACAATGGGCGAAAAATGGTGGTGTCGGGTGTGGCTCTTCATATCTTAAAATAAAGTTTTCTCATCTTGGATCTTGCCTAGGAAATCCACATTGACCGCGAATCATCAAGTAAATTTCCATATTTAAAAGTTTTCTTTTTAAAAGAAACATTGCCAGAGTGTTCTGTGATGCATTAACATTGACTAAAGTGAAATTTCTATCGACAACAGCAGCCGTAAAGAGCTAAGAGATAAAATCGTCTTGGGTTTCTCGTATCCGAATTGGTACTATCCGAATTCGTGATATTTTTTAAGAACGCTATCCTTCGAATGTTTCTAATTCAAGGAAAACGTCTGTGTCTAGTGCTAGTTTAAATCAAATGTGAAAAGAAATGAAGTATTGAATGAGAGATTTCTTCTTTTTTCCCTTAATTATGAAAAATCGTGACATGTTTAAGTTATCTCCTGGAAGTCAACTCTTATCGCGATAACGTAAACAACGAATGAAATGCGACTGTATTAAATCACATTTTCTTTACAATATAGGACTTTATTTACATCGCAAATGGTTAATTTTCATTTCTATTTGATGAACATCATCTCTTATTTATTTCTAGGAGCTCAATTCGATCTAAAACCATGTTCAAGGAAACTTTTGAAACCCTAACGGTTGCCATAAATAAATAACTTAAAACGTTATTTTCAAGAATCACGTAATTCGTGGTTGGCTCAATGGTTTTGTCGATGGCCTGCATTCTGGCAACCCTGGATCGATCCCAGCGCTAAGCAATACTTTTTTTTTTTAAATTCCCTTTTTTTCCCCCAGCAATTCATGTTTTTGATTAAAGATAATACTGGGATTATTATTAATGCTTTTAATTGAATATATTCTCAACTTGATGAACCTGAATGCTGTGTTGTTATGCAATCTAGTTATGCATGGAATGATTTTCTTTTAAAAAAAGTTTCTCCCCGCTACGTTGGAACACTTCAAATGATGTTAAATTAATATTGCCCTAGAGGTTTGGGAAGGAAAAAATTGCCTACCAAGTTAAACAGAATTACTATACATGTATAAAGTGAAAACACAACCATGTTCAAAGTTCAATGCGCCCTGGAGGCCATTTTTTCGAGATATCAGAATTGAAGAGTCTTTAAAAATGGGCCCCTATAGAACATTCCTGTGAAATAATTCTGAAATCTTACCATGATGTCTCTTTTAGAATTACAGAAATTCCCCCTTTTGTTAACAACTTTTAAGAGCATCACCCAACGGACATACATGTGAAGTTAAGTTGAAACCAGCTCAACGGTTTTGGCGAAAAAGATGTTTAAAGATATTGTTGACGACGCATGACAGACGACGCACGACAGACAACAGAGAATCACAACAGCTCACCATGAGCACTTCATGCTCAGTTGAGCTTTAAATGCAATAAGATAATGCAATTTACACTTTATGTCCATGATTACAAAACGATTATCAACTAGGTAATGAAAAAAGTATATTACATTACATTTGATAGGTTGCCATTTTTGTACCTTTTTGTTTGAAAGATAGTACTTGTTTCCATGGCAACATAGAATTATCCTAATATTTACATTTCTTTGTGCAAGAACAATAACAACTTTTGTTGACTGATAGACATCTGATATAATTTACAAATTAAGGTATAAAATGATATCAAGTACAAATCAGTAAATCTCAATAGGTCTCAAACCTAAAAGATATCGTTGTGATTTTTGGTTACCATGGAATCTGAAGGTTAAAGATCATATTTATTTTCAAAATCAAACATCTTCAATGTTGAGTTTGGAATTTATACCAGCAAAAGCAATTAAAAACTGAAGATAATCACATGCCATTCTTGAATTGTCCAAAAAAAGAAGAAAAAGCCTTCCTTAACGTTGGTTGCTATGGTAACTAAATAAGAAGAAAAAACGTCATGATCATTCTTGTTTCTGGTCAAGCATATAATTTGGCATCTTCATGTAAATTTTCATGAATTTCTGAAACAGGGCCGATTTTCACACTAAGTGAACCTAGCCCTTTCTGAATTGTGGCTGAAAGAGTCTTACCTCAATCTGAACTCATCGTATTTATGCAATGGAAACGTCTCTGAAGTTAGATGGAAGCCGCAATTTTTTTTTCTCGCGAGACTTCTTTCATTGTAAATTCGTTTCCAAATATAGATACGAAATATTAAATCTCAAAAGTCATTTGAATTAGTTATGAAAACAGATGTATATCACAACTTTTAGTTTCACTGTTATGTACGAGCTACCGAAAAAAAATATTAATATAAAATAATATTAGGCATCTTCACAATCGGAACTACTCGGGTATTTCCGTGAGCTGTGAAATGCACCTCGGATATAAGTGTAGGGTTACAATTTTTCGGGGAAATTGGCATCCGCTAATTAACACATTTTCTAAGCGTGCACGTTAAGTAGTTCAATGTGTATGGAAGTGTTGGACATCCTTTTTAATCACTTTTGACCAGTAACTCATACGAAATGGCGAACTTGTTGTTGTGACATGTATACTTGTTTCCTCAATCAATTTTAACGACTATGATTTATTTTACATTCAAGATCTATTGTTAGAAACGAAAGAAAGTAACGTCATTCTCGCGGGAAACAATATGGCGTCATCCCTATTATTTCAGAGGTGTTTTCTATTGGATAATCCCGATGTGTTCAGATTGGCATTTTCATAAACATACACATACACACGGTTTCGCAGCCATCTTGTTTTGCGAGTAAACAAAGTCACGTGACAAACGCTTACTGTAATTGAATTGCGTAAATGGGTTGTTCTACGAAATATTTCTTCTATAACACCCCAAAAAATAAGAAATGATATAGACAGTTATAAAATTTGATAATTTTTCTATCATAAAACATATCTTTTTCCTTATATTTCATCCAAAATAACGTTGTACATGTCGCATTAATTATTGTACCGTGACACGTCGTAGTTTTCACTACTGATATTTAAAAAGACGACGGGTCGTGCATTTAGGGCCACATTTAGTCCAAAACAGCGTCTTACTTTTTAAAACATGTTCACCGAATTTGAGTTTACCAGACATTCCCTTAGTGTCATCAAATTTTGTTCTTACAAAGAAAGAATTTCCACTGACTCTCATGTGGTTTTACATTGGTTTGTTAAAAAAGAATCCTGTAGGTAGATTTACAAAATACAAAATTTTACTAAAACTCTACTAGTATAGAAAACTACCAATCCCTTCGGCAACAATTGAATTTTCTGGACTTTTCAAATGAAACCCGAAAGACTGCCTTCATCCAAGCAACAGCCTGGTTTGTTCACAAACATCACAACAGTGCCGAATTTCTAAAGCATTTGCTCCAAACTCAGAAGCTTTCTGTTATCATATATACTCAATGGAAGTGCTTCTGACTAACCATTTAACTACACATTATTCTGGATTATTTAGAGCCTCATGGCATGGCATAGGCAAATAAATGATATCAATATAGATAATTAGTAGGTTGCTAATTTTGTCCAGTTGATTTACTAATATAAAGGTAATTGAGGGTTTTCAGAATCATCAAAAGACAGTTCCAATCAGGTGTATTCGTATATTAGGTATCAGGTATATTAGTTTGATCTGTCCTTTTCAATTTGAAATGTGGGCGACATTGGTGCAGTGGTAGAGCGTCGGGCTATTGTACCGAGGGTCCCGGGTTCGAATCCCTAGGCGAGGTGAAAATGTCGGACTTACCCACAAAACTTGCGCGATTACTGGTTTGGTATCAGGAAGCAGTCATCAAGAGTGGCTTTGAACAAGCTTTTCAAGCTTCCTTCACAATCGATGTAAAACAAATGTGGTGAACTGGAAATAGCGTATGTGATAAGGACTAAATACTTATTTGACCAAGGAGCAAAAAGAAAAATTCGGGAAAAGGTCACAACTTTCATTAATTCTTTTTTCTAACTTGAATACGGGAAGATCTAACTAGTAATTACAGACAATAATTAAAAACAATATGAAAATCTGACTTGTTTGTGGTACTTGATTGAGCTTTCTCTCAATTTTTAAAAACAATTTCTAATGTGATCTTCTTGTGTACAATGTATCATCAACATAAAAATCTTTGTTTAAAATCTGCCACTGAAACTGTTTTATTCCTTCAATTATTTACTTATTGCATATCAAAAATGATACTATTATCTTTGATTAACCCATTGTCCCACATGGGGATTTGTGAATTATTTAACTTCACATGCAAGAGCAATTAATATCTAAAAAGCAACATTTTCCCTCTGATATAAGTTATTAACCATTGTAACAAATGGAGTTATTCTGCATTTTGCCGCTGTGGGTTTTCAAGTCATTTGTGAGAGGTGCGGTAACGTGTGGTTTAATCGGGTATTGGGTTAGTATTCACACAGATGAAAATATATAAAGCGCTGCCAAATGCTTAAACTTGAAATCCTCTTGAGGCAGGACATCAAAATTCATTGAAATCTCGGCACCGAAAGGTGTCCGAAAGCTGTAGCTAGGAGACACAGATCATTTTGGTACTGTGTAGTACGTCGGAATCGGTTTGTTTACTCGCAAGCCTCGTTTCAAAATGACCTTCACCTTAAAAATGTTACTATTTTTGGCAAACCGTGTTTGTGTGTATTGAACTACTCAACGTAATTGAATAAAGGAAATGTGTTATGACCCGGGGACGATTCACCCGAAAAGTTGTCACCCTACACTTATGTACAGGGGTGTTTTTCAGATCACTGAAATACCCGAGTAGTTACGAGTGGGTCTTACCTATACAACTGTTCCGCATTGTTTCGGTTGTACATTTGGTGACGAAAGTTTCAGGTCCTTAAAAACAAAACCAATTTCTTTTACATTCTGTAAAGTTTTCCTCCATTATTATGAATATTTGATTGCCCAGAAAAAAACAACCATCATCAAAAACAACCATTATCAGGTTTTGAAAACCTTCAACCTTCTTTCCAATGTTCTGTAATATGTTACAACAAGAGAGCTTAAAGTGTTTTGTAACCGACTTCATGTTTATGCAAACGAGTTGGATCCAGGACAGCCGCCATGTAAATAGGCGGCTGGCCTGTGATCCAACATGTTTGCCACTCTGAGTATCTTTCCTCATCAAAATTAAGCAGATATTTAGATTTGGGAAAGAAAATACCATAGAAATATATTTTTTAGAAAAAAAATCCAACGTTGTAAGGGTTAATTTATTGATGTATTGTCGATCTTTTAAGCTAGCAGATACAGCTTGTTCCATTCTGCTTCTAGCAGTTTACTATGGGTAAACAATGCGGAATGGTCCCGACATTAGTAGGAATACTATTAGGAGGTTTGGACCGAACAAAGACACTGAACCATTCACATATGTCTTTGTATTTTCTAAATGCAAATGATGTCTGGTTATCGTCATTTATTTGACTTATGAAATAAACAGCACTGGTTTGTTGCGAAATCAAGGACCATCGACGATCGGTAAAGACAGTTTATCATAAACATCCGACCCCGCAAACTTTTTAGTACCATATCGAATTAGCATACGAATGACTGAACCATTTGTTGGACAATTATGCAAAAGAGATAGGATGGTCATGTGTGTAGTGTTTTACAGTTTACCAAGCGTTTATAAGCTACATATTTGTACATGTGTATTGATCGACTGTGATTTGCACTGTACAAGTGAGTTTTGAGTATAATTTTCCTATCAAGTTACTATATTGATGCGAACTCGGCTTAGTTATTGTTCTCAAAAGCAACGCAAAAGATATCTCATTCCTAAAGCACACCCGTTTTTACATGTTTAAACTTATTTATTTTACGTCGATTGTGACGGCAGCTAGAGGCTTATTAAATTCACTCTCCAAGTCTGCTTTCTGGATACTTGACTAGTACTGGAACCGGATTGAGGTTCAGTCCCGGAGATTTCACCTAGTCTTACTGATGGAACTCGGGGTCCTCGGTAAATGCTGATGCTCTACCTCTGCGCTACTGTCACCCTTTTGTGTAACAGAGCCTGCGACGAAAAGCTCATACCATTGCAATATTACACCATTATAGACCACGGCCGACTGCTTGGTCGGTGCATCATTGCATATTTTATTCTATCAACTTGCGTTTTCCACCCGTTTCAACCTTTTCTAACTAAACATGGCATCAAGAACAGTCGATCGGTACCATGTAAAAAAAACCATTGTCCTTGACAGCTTTACAGTCAAATGAATGGCGACTTTACATAAAAGATCATGTTGATGCAAGTCTAAGATCAGGCCTACTATTGTTAAGGAGTGATCAAGCCTGAAAATCGTTGCGTGTAGCCTGAATCTAAACACACTCAATATGAACAAAGACGGAAGATTTCAGTCTGAAATTAGAACAAGGCCTGAAAATTTACAACAGGCCTGTAAATGTTTACCGTTAGGCGAACGCATATTTTTTTTTTAAATTAGTAGTAATTATCTGACTTATCAGTTATGAAACGCGCGAATTTGTACGGTTTCATCCAATGTTAATATGGATGATTAGACAGGACAAAGTTCTTATTTCTTGTTAATAAGCATTTATAAAACGTGCAACAAATGGCTAGCTGGTCTAGTCTGCGAATTTTCAATAAGAAAACTACGAATCGATTCTCGAACTTCCTGAAATAGAAATTCTGTTGGCATTGTCAGTTGGTGTGTCCTTGAAGTCAAGTACAGTACTCGTTTGCCACAGACAGTAGTTATTCTATATTGTTTGGCTTAAATATCCGGAAATTAATTGCACATTGTCCAGACGAGTACCGCAATAATTCCACCGCAACTTTTAAGGCCACACCTCTTTGCCTAGAGGAATCATAGAGGAATCATAAACGTCGACACTGGAAGTCCAAGCTGCCTACTTGAATCTGGACTTACGGTCAAATCAATATTCAGCTTAACCTATTACCAAACGACATTTGACCAGTTTGTTGCAGACGACTTTTGAAAACATTGTGGGAAAAGGAGAACTTGCTCTTTGCGAGCAATTTCCTCTTTTCCAACAATGTTTTCTAACATATCAGAAGATTATTTTCCAATACCATCACATTTTTAATTGTCGTCTGCAAACTCTATCAATTCGGGACAGTCGAAAATTTGGCGTTTGGTAAAGGGTTAATGTGGTGCGATGCCAGTCTTACAGCAATCTACGTATTTACCGGCGAATATCATAATCGAACCTACCTTTTGCTTTGATCGGTTGATATGTATTGATAACTGTTTATAGTATACAAAGCTGAAAAAGATGCATTTAATATAGCGAATGCAGAATACATGTAATAAAAAATCAACCTAGTTTCGGTTTCAAAAAGACTGCCGTGTTTCAGGCAGTTACGGAGACGCTTATATGATCAGATTTGCATAATTCGTGCCCAAACATAGTTTTGGAAGTTGAAGAGAGATTTTTCAAAACAACTCAACAATTTCACACTCGAAGATATGAGACATGGCGTTTATTACTGCATGTAGGATATTTTCTCATACATTGCAATAATCAATGTCTGCTTCATTCCATACATATACTGAACATACTTTTACTGAAAGTAGGTTAACTTTTAGAAAATGTGTTTCTTATACATTCGTGTAAACCTGACGATTAATTATAGCAATCTACGAACGTGTATTCTTTGTCTTTTGTTAGTAAGGGTAAGTATGCAAGTTGTTAAAGGCACATTAAAGGAGATTATGCTTTATCAAACTAATTTATTTGGCAAACTTTTGATCAGATTAAGTTAGTTATCTTACAAAAAAAAAACATCAGCAAAACTTGAACATGAAGGTCTACCAGAAATAACCTAGATTAGCAAGTTTAATAAGTCAGATTGCCTCATTCTTCACGTCTGACCTTGACAATTGATACACAAACATTTGAATCGACCAATCAGAATTCTTTATTTTGAATATGTTAACAAACAGGTTGTTGATAAACATGATTGAATTGGAGACAACTATATTTCAAGCACAAAATAACTTATCTTAAAGGAATATCTTTAATAGGGTCTAAACGCATTTGTAAATTAATTCTCATGTCTTTTATGAACATAATTAACGAACTCCTTATATATTTTCAGCGATTTATTTGTTCTTATCTCCTTTGATGTGCCTTTAAACGATTACATTGAAAATGCTTTATGCGTGAGGTGGGAGTGTCCCGGTGCAATTTATCATAACTGAGAATGTTATAAAGACAGTACGGAATAAAGTATTCAGGTATGTGAATTTGAGACTTTTTTTATAAAAAGTATCCATATAAAGGAATAATCTTATTGTCACAAGTGAATGCCTATAACCATGTGTAGGACGCATATAAAGGAAAGCTGACAAAAAAGTAATATAGACCAATTAAAAAAAGTCATGAAATTAACTTCTGGATAAATATATGATCAAACATGAAAAAAATGCGAGACATCTAAAAAAGCATAGAGCGAGGCGCACAGGTACAATGTATGGAAGATTTAATCTAATAGCTTTGTTAACGAACATATCGAACAATTCCTTTGTGTATCCGCCATTTTACATACTTAAGCGCAGTTCTAAACGTACGTACTTTTTCTGAAAATCATCTTAAATAGTATTGGTCATGATATGATTACTCTGTCTGTTGATCGCATAGTTTAAGCTTACGAAAAAAAAAATCAAAGAACAAATAGTCGTCTTGGTTTCCTTTTCCTTTTTTTGTAACGCGAATGAATATATTTGATGTTATTCGGCCAAATTTCAAGACGATTTACAAACTCTGCAAAAAGCAAAAAAAAAAAAAGAAAGAAACATTTGAAAATGACATGACATGAAATCACTTCCAGAGCGTATTTCATTGTATAAGTTATTCTAATTGCCAAATATATTCACAAACATTCACATTTTACCGTAATAGGTAAAAGGGTACAAATCATCTAAGAAAGTATCGGTAGTTTTGTAGCATGTCACTTAATACGTCATATTATTGCGTCATATATCATTTTCTCTTTTGTGAAATGGACCTCAAAATAGCGTTCACGTATACTACTCGGGTCATACTAAAATGTACTTCTGATCTCATGGTTTTAAAACAATGCTTTATGAACACTCCTAGTTTCATAAAGACACGGATATAACTTTCCCGGTAGTATATTTCGCCTACGTATTTCCCTTAGGTTGACAGGTCTGGAGATTACTTATGGGAAATTGATTTTAACGGCTTCATTTTCGTCTGAAATTTCCTTATCAAATGAGTCTCGAATGTCAAACTTAGTAGGTCGTGTTTTTGTTTTTTGTAAATTCCTTCTGCCTTCCAAATGTAAGGTGGGGATTTACTTCGACGCAAGTATTGATGAAACAAATTGAATGAGCAATATCAACTTGCGTTTATATTCTAATAGAATAATGGTAGACCAATATTCGATTTTATTTCAAAGAGTGATCATGATAAACCCCGTTTTTTACATTTTTTATTTAAAAACAAATACTGTTCAGTTTGGTTTTCATATCAAAGAGTCGATCATTAACAGTTACCAAGATAAAGATGAAACCCATCCCTGGAAAAAGAAGTTATTTATATGGATGCGTTCTATTTTCAGTGTACTTTAAGGTTGAATAAGCCTTGGTCGTAAAAAGGCATACGTACCTTTTGTTCCGTGATTCGTCGAGCATCATCGATGTGTGGCGAAATATCCATTAACCCAAGCAAAGTCTGTGGGTGATTGATACGTGCATGTATCTGAATATATCTTGTCAGGACGTCGCTGCAATTTATCTTATGACCTCTATTTTATTTTATATGTTGTAAACTGATAGCGATGAGATGCCGATACAGTGACTTATGATTTATCCTTTTTCCAACTATTAAAATATTTTTTTCGCGAAGCTGTGGCCGGAATCAGGCTATAGCGTATAAGACATAACAATTGACCTTACGACAGACTTTGATTGACAGCTGGAACTGACCAATCAGCGAACACTTCGGTTGCTATCCGCCATTTTCTCCGACACGCTGTGCGACTCCGTCAACACATAGCACTTTTGTGCTGTAGTTTTTCTTCGACAATACTGCTTAAGATATTGTTTAAGTACTTATTATAGAAAAGTTATGTATAAGGAGAGACTTGTGGGTGAAGTAGAGTTTATCCCGTTTCCAAAATCTGTCAAATATATTGTGAAATGACTGAGATCTACACGCAATTAGTAAATATATGCAAACAGTCAATTTATAAAACGATGTAAGGAAGTGAAGTATGAACTATAATTTTCTTTCTTATTTACTTTCACATGTTAGTAAATTTTTATTTTTGTCTTTTATCTTCGTTTGAAAATGAAAAATTGTTGTTTTTAAAAAACGCAATTGACACATAATGACGAATGTTATTAGTTGCATTTGATAATGAATCAAATGATAACTAAAAATACAATATTGATCGATAATGTTGTGGGAGGACATGGTTTCCAATTGGATATATACAAATTCTTCAAATTGGATTTTAATTAATTGATTTTGTTTTAAAATGGACCCTAAGAGCACCTTTAACAATTAATTAACTTTCTTATTATAGCTTATCAATCCACCTACCTGTAATGACCGATGTATCGTATCCAAATTTAAAAGCTATTAAAAACAAAACAAATCCATAGCTCCTTGTTGCAACTTTATCCGAATACCTTAAAGAATCTAATGTTGCTGTAATATGTTGTAAAACACACTCTTGGTAGACAGTGGTTGATTACAAAGACCGCCGATCGGCTAAACAATAAAGCGTTTGTGACTTGACCATAAAGTGCAATTGTGTCAGATTGATGTTAATTAGCGTCGAAACCCTTAATCCTTTTTAACAATCCAGGTTTGTTAACCCTTTACCAAACAATAACTATATTTGACTACTTTGTTACAGACAACTAGGGAACATATATTAACGAGCAAGTTATCCTTTTCCAACAATATGGTCTGCCCTATCAGAAAAGTATTAATTCATCATCTTCATTTAAATGACGTCTGCAAACTCTATAAATTTTGAACAATTGAAAAATTGATTTTTGATTAGTTTTAATTTATTGCCTCAATAGTAAAGATTCATGAACATATCAAAAGATATATTTCATTGCTATTATTTATTAAAAGTGGGGAATTGTCTTCATTCTTACTACAAAAAGATTTGTGAATGGACCAATCTTTTGACCTTTTTTCAACCATGTGTTATTTGTTTGGCTATTGTAATATAAATATATTTTCATGTGTAAATTGAAGATAATGGTTTGAAAAAATATTTTAATACTTCTTTAATTCAGATTCTTGAAAAAAAAAATGTTTTTTGACGATTCCATTTTACCAGTGGGGAATTGTCCTATTTGACACAAATGTGGGGTATTGTCCGGTGGGTAATTGTCCAGTGGGTAATTGTCCTGTGGGTTATTGTCCTAGTGGGTTATTGTCCTAGTGGGGAATTGTCTGTACCCCGGTAAAATGACCCTTAGTTCGTAATCAAGTAGCAAAACCGACAATCATCCATTAAGTAGCATACAAAAGATTATGTTCGAAAGTCTTGATTATTAACTTATTTGACAACAAAATAGTGATTGTTCCTATCAGCAATTGTTTAACACCATAATCTCAACATGACCAACACTATATACCTTTTTCAACATGACAAAATTGGCAGGTCTGCGTTCTGAATCATTCAGATTTAGTAAAAAAAAAAATTAAACCGTTTAAGAATCAAAATGAGATAATTTTGTTCGTAACCTGCAAATACTGCAAATTAACTGTTTTAAAGTAGTATGAAATACGGTCATTTTGAAGGTCCGGTCGAACCAGTGCCGAACGGACCAATGTCGTTCGGATCCGAGTCTGATCGGACTTTGGACGGATCGTGTTTGGTGCCGATCGGACCCCACACTGCTGGGGTAAATCACTCCCCCAACGCCATTGAGACATATAACAGAGCTGTTATAAATGTCTCCGCTAACGCTTAAAATATACCATCTTCTTTACAAATTGTCATGCTATGTACATATTATCCAGCAATAAAGGCAGGTGCTTATTTTGTAAGATTATTACCGATTTCAAATAAGAATATCCGAAATCATCGGCAATGTCAAACAGGGATCATAGTTTGTGCATTGACGCTATTTCACTCAGAATGTCGGAGAAAATTAGAGTGACCTCCCCTATTTACGGTGGGCGTGGTTAACTGCTCTGTGTCGTAAGGTCAATTGCATTTGAAGTGTTCAAAAGAATTTTTCTTAATAAATGTTAAAGTTGAATTATCACAATCACTATATTGTTAGAATCTATCATCTGTTATTAACCAAAGCGTTACCATGTGTTTACAGAATGCTGATGCAAGCATTATGTACTGATAACAACAATTTTACAATTGACGATTTATAAAACAATCCCTTGTTTAAACGCGTCTGTCGATAGTGCATTTTCAAGTTATTTCGAAAGCTGAAAAGTAATGTCCGTACAAGTGTTGTATACATCTATATCGTATATTCTTTCTTCCGGAAACGTTAATAGATGTAAGCAAGGTCGTTCAAACTAAGTCCAAGTTTATTACGATCGCTAGCCATCATTCAATACTTTCTATAACAAATATATTTTTTCACACAGTACACGATCCTCTACAAACCTGTGTTTGGTCAAGTGCGGGTTTGATTCTGGATCAATCCATTACCGATAAACCTTGCACAAAATCTGTATAAATATACGCTGTATATATTTCATATATGAACGCGTTAGAAATCATCGTGACAAACAGAGAAAGTGAGGGTAAATCGTATGTTTCATTTTCAAAAAGAAATGAAGTAATTCGCCTAAAGGTATTTTCTACATGTGAAAATATGGCTATTATTAAAGATGGAATGGGTTAGCATAATATAACATCAATACACATTATTTAAAGAAGTTTTATTTGGTTTTGATACAATTCAAACTAAATTTAGGAAGGCAACCACATGTGCTGTCTGCGTTTCTGAAATTGAAAATACAATAAAATGATACTCATTGGCTTCATAGCCTCCCACTTGGTAACCGGAGAGCACTCAAGTCTCACGTCTTGTTCAGTATCTTTAAACTGAAACCAATAAAAAATATTCCGAGGTTACATAACTGTTCTCTTCGAACTTCGGCCTGTGTGAGGCGATTAAGGAGTGGATTGCTTGATAAATATACCAGAGACTATAAATTTGATATTCAAATTTTAACTATCTCGGATTTACATTGCTTTCAAAACCCCTTTGAATGTCTTAATCATTTGTCCGAGATATCGAGATTTCAGGAACTACCATATTACTAAAGGTTTACCATAAATGGCCAACACGTATTGAATTCAAGCTTTTAAATGATCAGCCGAAAGAGGAGAACTTTATCCAAACTCGAAATATGTGTTTATTTTGCAAATAATATTACAATATAACCGGGTACCACCAAAAGCAACACTTTTGGAAACAATGTATTCCCTCCATGACTATTTGATACTACGTTGTAACTTAACAAATATTTTGAATTCTTTGACTTATTTTGCGACATAGAAAATTCTTACTGATCTCAATTGAAAACACTACAGTCGGGGATTATATAAGAACAAAGGAATCGGGTCTTGGACGTTTTAGGATAGTAACCAATGTTTCGAATGATGCATAGCTCATTTGGATTATAATATCATTTTTTTCTGTGGTTCGTAGACGCTTTTGAATCAAAACCATCGAAGTAATGTATAATTGGGTTAATAGATTAACAGAAAACTTGCGACAAACGTTTAGAACGAATTAATGTACCTTTTTTTTCAGAAAACTTTGACCATTTAAACAAATAATGAATTACTGAGGATAAACAAACATACGATACGTTTAAGTATTCGATAGAGGCTAGATAGTGAAATTTAAACGATATAGAAACCCCAAGGAAGGAGCGATAGCTGACGCATTCTCATTGGATGAAAATGTAGGTTAAATACTAATTTTTAAAAACGTAAATAATTACTTATTATTGCTTGCTGAATTATGTGTGGCAATTAGGGAATTAATAAAAGTCTCTTTAAAACTGCAAAATAGCTGCACTGTTATGTGATACTCAAAGAAGGATAGTCATTGGAAGCCAATTAAGCTCGTTTTTAATTCTTTAGAGTATGTATACAGTGAATAAACAAGTATCTTAATCCAGAAGCTTTCGTTTGTAGATCTACCGCATATAAACTGTACATACCTTAATAAATAGACGCTTCCTGAATTAACTATACTTTCAATGGCTGGTTTCAAATGTATATTAAACAAAATACTAACACTATTGTTCCAACCACATTTTATTTTGACTTCGAATTTTCTCTTAAGTGAATAAGGACCTTTAATTGATTGTAGAAGCAATCTCGCATTAAAAACACATTTCCTGACCGGTTATGTAAACAATTCCTCACAGATTAATGAAAATCACGAAACATATTTAATGAAATAATCAGAACTATTCAAACAGAACTATTCAAACATCGTCAACGTTTAATCTGCGGAAAATCATTCATAAAAGAGATAACTCAGAAGATAATTGAGTAATGAATTTGTCTATTTCCTAAATGAGAATAATCGGTCGAAATAAAGAATCGTTCATCTCTTTACGAGGCATACTTGATCAGTTGGTCATTTCAAATTAAATGTGTATGTGAAGAATATTTAGGCATCGCAACATTGTTCTCCACAAAACAATTTAAATGTGCTGTCAGCAAACCAAGCAAAGGGAAACAAAGTAAACGATAAAGCAACCGATGTTTGTAGTGGATACGGATTAAGCGGTAGAATTTCGTTGTTGTTATACGGATATCCATTGTTTATGGTTAGCGAAGCAATACTTTTATTTATTTTCTTCAGTATCCAGAGTGATTAAGCGTTCCTAACATTATTGTTTTTTGCAGGTATTTGAACCTGAGTACTACATTCCAAGTCGGAATCGCTACCGACTGATTTGATGTCGATCGAACCCTGATGGAATGCATTTATGTCTGTTGACGGAAGAGAATTATTTAGTCGGAAGATAATTATTTAGTCCATCACATTTATATACCTGTACATGAATTGAATATGTATGTCAGTTTATTCATTTTTGGTCAGTAGCAGTGTTTTTGCTACAAGGGGGTAAACAGCGTTCCTAACAACTAACACAAATCAACGCTTTATTCTACTTATTCAGACTTCACGTAGGTTCAACGAGGAATACATTTAATATTTACATATAATCTGTAATTTGTTTACAGATATTGGGTTAGACAAGTGATATGTTCGTGGAAGAGCTATGCTGTCGTGACTATAATCATATAAAACTCATAAACAGAGTGTCAGATGGGATTCTTAATACTAATCCAGTGCGAAAGAATTGACACCATGTTTTAACGGAAAGGCAATCTGATCATTAGTGAAATAAATCCCACCAAAAGGAAACTATTGGAAGATATCGCGCCAATCCAGGCGTCTTAATAAAGTTTCGTCCATGTAGGATATCCCTCTGTGATATAAATGAAAATGTTCATGAGGTCAAAACCATATAAAAGAATTTTGTATATTTTAAATTATCCTTGTGCTCATTTTCAGTAAAATTGTGAAAATTCTAGAAAAATCTTCAAATAACTTAGAAGTATTTCAAATTCCCTTTTACAGAGAAATCGAGACATTTACGCGTTCACCTGATACGTTTAAAGGAGCGAATACGACACAGTTTGTTTAAAATTAGCGATAAAACCAGGTCAACTGAGAAACATTTGGAATCAATGAATTCCAAGAAATTCTAGATTTTGAATATTCATGTACTTGGTCTTGAATATATGACAGTACTTTAATATGTTACACGTGATTTGACTGAGTGCTCACCGCCATCTTAGAGGTAACTCAAATGTAAACAACGAAGTCAAATTGGTGGGTACATAATTTGTAAAAATACCACTTTGAAACATAATTTATTCATATTACAGGTGTCATTTTTCTATGTATAAACACATTCTATAATTCATAACTCATTTTACATGGTGTTGCAGTTTTTTAATGCTAGTATGCTTTTAATTGGTTGTTATTCTTATTACTATCAACTTCTAGACGGATTATTCAAACATCTTTCCTATTGTTGAAGCTCTTTACCATAGTGATGGTTATATGCGTAAACACTCCTATTGTTTGTGTTGCAATAAACGGTGAAAAACAATGAAAAGGCTTAACTTTCTGCAGAAAGCCAAAGTTCATCCATGCTTAACAAAAAGGTTGTTTTATTTATACCCGGAGAGACGATCTTAGTCTGATCAAAGCTCGTCACATACATTTAACCATTATAGTGCTGGAACCGCCTTCATGTTTATGCATTCAGGTTAGATCACAGGCCAGCCGCCAATTTACTTGGCGACTGGCCTGTGACATACCCTGTTTGGTACTCTGAATCCTTCCTCAACACAATTAAGCAGATATTTATGATTTTGGAAAGCAGAAACGACACAAATCTAATTTGAAAAAAAATACCTAGCATTTTAAGGGTTGTTCAAAACCGCTTTTTGATTTGACACTAACTTATTGAATGAAACAGCATGCAATCCTGATAAAGCCTAACAAAGTGTTGGGTATTTTTCGAGCGTAAGTAAATCCCATCGTAACAGATTGCTCATAATGATGAAGTTTTCATGTTGTTGCAGTTGTTTTTAATGTCAAATATTAGGCAATAAATCATCAAAAAGCCATACTTTTGGCAGTTTGTCAGATTTCAAAGTAATTTTAGGAGATATGATATGCCTCGAGTAATAACCTCTGTTCCTAGGAGTGTTTTCTTTTGGTTTATTTACCCAAATAATGCTGGGTAATTTTCATAAAACATGTTTGTGTCGTCTGCTTTCCAAAACCATAACCGCTTAATTTTGTTAAGGAAATATAGTCAGAGTAGCAAACAGGTAAGATCACAGGTCAGCCGACAATGCACTTGGAGGCTGGCCTGGATCCAACCTGTTTGTACAAGGACTTTAAGGGTTAAAACTTGGTAAAAAGGCATTGTTGATAACGGACCCAGACTTCAAGAGGATAAGCATTAAGCCCTTGAGCGAAAGGATCGAACAAATGTCAAAAAATATGAGGAATAGGTGTATTCCCTGCCACTTTATTCCCCACTGTACAATAAAAGCCTCGCTATGACACACACAATTACTGGGTTAACGTCTTTTGTTCCATCGGTCCAAATATACTAGTAAGCATTACTTTGACACAATCGTAGCAACTCGGGTGATACCGTGAGCTGAGAAATACACCTCGTATAGAAGTGAAGGGTTGCGAATTGTACTTAAATGTTGAATGTAAATAGAGATGTATGGTTTTGAATGTTAGTTATATTTTAAACAATATCAATAAACTTGGACTTTTCAGCCTTATTCAAAAATAACAACAGGGACCAAATCACGAGAAGTATTTATGTCACCATTTCTTCAAACTCTTAATAATAGACTAACATGGTATCTAAAGGTTGTTGATAGATATCTAACATATGTTTGAAATAGTATTGTCTTAAAATGCTTAAACCTATTGGGCATGTTTTTAATTTTTAGTATGACGCTTTTTAATGTTTCATGCGACATCTTTTCTTTTAAACAATAATACATCTGCCATACATACTAAATCGCATTCGTTAACTCGATCATTTGAAAAAAGAATACTACATTCTGATTAAATCGAGCAAGTGTCTATTATAACATTAATATGTATTCTGTCTAATTAGCTGATGTGGCGGCTTAGGCTTGTAGTATGTGACTATGATACAAAAATGTTATCTTACTAGCGTATGTCAAGAATAAAATCGCAAACGTTCTTGTCAGCCTTACTATGGCGGGGAATCAGTTGTGTGGAGACTTTGCCGGTTTATTTGTTTCCTGATATTCTCTGAATTTTTGTGACTAACTGTCTCCCCAGACAATACGTTTGGCGTCTTGCACATCAACAAATGGATTACAGCATGATATCATTGTTTCGATAGGTTTTGTACACGCAATGTCTTCAATTCTTCACGTACAATGTATCTACATATATACAAAAGATATCTCATTCTTTTACCAAAGATATTCTATAACTTTCCGACTACAGCCAAATATATATTTGCCCACATTCATTCTTTTATTCCACTTCTTTACATGGATATGGCTGGATGTCCAAAAGTTAGATGACAAAAACGAAATGTCAACAGAATCGAATTTGGGAAGAAAACAATTGTGACAAAGGATATATTGTTCAGTATGAGCACCTTATCCCAATGTCACATTTGTTTCTAGGCTTGAGATACTGAGACATTGATACACTGTGGTATCATGCGGTTTGGTATTAAGTAAATTATTTTATGGAGAGTGTAGAGCTAGACGACATATGACGTCATATCTTATAGATTTCGATCGGACCCTCATTCGGAACGTTCTTATGTGACCATACCTCTGTCTACGTTCTGTTGATAGGGAAGTTTGCATTTGTGTATCATGTTGTTGTTGGTTTTCGAATTGCGTGGAAAGTGTTAGAGTTATATTGCTTTGTCCGTTTTATCATGGATTGACTTTTCATTAGGACGGGTCACGACGGGAAAAACCATCAGCTTTCTACTCTGCTTTCTGAATAATGACCTTATATCATGTTGTTGATTTTCGAATCGCGTTGTCAGTCTTTGAGAGCCTAATTCTATTGTGATGTCCGTCTTATGGATTGGCAGTCCGTTAGGACGTGTCAAAACGGGAAGAACCTTCAGCACTATGTTAGTCATTTGGGAAATGATCCCACATTAGAGCTCAAATTTACTACTCCCATGATTTGAACACTTTCATATATGGGGTCTGTGCTTTGACCGCTAGCATTTGAGCTAACATTTACATAAAATATTGCATCATGATAGTGCTTTTAACTCTAGGACGTAAGCACGTTACCGATTCAAACAGTGTACGTTGATGCCGTTTACTTTAATGATGTCATCTGGAACATAAACCCTTATCATGCTGGGTATTTTTTCTAAAAATAGGTTTCTGTGTCGTCTGCTTTCCCAAACCATAAATATCTGCTTAATATTGTTGAGGAAAGATACCCAGGGTAGCAAACAGGATAGATCACAGGCCAGCCGCCAACTCACTTGACGGCTGGCCTGGATCGAACCTGTTTGCATAAGCATGAACTTTGTCAGCACTATTAGCGAGAATTGGTTATCGGGTACACGTGTATATATCATACATGTTGTCTCTTTCTACAGATATCAAATTTACTTCACACTAACTTCCCATTAAGAAACAAACACGAACAATTGATCACTTCATTATTATTTTATTTGTTTCTAGTAAATGAAAAACATGATTATTTTCGGTAATAATTGTCTTTTTTCAGATGAATAATCCATTTCAAAAGTGACCAGTGCAAACCTCATAAACGGCTTTACGTCAAAGACACTCCAGAATAGTACGCATATACATCGCTATGGTAACAATAAATCATATTAGCTTGTTCGTTGTCGATTACAGAATTTTCTAATCAATGTGACAATACCAAGGATCACGGACATCGATGCAAATGAGATAGTCAGCCCCAGTCCGCCTCTTATACAGCTCATACCATAGCAATACGTGGCGCCAGGCTTGGTGATTTCTGCATCATACAGCGTCCCGAAAACCTCTTGGGCGCCGAAACCTAGCAAACCACACACCATAAAAGCCATGCCCCAGTTCCGCCCGAAATTCCCGACATAATAAGCCTCTTTAAGTATGGTAGGCGCCACCGACCAGAGAATGCCAATACTACACCCCACAAGAGTCGTTGCTAACGCGAGTGATCCGAATGTGGCCGACCCGATGACGGCCAGAATCTGGGACACCAGAAGGCACGCTGAACCCAATATAATAAACCATATTCGCGGGAACCTCTCCATGACTATATCGGACACGAGCCCGACTCCAGCACTGACCAGTGTGTTTGTTATCGGGATAATCAGGGTCAGATATTTATCCTTGCTGTCCAGTCCCAACGATTTACTTATGGTCGTGACGTTATTTACGAACACAAGGCCAACAGTCGTACCAAACGCGATCATCCACAAAAATATCTGGTAATCAATGTTCGTTAAGATCTGTTTAAGAGTCAATGGTGTATCCTTTAGACTCGATGTCTCGCTTCGAGTCGAATTAGGCGCGGCTATGTCTTTCAACGCCTTCGGCATGTCGTCACCATGAACACTGATGGAATCGTACGGTATGGAATTGCTAATATCCGTCTGTATGCTACCACTGGCGCTCTGTTTATCAGACTGTTCAACAGTCATTTCCCTTTGTGGTATCGGTTCATCGTAACGTTTTAGGAAAAGGATACACAATATATCCACCGCGCCGAAACACACGGCAAACATCAGCATCACACCGGCGAAATTAGACCTGGCCACCGAGATGGTTTTATCCTGTGGGAACAGATTGTAGTAGATAGCAGAGTACACCGAGGGGCTGCCGGCGAAAAACGCGTTCAGTAGTCCAACTATCTTCCCCGTGTGCTTCTTGTCGAAGTTGATGACGTTTGTGTTGAGCGCTACCATGTATGTGAACACGGACCCGAATCCTGAAAGATAAACATACAACTGCAGTAGACGTAATGTAGACTAGAGGATATAGTCGTCTCTTTGGTTCAATATCTCGAATTTAGTGTGACAGCTACGGACTTTGCATACTTGTTGCGACTGATTGTTATGTGTCCAGAGTTGTTTTTTAATTCCAAGAGTATTTTTCATAATCGGTATATAATACATCAGTTTTATATAAACTAAACATAAATGCTGTGGTTTGTATTGTTAAACATCTCTATGATGACTTGATAAGCGTCATATTTTATATCAACATATTGGATGCAATAGTTGTACAATAGAAACCTCCCAATATCGTAAAGACATCAAACAGTGTCGGATTACAATAAAGATATAATTTAATTCCAAACAGCAAATAGTTAAACCAACGACGGCAAATGACACTAAAGTACTCCCCCATAGCATCGTCAATCTTCTCACTGTGAATGTTGTGAAACGCTTAAAACAAACATTGTTTACCAAATGTATAAGGCATTAGGCCTAATCGACTCTATTTGAATGATAAATATAAACCTTTTAGGTTTCAAAGATGTACTTCGCATTGTAACATGCGATCTCAGACAGCTTCCCTTAGTGTAAGTATGGTTGTATACAGCCTTTCTGTGCGTGATTATCTTATTCGAAGAAAAATGTCTAGACATTGTTATCTTGTCAATATGTCAATTTCACATGATAACGCATAGCCATTACTACATTAGAATTCGTCTAACATCATTATTCAAAATGACGCAATGTCTTATTAATATTATTTCTCGACACGTTTACATTAACCCAAGGTTTGAAGATGGTGTATGTGACAAGGATTTTGTTTGAGGCTTAAGTAAAACTAAGATCGGATATATAGATACAGTACTAGCTAGGCCAAAAAAGATACAGTATTTCTCATTGTAAAACATCTATCAAACTAATTTATTTTTTCAACAGCCAATAAAAGGAGATACCCAAAGTGGGTGCTTTGCCAAATCTGGTTCTTTGTTGTATGTATCTCTTACGGAATAGGTGTACAAAAGATTCATGCATATTCTAACATTGTTTAAATCATTTATTCTCTACAAATGAACCTACAATGTTTTTTATCCGTTATAGCTCTATAACAGAATCCATGCTTATGCAAACATGTTTTGGTTAAAATACACATTCTCAAACGAAAGGTTAACCTTACCACAAAGCAGGAAGTATATGGCCATAAGCCAGGAGTTGGCCGAGTAGAATTTAACAAATCGACTCGTACTCCATATCAGTGCGTAGGCCGACACGGAAATCACTAGGCCGACGGCCGATGTCCAACCCGGCCCGAATCGATCGTAAAACATTCCGGGTATAAACCCGATACCCAAACCTACGTTCAACAAGGACGAAAGGGCCTCCACTGTAAAAGTCGAAAAATGATTGGTATAAACTAGATATATATGTAACCAATAGAATTCATGAAAATAAAAACAAGTCATAAACATTGTGCATGTGCATTTTTGTCAATATAACGAAAAATGAATCGGAAACTATTTTGACAAAAAGGCAATTGTTCATAGTGATCAAATTCTATTTTACTCATAATAATTCCTTTTAACTATCTAAATCAAAATAAATTTCTCTTACTTCTTAAATGTCAGAATGTGTTGATTTTCAAGTCAAACTGATATCAAAATCGAATAAGATGTAATTAGTCTAATTTCCGCTTAATTTTTTTTTATTTTACCCCATCCTAAATGAATAGATAACAATTTACCTTTAATGTTTCTTTATTGAAATCATCCCTTTTCAATTTCCCTCAAGAGGATATTCAGAGTGTATCATGATAGGATATGAGAATTTGGCATTAAGTGTGTCATTACTTCTTAATGATAAAAAGATAGTAATCAAACCAATTAATTTAGACGTGGATGATAGTCAATTCGTAAGCTGTTTGATTTCATCAGATTTTTACATCTCAATTTGATATCATTTTTCGATATCATGGACCCTTACTTTTCCGTTCGTAAGGGACGGTAAATACAGGTTGAAAAACTGGAATAACGTCAGTTCACCAGGAGAACTACCATTCATTGAGATTCGAGCCTACCGTTTCCGTTGTTTGAACCCAAAAGAAGATGAGGTTTGCGAGTTTAAGCACAAAGCTCATACCACGTGGCCACTGATGTCAAAGAAAAATCCCATTGTCCTGTATCCCGCTGACAAACGAAATACAAGGGAATAGGCCATCGCTTGATTGGACTTCTCATACAAAACTTAGCATATGTTCAAACAACATTCCCTCTTATTTCAATAGTAACACGTCATCGGAATTATCTCTCCAATGAAAAATTGTATTTTTTCAAACGGCCTTTCACATGGCAAAAGTGTGCTTTTGTTGAGTTGACAACCATGTTCATAGGTTCTTCACTGACTGAGAATGGAACTTCGGACAATTTGTACTTGCTGGATATAAAAAATATAACTTTTTTTCTATTCCATTTGGTTGTTTCTTATCTAATAAAAGCGCATGTGCAATGAACATGCTTCAATTAGGCAATGTAATATAAATAGTTGGTGCCAGCTTTTGAACACTCATGGATCTAACCTATTTGCACAAACACAAAGTCTTGTTCAAGCACTATAAGAGCTATGTTCATGTCTTTTTCGAATGATATGAAAACATAAGTTAACATTAGTATCACATGGTCTACCTTCTTTCTGTGTGTAGTTAAACGTTAACTTGATGTCGTCCTGGTAGACATTGAAGACGAACAGCGATCCGGAGACGAACTTTGCTATACACCCTATCACAAGCCCAAATACTTTAAGGAGAGTGGTTCGTTCCATATTGCTGGTTCTTACAACTGAGTATCCTCGTTGTATAGACAGGCAAAGAGCTGAAAAAAGAAACGACATGATTTACAAATAGTCTTAAATAAGTTATCAATTTAATCTACGAATTGACTTACCTGGTCGAATGTTGTTTGTATTTCTTATCATTCTGGCTTTTGCCAAGATGTTTTCGTTTTTGAAAATACATAAAGATACAAATCAATATGCACAAATTCAAAAAGGATAAACCTGATAAATGAGACGTGAACATAATCATGCAATACGTTTCAAATTAACACCTAGAGAGAGCTAAAATTTTAAATGTGGTTTAAACAAGAAATGCTTGACTGAGCCTCATTTAGAAAGAGCTTTTACAATCTTCTTGATTGGCTTTCTTTTTTAAAACAAAAGCGAAACAAAACAAAACAGTTGATTTAAGAAATTCCCTTCGTATGTTGTGTGTCAGACCCCCTACGCTGATTCTTCTTCTTCTTATAGATGCATCCTTAGTCAAGGCGCTATTAAAAGGACTTATCCTATTGGAAGTCATCATAGAAATGATGTGTTAATACACATCCACATCATGAAACTAAAAGTATTCAAAGCGACTATGGACCAGCCATAAACAAACAGCATCAGATACATGCCAAGTTGACCATCTCTGTAACGCCCTCATTAACCAGTACACTTGGGATGGGTTTTTGAAGCTCTATAACATTTCTATTTATAAACAACTCGAAACCAGACTAATGCTATAAATATGTTGAAATACTGACAATTAGAATCCTAGAGAATGTAATAAATAGAAACCCATATTGGCAATGATGTCCGGTGTGGTAATGGCATGTCAAACGGAGCATGGATAAACCTAGCTCTCGGTACATCACAGGTCACTTTTTAACCCTTATAGTGCTGTAACCGACTGCATGCTTATTCAAACAAGTTAGCTTCAGGCATGCCGCTAAATAAATTGGCGACTGGCCATTGATCTAACCTGTTTGCTACTCGGGGTATCTTTCCTCAACAAACTTAAGCAGATATTTAAGGTTTTGAAAAGATGACACAAAAATCTTTATTTAGAAAATTACCCAGCATTCAAACGATAAAAACTGTGTTGTTGCATTGGGTCCATAAACGTAAAGACCTTTTAACTTGTTTTATTTCGAAATTGGTGAAGACCTTTGTCCTAAATTGAAAGGCTTATATAACAGACATGGGCTTTATTCTACCCACATAGAACATACAATATTTAATGGCTTTAGGATGTGAACAAAGAATATATTAAGTGTTTAATGACACATTACCTCTGTAAATATCTGTCAACCTTGGTAAATATGTATAGTGTGTTCCCGAAGGATTTGGGTTGTACTACATAACCAATTTCCAAATATCAAAAATCGTGACTGGCTCATAAAGCTTTCAGGTTTTATTATATAGTATCTATACACGTGTGTTCGGATATTGAACAAAAGCGACAAATGTGGGAGGATTTATGTCTACAAAAGAATTGAATATCTTACATTACAGCTTAAGGGATAATAGCTGAGGTACTTGACCTCTTTAAGATAATAACTGGACAAAATTTTGCTTGCGAAACAAATGCTTATATATGTTTTTTCATTGTTGATCTTTTTATTTATTATGTAAATAGAAATAAATATAAGAGGTCTAGGCTCCATTAAAACAAAACAAAAACAATTGATTAACTTATCCAACAATAGACGATTTTTTTCGCCATATGGGTGCCAACTTATCATTTAGTTCCTCATCTTATAAGAAAAAACTCGTGTGACGAAACAATACAATTATATTATCAATCAAGAACGACATGAGTGTTAAGCCGTTGATGTAAGCATGCTCGAAGTCTTCTCATATCATCTGTTACTCCTTTTGTATAGCAATTTTACAATCATCTCCCATATTTGAGATTGTGACTAGTTCAAACTGGTATCAATAGCAAAATGACGAAATAAAGAAACAAAAGCAAACTATTTATGACATATTGATATGGATATTGGGTAGAAACAGTAATGTATCGTCTTCTGTGGCAACAACCACAAAGTTGGGTCTTGATGAACAAGAGGCTGCGCTAACGGCTAGCGATCGAAATTTTTTTCCTGTTTGTTCTTTTTAATGGACTTTGCCTATATTAAACACGTATGTTGATATTGACATTGTAAGTTGTGGCCATTTAATCTTATGGATTTGTTAAGGTCAACATACTAACACGTTGTGATTGTATCAAACAGTGTTAAAGATTGAATTAGTCATACAAAAAGACACAGACGTCCAAAGCGAGCTAATCATCCGACAGTTCAAATTACGTGTGCAGTAGAAGGCTATAACTGTGATAAGTGAAAGTTTTGGGTTCATGGCCTGTCTCCATGACGCAACAGTCTGCACTAGATGAATATTTTCGCATTTCCTAACCACAAATAAACTGTATTCACCGCAGAGATGTCTCATGTTGTCAAATACTTCCCTATATGACCCCAAATTATCTAGATTATGTACCATCTGCTAAACTTAAACTAATGGATCGCGTGGTATTTTTTCCATTTGTTCCGTCTACCAAACAGACTAATTGCAACGATTTCAATTTAGCTCAAAGGTAAACGTTTTTATTTCTTATAACAGCTTTCTAAAATCAGGTCTGAAGCAAGCGTTTGATCGTGCGGACTTCAATTATGAATAAATAGAGTCATGGTTAGAGGCACAGTGAAAGAAATTGCATTTCCTCTTTTCGACTATTAAAGTGTTTCCCCAGTCCAATCCTTGGTTATAAAATGATATATCATTTAAGTACTTGAGACATACTTTCTTAACACTGGGTTTCATATCTTATTTAAAGACTTTGGACACTATTCGTTAATACAGGTTTTCAGACTTTGATAAATCGTTCGTTAAGTCACTGAAGATTATCTCTGTAAGTATTGTGTGTCTACCAAAATTTGGTAGGATTTTTCGTTCAAATTTGAAATTTAACATATAACTGTAGCTTGAGAGAGCAGGGATAAGTTCTGTTTATTCTTGTCTATATCACAGAAACGAATGCAAAATCATCATTGAAGCGAACCATGTCATGCACAACCATATCTAGATATTTAATTTAGATCGGTTACCAATGCCTTTGGTTAATTTTGCAACATAGTCATTTGAATTACTTTTAATTGTGTATCAAAGAACAATACAAAATCTGAATTGTTTCAGCGACATTTGAAATCAACTTTATACGTTTCTCTTCTGTAAACAAGCACCTTTCCAAATCAGTGGAGCGTTTGTCTGACCTCCAACCTTCTCTCCGACCATGATTCCATCATTGTAACCTTGAAAAGACTTTAATGCCATGTGTTTGTTTCTCTAACAACGGAAGGTTGGGTCGTATAATGTCTTCAGTACGGCTTATTTATCAAAGTACATTTGGTTTATTGCACCCTATAGACTACATTATAGTTTGCAATGGCACATAAGAGCGCAATTCCAAGCATCCCTTAACAGAAGTCTAGATAAAAAGACTCTTTTGTGGGAACCAACTTCATCCTTATGAAACAGCTTCGATCCAGGCCAGCCGCCAAATAGATTGGCGGCTGGCCAGTGATCTAACCTGTTTGCCACTCTTAGTATCTTTTTTCGTCAAAATTAATCAGATGTTTAAGGATTTGGAAAGCAGAGGACACAAATACATTTTAGAAGATTACCAAGCCTTCTAAGGGAAATCAACCATTCACCCTGATTTTAGATGACCCTGCCATATTTCGAGTAACTTGTCATAATGAGTATACCACGTAAGAATAATCGGCAAGATCTCTAAGACGTAGCTGTCTGTATGCAATTATGCTTTAAATACACCTTAAAGGTTCATTATCAAATTAAACAATAAAGCTTAACATCACTAAGAGAAAAGGTTGATAACATGGTGAGCAGATCTTTCTTATGCCACCATACTCGTGTTAAATGTCGCTCGATATAGATGTTTTTGAAGTCCTCTTTGATTTGAAACGGGTCATTCAACGTTCAAGGCGGTTAAATAGACGGTCGCGTAGCAAGTACACGGTTCATTGATGTCTAAGAGCCCCATTACACGTAACAAAGCTTATAAAACGCTGGGAATGAAATGCATCCGGTAAATATTGTGTTTTGCTTTGTTTGCACTTTGTTGTTTGTTTTGTTTGCGGCTTGAATTACCGTCTTTGAAGACTATAAGACATGTCAGCCACACTTATTTGCCGTTTGTCTGAAACTCGGCATAGAGAGAGAGTCAATGTCCTGGATTACTTGGTTTTTCTTCTTTAGTAAATGAACACTTCTTACACACACTGTAGAGACAATACATGTTTTATACACCATCTAGCAAGGTCGATGTGTTTGGTAAAAACATGACACAATGTGTAAATATTAAAATTCGGACAATTTTAAAGAACACACTTGGGGTATTTGAAATCTTCCTCATGCAATGTAATGTAATGTTTGAATATGCTTAGACTATGGAATAAAAACAGGAAAACCGTTATACTTGGTTAGTTCATGGATGAATTAAACATTCTACTGTATTCAATTAATTTAACGACAGAATATTAAATAGTTCATCCTGTTGTTTCCACGATATGGCCTTTGTGTACTTCTTTAAAGCCAAATACTGCTTTCTCTTAAACTATCCCGTTCCATATCGATACATGTGTAGTAAAACGGACAGTTCGTGTTGAACTGGTTAAATAACAAATCTGATAAGAACTTATCTTCACCATTCAGCTTCATTAAAACGTTAACAAAAGATTTCGGTTGAGACAAATGTAGGTTTATTCAGAATTATTCACTCTAGAATTACAGCTTGAAAAATGCGGCTGGACTGGGTGTGATTCATGTATTCAAATATGTAATTTTACTCTGTTCGCACATGTAATTTTCATGAGAAGAAATATTGTATGTTAATTTATTATATCTTACGTTGCTTACGAGGCATGGCGTAAGCGTACTACATTACTGATACATCAATTCAAGGCTTCGAGACAGCATGTGATCAATGGTTTGTTTGTCCATTAATCTATACGGACACACATTGTTCTTATCGGACTTGCAGCTTGTATAGATTCTCCCAGCCGACTATGAGATTATCCCTTATAGTGCTGTAGCCGAGTATTGCTTATGCAAACAGGTAAGATCAAAGGCCAGCCGCCAAGTAAATTGGCGACTGGCCTGTGATCTAACCCGTTTGCCTCTCTGAGTATTTTTCCCATCATAACTAAGCAAATATTTAAGGTTTTGGAAAGCAGACGACACAAAAGTCTATTTTAGAATATTACCCAGCAGTCTGAGGGTTAACATCATTAGGGCAGTCGGTATTTATAAGACATGACCCCTCAGCCAGGCTTGGTCAATATCATATCCGTTTTTGTGACGTGGGAGGAATTCGGTCGTGTTGGTCGTGTTGGTTCGCTTACAACCGACCTCTTGAAAAACAATTTGAAATTCAAAATAGAATATCGAAGAAACAATGGCTATTGATTAATCTAGGAAGCTTCAATTTATCTAAGAATGTGCAGTTTATATGTTGAAGATCTCAAAAGCGATGTCACTCTCTTTGATTAAAAGTTACTGTATGCACACTTATTGAAATTGAAATCTTATTTAATCCATTTAATGTACCCGCAGTTCTTCGGATGTATAAATGCTCATATTTGTCAGAATGCGCTTTGGGCACCTCTGTATGCACCGTGACCGATTAGAGTCCCGAAATACGTACCATGGAATCACAACAAGAGTACTACTCTATCAATATTACAGCGAAGTGTCAATAATTGCAGAGTCTGGTCGAGTTTTTTTGTCGGTTAAACGCTCTTGTCAATACTGATTCATAGCTTCATAGATGCGCCAAAGGAGGTAAGAAACGGTTATGACAAAATAATGAATTGATAATCGCAAAATAGGTATCGTTGCGTAATTCAGACATCTGACAACTGATCAATGTAAAATAAGTGCAATGTTCATACTGTCATTAATTATCGGCCGCTACCAATATTTACCAATTGAGTCAGTATAAAACAAAGTATTGAATTGTCCATATTTTGCGGCTTTTGTTCGTTGTTGCTTTTGTCTCGGAACGACACAAAGTACCAAATATACCAAATATATACATGTATATTAAAACAAAAAAAAAGAATATTTATTTTCCCATACATGGTAGGTCGATTTTTGCTTTCGTCTTGGAACGATAACACGATGCTAAATCGGGGACATTTACGCGTACATGTAGATCTATATAAAACAAACATACTATTTCTGTTCCTATGCTTTACGGTATAACATACCGTAAAGCATAGGAAAAGAAATTTTATGTCCGTTTTCGCTTCCGTCTCGGAACGACATCGGAGAATGTGTTTAGACAGGATGTTTAAGGTTCCCCCTGGTCAACCTCATAATTGTATATATATCAGACATGACGGCTTTTTCCGGGACAAAGCGATCGATCCGCCTGGAAACCTTATAAGGGCAACAACGTCCGTGCGCCTCCTCATTAACCCTTATAGTGCTGGAACCGACTTCATGCTAATGCAAACAGGTTAGATCCAGGCCAGCCGCCAAGTAAATTGGCAGCTGGCCAGTGATCTAACCTGTTTGCTTCTCTGAGTATCTTTCCTAAAATGAAATAAGCAGATATTTAAGGTTTAGGAAAACAGACGACACAAAAGTCTATTTTAAGAAAGTTACCCAGCATTCTAAGGGTTAACACGCCATCATTCATTTGTGTCATGTGGACAAACGACTAACCCCACTAATGTCAAGGTCGCCCCTCGTGTCGGCACCATGACACGGTTTAGAGTCCCCTCCCCTGTCGCTTCGTTACGGTAAAGTATACGGCATGGAACCAGACTCATAATTCCTTTCTCACTTCCGAACATCCGGGCATTTTACCCGATTTCCCGAGATGCAACACTGCATAACTGCGGGGCTACATCATCGCGGTATGTTAACCTAGTGAGAAGAGTCGATTGACTGTTAAAAAACATTACATTAACTAAAAAACACGATGTTTTATATCTGCCTTGGCAACGAAGTACATGCATAGAGTAATAAAGGGAACCTGTCTAAAAGGTCATGTCTAAGCTGGATACTTTTTTAGTTGGTTTAGGTTTACACTTTTCATGTCGGGGGATACAAAACATATCGGATTCTTTTACATGTATATACTCAATGTCTGTCGAAGATGTAAATGTATAACATATCGACACACAAGTTGTTTCCTCTTAGGGTCTTCAGTTACATCATCAGGATGAACAGTAATATGTACATGTATTTGCCTTACATGTGCTTGTTCACTGATAAGGAAATATGAAAGTAAAAGTCAAATGTTGTTGAAACACTACAGTCTTTGTATTGCTGTACGAAATACATTTAAAAGTTGTTAACGAAAGCACAATCAATTGAAAAAACATACATTTATCTAACTATGTATAGTCTGTATGCGGTCGATCCCAAATGCGATATCACGCTTTTGGATAAGAATACGTATAAAATCACTTTATACACAATTTAAACGAAATTAAAGTCGATCTATTCTATATAGCTTCCAGTGGCCGTCATGACGTGTGTAGCATAGAATAGTGCAGCTGTTGTGCAATACTTTAAGAAATTAATTCTTAACTTTCAGATTTTCCTAGATCTGTGAACAAGCACATTTAAGAGCAACGTTTGAAAATGTAGCAAATCCTACTGTTGTACCGTTAGTCAAAAGAAATTACATGAAGATAGTTGCAGCATGGACCCCACTACTCGGAGGAATAAGCCAAACGACCCATTTGACCTGAAGTCGACACCTGCACCCAAGAACCACTAACGTATTCAATCGTATCTACTCGGCAATTCCCGGCACAAGCCGGTACACATACCTCGTAGGTAGTAAATGAATGCACCAAAAATCCTGAGGAAAATCGTCTGTTTTCTACCGGATAACACAAATGACTACAACATACACACGGGGACGAAGTATTTATGTAAATACACAAAGTTGATTAAATATCATAATTGAAAGTATTTGGTTTCTCTAAATTCATTAAAGATTATCATGTCTAAACATATGTGTTTCATATTTTTTCAATCGTATCTTCTCGGCAATCCCCAGCTTGTGCCGGGGATTGCCGAGTTGATACGACTGATTGCAAACTGACATGCCCCCCGTCGCCGCCATGTTGCCGGACTACTTTCGAATGGCTCCACATTACCTCCGAGGTTTTCTTAAGAGTTTACCGAGGTGTTCCGGAAGTAGCATATTGTCGCATAGCCTGGGGCCTGGCACCTACGTATTTCCCGCACTATGCCGTATGCTGGTATGGATTGGCCAGGACCCCAGGCTAATTGTAGCATAACTACAGGAAAGTCCTTCCCGACCCAGAATCAGTGTAAAACAATTACTGGAAATGAAAAACGGTAAGGAGGACAGTAACACCACGGGTGGGCCATTACTGCGGATTTATGTTCGAGAACTTGACTGTTTCCCGGTCTAATTACACACTAGAATAATTGAGAACCAACTCATTTATACGACAATTTGACCCATAAAGCGTCCGGGGAACCGTGTTTGGCATTTTCTATTTCGATTTCTATTTAATAACCTAGGGTAAAGACTATCTTTCCTATTTCGATTTCCAATAAATAACCTAGGGTAACGACTAACACAGAGCGACTCATGGTAAGAAAGCTATTTTCCGAGTTAATGAATGGAACACAATGTAGTTATCAGAACCAAAGCCCTAACAAGAGAAGTCACCAACCTTTGTCAAAACCTCATGGGAAAAGCTCCACGTAGGTGTACCAAGGCATGAAATGCCATTCTCTGTCAGTCTAACTGTATCATTTAGTTAACTCCTTCATACAATATCTTTTAGTACAACTGGACAGCGATATACTTAACATCTTACGCTAAGAATTTGTGGAAGTTCAAAATAACCTTTGCCTTTATTCCAATATTGAGATAAGCAATATTGTAAAGTAACGGATCATTTGAATCGTCTCTCAGAGACGCTTCCATTGACTTGTTACATTACAATATTGTCCTTTTATTTATGAAGATATTCATGTATATCAGTTTTAAATAACGCAAATATTTTCTGCAGGTCGTCTAGCAAAACAATATCCTTGGGGGCAAAAGCGATTCGTGGCAAACGCAAAGATTGTTCATAACAAGCACTTTAATGTCACAAACACGAGACGGTCAATACTTGATTCTTGTTTGTTATATGTTTTAACTTTGGGAAATTCAGAACATTTAATGCTTCACGACAACCATCCCACGAGACTGGATGCAGGGTAGTGTCTACTTAGATACTTACAACTATGTGGACTTTACATGAAGAAAAGTTAAACGCTCCCACCCAGAGATCAATAGTAATTATAAACGCTGAAATAGTGGCTACGTGTCGAAGTATATGACCAATTCAGCAAAGAAAATAATAAATTGAACTGAAGATGATTCTGTTTTGTTAATCGACGATGGATCCCTTGAAACTATTTGTTAACCAAGAGAAACGAACAGTTACGTAGAATAAGAATAAAAAGGACTCGACTGATTAAAGTGTAATACGCAAAAGCTTATTGGAAGCCTAGAATCACAGTGAAACAGGTAAAAAATGTAGCGTATTATATGATCTTGAAGAAAATTAATAGACGTGATTTAAGACGTAATATATATAATTAAAAAGCAGGGACTGGTTTCCATGATGACTCCTAGTGTGGCAAGTGTTCCTATGTCATAATATATATCTTTAGTTTGTATCATTATGTTCCCTCTTCAGTGTTATATGCAGAGATAATTACTAACCTTGGGATACGTTGGGGTCACCTAGTATGTTGTTAAAAAAGAAAATGTGTTCATATCCTCAATATTCTAATAAAATTTTCGTGCAAGATAATATTGAATTTCCTTATTGTTTTAGATTAATAGAATACAAAGTGACTTCTCTGTCGGTCTTTGATGGTGGTGAAAGAATTCGATAAAACAAACCAAAACAAATTGCATATAGATAATCAAAAGTCAGTGCTAAACGTAAAACAGTATACATATTACCTAGTTGATCATACGATACAATTCGTCTCTAGATATAGCAGAAGATAACATACTTGTATTAGAACTTAGACACATAGGCCCATAGTTCTTCAAACACAGTTACAAGTACATGCATAAACATAAATAAACAATAGAAATAAGAAGTGAATTACGTACAAATAACAGTATATTTGAGGTGGTTAAAAGGATTCTTACATATGTGTGTGACAGTGGATAAAAACAAATACATCCAAGTAATAAATGGAACTAACTATTCTGTCTAAACATACATTTTGTTGTTTGGGTTATTTTTTGGAAGGCATATATACAAGCTAGTTCATGGTTTATAAAGGGTTTGTTTATCAGATGAGTTGAGTAGATTTGTAGATTACAGAACGTTTGGTGGCCCTAAGTACCTCTTATCAATATATTTACAGTGATTTCTCGTTAATCCGAACACGTCCGTTCCCAACAAAAATCTAGATTATCGATTCATCCGGACTAATGAAGTAGCGCATGTTCTTATACACATGAAGACATAATAAACGGTCTGTATGCACGTGTATACTTATAACACTTTAGCAAACGCCAAATTGTCGACCGTCCCTAAAATAATCTGCTGATATGGCAGAAAACATTGTGGGAAAAGGAGAAATTGCTCGTCACGATGTTTTCAATAGTTGTCTGCAACAAACTGGTCAAATAATTCCGTTGCCTTACAATTTCGTTCGAATTGCGAGACATTCGGATAATCGGGGTCCGGATAAACGATGCTTCACTGTATACTGTATTCTCTTAAAGTATAGACATATGATAACAAAAAGAAATTTATCAACAATGCTATACAAATATCGTTACATTACCAAGACTCAAACTTATTTATAACAGCTTCCAAAACCATCAGCCAAAATAGCAGATATCATAACCTATTTTCTGTCGAAATGTGCATTAAAACATCCGATTTGGAAGTCGATCGTGCATCAAGGTTTTGCACATACACTGTACTCTCAGATATGCTGGAGAGTAAAAAAGAAATATAATGATATCTTACATGAGGCTTCGTCGGACGGAACTGCCATCTACATCGTAGTTTGAGTGTGTTGGTGTGTAAACGAAGTTAATAAGTTGACGACAGAGAGTCGTGTAATGAGGTGTGGAGATTCGATTGAAGGCGCGTTAAGATGACAGAACGTGATGTATGGGGGAGTGCAAACGGTCTTCTCTCCTCATTAGGAAATAGAAGGCTAGGGGCCAACCGCAAGTACGTCCCTTAGTTCACATCTACTCACTTTACGGGATCCGAAGCAATCATCCTAAGCTTGTTTAATCTTTTAGTTTAATCATAGTTTAAAGCATTCATAATACACGAGGTACATGAAATATTTACCATAACAGATAAACATATGTTTAAATAGATGTGAAAAAGCAAAAAATAGTGACAATTAGTCAGGGCCAGAAGTGATTACAACATTTGCGATCGTCCTCTCCTCAGCCTTTTTGTAACTTAACATATATTTTTACTTTTCATCCTAAACCGAATGCTTCAGAAACAATCCATGTCAAACGATGAATTGCTTGTTACTAACGAGCAATTTCCTTTTTAGTCATCGACATTTTTACTCATTATCCAAAAGAAAATAAACTTATTCAATCACATCTTAAGCAGAAAGCTTCAGAGTACAGTTTTTTTCTTTCCTCACATGTCTCCGTATTCTAGTAGTCATTATTCATAAGAAAGGCTTCAGTTTACTGCCACAGTCTACAGCAGTGGTATACAGAGGCAGTTTATTTTAACCCTCATACTGTAGGAACCCACTCCATGCTTATGCAAACAGGTTAAATCCAGACCAGCCGCCAATTTACTGTGGAATTTGAACAAGTACTATTATCATTAGTTGAAAATCGGGTTAAAGAAGCTCTTTTGGAAGGGGATGCTATGTGAAATGCGCCCAAGCAGCGCCTTCTTCGTGACTGGTATTTTGTTGTTTAACTAATTTATTTAATTTATCATTAATAAAGCAAGGTAGTCTCTAAATACAAATGCATGCTTGACTGTAAATGACCATGTTGACTTCGGAAAATTGGTTAATGCTTTATAGTTAACAGATAAATTTCGAAGAAATCATAAAGTGTTGTCTATCTTTTCTCAATTTTTTGTCGTCATATAAACCTGTATTAAATGTGGGCTCAACAGCTTGGTAATCCATGAGCCTGATCTCACAAAGCGGATTTGCTTTACTGATTGTTGAGGAAAGATACTCAGAGTAGCAAACATGTTAGATCACCACCAAGTAAATTGGCGACTGACCTGTTTGCATAAGCATGAAGTCGGTATCAACTCTATAAGGGTTTAAGGCAACGATCCTTACTTCACAATTAATGAACGCGTGTTTTAAGAATCTTTGTTTTTATAATTTTGAAATAATCATTTCTAGGGACAAGAATTTTTTTTTAACATGTGTTAATCCCAGAACAGTGGATGTGAGATATCCCCTTTAAAAGTATTTACTCTTTATTTATTTATTATAGAGTGTTTCCGGAATACATTAAAGTACAAATATAGTATGTTTTTCGCCGGAACTGACTTTCCCACATGTGTTATTATCCCCATAACCAATAGAGCCATTGTAGGGGAGATAATTTTACCCTTACATTACATGTGTCGATTAGGACAAATATTTTGAGTTCTTTGGTAGGTGGGTCTTGGTTGGAATTAAATATCAATCCAATTGTATGGGCAAGTTCTCTATTTCTCTCTTATGACCTCAATTCATGTTATACAATATGCGAACAATCAATTTATGGAATCGGATGTACATACATGTATTGCTTCTATCCATCATAACATACGGCAAGACTCGTACTAGGTGCTAATATAACCAATTATGTTTTTTGACTTAGATCTTGTCACTTCGAAAGGCTAAGGTTAATTGAATTAGGTAAAATCTAATCACATGGCCACCCAATCGGTCACGTGATCACAAACGTGGGAAATCTTAAATAAACGATGGTTATGATAAAACATAGGCTAGATACGGTTAGAATCGATCAGTTACATGTACATTAGGCAAGTGGTTTCATTTCAGCTTTTACTCCTCGTCCCATACTCTTAGACTAAGAAAGCATAGAAACACATTAATTTCCTAAAGTATCAATACAGAGCTAGGGTACCGTTTTATCAAATGACCGACGGCAAATACATGCGTAAGTCGAAAACGATTTATACGGATTTCATCTTAAACAAAGGTACACTATTGTAATGTGACACGTCATTGCAAGCGTCTCGGAGAGACGATTCCAATGACGTGTAACTTTGCAATATTACTTACCCATATCTTAAAACAAGAGGGAATGTTCTTTTGAACTTACGCAAGTCCTTAGCATTAAATGTTTGTAAAACGGTACCCAGGACATTGACATTCCGGATTTAAATCTAAAGTCTGGTTGAGTATATAAATCATACCCAGTGAAAGGTTCCCTTCAAGATATGTAAATATACAGATACATATAAATGGTATATGATAGTTGCAAATGTCGACTTGAATTGACGTCACTTGAAATTGGTGGAATGGTTTGATTAATGGCGCAAAAGATTGTGTCAATATTATATAAAGGGTCATTAATCATGTGTAGATACATTAACCAAACCCCCACGGAATGGTTTCAGATAAAAGATAAAGAGCGAGTGACTATTGTCAATAGTCATTCGCTCTTTTATATTTTATCTGAATTTGTAGAATACATCCGACAGGTGAAACAATCCATCCTCGTGGCATTCGGGCCCTCGCCCCTAGTGTACTGGATAGGCTATTAGGTCAATGCACCTTGCTCTTGAATTAATTTTCTCATAAGTCACAATACTTTTTGTCTAGCATTCCAAAACAGGGGCGTAGCCAGCCTCAAATTAATAGTTCGCATTGACGAGGAGGGTCAAATGAAAATTACGCACCGACAGGGGGAGTTGGATTTGGCGTATAGTTGGAGGTTGAGGGCAATGCATGCTAACAATGTTCTTCACTTTTGATGTTGCGCACATGCGAACACGCGTATCGCTGGCTACTCCCCTGCAACAGTGAATCAGCATACTGTTTGTTGTCTTTTGTTAATCGACCAGACTAATCGCATTATAATTGTCAAAAAATGTGTTATCCCCAACACTGTTAATTTATAATTAGTCTATAGTTATTGTAAATCACGTCACGATTGATGAATATAGTATGACTTTAATATTGTCAATATAACTTAACATCACTAATAGAACTAAATGTCATGGGACGGAGGCCTACACTATTTGATAAACTGTTGCTTTTGTCAATAAAAGGTCTATCAATACTGACCGTCAATAAAAGGTCTACCAATACTGACCGTCAATAAAAGGTTTATCAATACTGACCGTCAATAAAAGATTTATCAATACTGACCGTCAATAAAAGGTCCATCAATACTGACCGTCAATAAAAGGTCCATCAATACTGACCGTCAATAAAAGGTCCATCAATACTGACCGTCAATAAAAGGTTTATCAATACTGACCGTCAATAAAAGGTCTATCAATACTGACCGTCAATAAAAGGTTTATCAATACTGACCGTCAATAAAAGGTCTATCAATACTGACCGTCAATAAAAGATTTATCAATACTGACCGTCAATAAAAGGTCTATCAATACTGACCGTCAATAAAAGGTCTATAAATACTGACCGTCTATAAAAGGTCTATCAATACTGACCGTCAATAAAAGGTTTATCAATACTGACCGTTAATAAAAGGTCTACCAATACTGACCGTCAATAAAAGGTTTATCAGTTCTGACTATACATGTATTTCCACTAGTCATATAATACATGTATTGATTATCCAGAGCAGAAGTAAGTGTATACGTTGCTACTAGTATACTATGACCTTTGGTTTTACCGGATGTTGTCTCCAACATGCGAGACGAAGTCGACAGTTTCTAGGTTATAGAAAGTGCCGAGTTGAAAGACATAGACGCTAAAAAGGTATGCAGGGACCAAGCAAATTTTCTGACTGTATTTGATAGAAAACAATGTGTGAGGGGAAAAATTGTTATATAAAAGCAATTTCTCTTTTTGTCACAATGTTACTCCATGATAGTTATGGGAAGACGTTTTTTCGCGCCTATGATTGGATACAATACGAAGTACGGGTTTCATTCACAACTGCGTCTGTAAATACTTTGTTGTTTCGGACATTTTTCGATCCGCCTATCCATTTTTACGTAGTTTGATAGGTGCATATACTCGTATGTGGTTAACCGCCGTTAAAACCCTCACTTTCAAATCATATAAGGGAAACCACTCGTAATTTGCTTATTCGACTACAAAATACAGCGTTATCTTTTACAAAACTGAGTCTACACTAACAGTATCATAAAGAACTGTTTTGCATTCCATCTTTATTTTAGAATGATATTGCCATCATATATATTCTTCTTCTTCGACTCTTATCTCCATACAATAATGTGACATAATATCTCACGGGATTTTGTCACTGTTTCAAACAGAAACTAACAACGTATAACAGATTTGTAAAGATTACATGCAAAAATAAATCCGATTGAAATTTCGTCGAAATTTTTCTGATCAAAGAAGAAATTGATCGCTGTTTTTATTTTCCTTTTCTCAGTGGGTTATTGGACCTTCCCCTGTAGGTACTTAATAATACGTTTATTCAAGAAACTGATAAACACTTTTGGATAGACGGAATTATTAAAATGTTTGAAAAACGCCTTCACTTATAAAGCTGCTGATAAAAAAAGTCACAACGTTGTGCATGAATTGCAAACAGAATCGTGCCATATTCATTTGATGGTGAAAGACAAGAGCCATGCTTTAAGGTTTACAGAAGATTTCTTGAAACAAGATTACACGTAAAGACCTACTTAAAAATGCAGAAGGCGGCTTTCTTTCGCTAAAAGAATCCTTATCTATTAACCCTACAGCTAACACACACCGGTTGGTAAGAAAGTACGTTTGGGGCAAAAGACTTTTTTTAGAATAAAAATAGAAGAAAAGGTGAACGTTCAAAAACGTTGGCGAAATAAAAAGAGATCTTTCTGATAGGAGATGTAACAGACAAACACAATAACCATAAGAGTGCTTGAACTGACTTCATGCTTATGCAAACAGGTTAGATCCAGACCAGGCGCCATTTTGCTTTGCGGCTGGGTTGGATCTAACCTGTTTGCTACTCTGGTATCTTTCCTCAACAAAACTAATCAGATATTCAAGGTTTTGGAAAACAGACGACCCAAATATCTATTTTATGTAAGAAACCTAGCGTTCTAAAGGATAGAGATTGTTCCAACGCAATGGTTTCGAAGTATTTTGCATGTACAATCGCTTAAAAACGTCTCCGATTGCAAACTTTGCAAACTTCACGTCCAAAATGCTTATTTACCATTGTTAGGGTATTACATGTGCTGTCATATGATTAAAGGTATAGGCAATTGAATGAGATTAGCTGAATATGATAAATAGAATAAATCACTATACCTGTGAAATCAGTGAATTATCCGTATTTTTCTATCTGAATTTTTCGATCTTGGAGTTAATTTTTTCTACATTTCAATGGCAGGTCCGTGGCTGATCGGTATCTTCCAAAAGCCGATGCACAACTGACTCGCTACTCCGGGTATAATAAAATCTGGCGTATGTACATGTATCCCATATATATGACATAGTTCATATAAGATAACGTAGATAATATAGCAACCCTTTAATTTAGAAATGTCCATATGCATAGTTGCGATATGATATCAGACAGTTGCAGTATCTGTCGAATTACACCATGAGTAAATGTACCTGATGCATCGACTTTAGACTTCAGACAGTGTTGTGGGAAAACGGGGTTAAATGGTAATCTGAGCCATTTCGCTTTCTCCCAAATAAATTTCTCCATTTCATTTTTAGATTATAGATAATCGTACTCGAACTCCTTCACTCCAATAGGTAAAAGGAAAGAACCATCGCTTAACAACGAGTGAAACATTTTCAGGACTTTGTAAAATGATAATAATAATAACATTTAAGGGACCTTCAAAAGAGACCAAAAAAAGGCTTCGTTTTGCAAAGAGTGAACAGCTTTAATTGTTTTGAAAAAAATAGCTTATAAAAGACCAATTCGCATATGAGAAATTCTTTAAAACTATGCAATTAACCCTTATGGTGATGAACACCGACTTCATGCTTATGCCAACAGTTAAGATCCAGGGTCAGCCGCCAAGTTATTTGGCGGCTGGCATTTAATCTAACATGTCTGCTACTCTAAGTATCTTTCCTCATCAAAATTAAGCAGCTATTTAAGGTTTTGAAAAGTAGACAACTCAAAAATCTATTTTTAGAAAAAAGTCCACAAACTTATGAATAATCTATTGATTAATACAATGCAATTGATTCATGACCCAACCCCATATGGCGAGTAAGATGTCCACTTATCACAACTTTTCTTATTGCTACCCAACATCACAAAGCAGACATTTCATTGTACCTTATGAACTTGCTTGACTTTCAATTTCGTTTAGTCATAGCTGATGTCGCTATGTCCTCTTTACTTTGTCCTTAAACCTTATAGCGCTAGAACCGACTTCAAGCTCATGCAAACAGGTTAGATCCGGACCAGCCGACAAGTAATTTAGCGGCCGGTCTGTGATCTAATCTGTTTGCTACTATGAGTATCTTCCCTCAATGAAATTAAGTAGATATTTAATGTTTTGGAAAGCAGGCGACACAAAAGTCTATCTTTTTTAGAAAATTATCCAACATTCTAAGGGCTAGAAACAGAATCGTGGAGCCTTATTCTTACCAAAAGCCAATTTCTTTAATTAGAATGAACTTATGCATACATCACGATTGTTGTCTTAAGAAGATTACAGTTTGAAGAACTATTCGAATTCAATATTAAGTAATGGCCATGAGTTAACATTCAAGAAGGGATGTAGGCAACCCTTTCCTTCATATACAAGTTTGTTTCTTCTTCTTCTTTATCGAAAATTATCGACAAACTTCGTCTGTGGCCATTTACAATAACAAAAAATATGGTTTAGACAATTTATGATCAACAAACATTGGACACAATATACAAAAAAAAGATTTCAATAGTGGTCATACTTTAAGAATTGAGAGAGTTGGTGGTTAAATAACAGAAATAGTGTTTTTAAAGTTTCATCACGAATATTTACTCGTCCAAATTGAACGCAACAGCGTACTTCTATATACAGTCTGAATACATGATGTTACCTCTTTAACATCGGGAAGAAGACATTGTTACAAAAAGAGCATTTGGTGGTTTTGACATAGAGGTTTCTAAATATTGCTGAAATGTGTGGGCCAATTTGATGCTTAACCCTTAGAGAGATGTGTGATTTTCTAAGAATAGATCATTATGCCGTCTGCTTTCCAACACCTTTAATATATGCTTAATTTTGATGAGGAAAGTGAGTTCCAACACTATATGGGTTAACAAAGGGGCTGAGGCACGTGTCGCTTGACTACATGCACTCGAGTCACAAACATGTCACCTGATGAAGTTATCTCAACAACAAAGATAACCAATATATCGAACGTTCAGTGCAATCGGCCTACTTTATACAGTACGTCCTTCTCGAAAATGAAGGATGCAAGTTGTATTGTTGAAATAACCCACGGTATCTTCCATGGATGTGTGATTATACCGAGTAGCTCCAAACATTGTAGTAGGGGCCATGTGATATGACATTATAGTAGGGTGTGAGTGCCATGACATTGTACTAGGGACCATGTGACATGACATTTTAGTAGGGTGTGCGTGACATGATATTGTACTAGGGGCCATGTGACATGACATTGTAGAGGATATCATACAACATGGCAATCTAGCATAAAGTAAGTGACTGGACAGTGTTGTACTTAATTAGCCATGATAAAGTTATGACAATTTGGAATTGAGTATGTTACAAGACATTGTAGAAGAGTTTATCTGACTTGACAGTGTAATGGGGAGTATGTGACATGACAGTATAGTATATAGTCTGTGAAATGCTTTAGCTTATTCATTAGGGAATTTGTGATATGACAATCAATGTGAAATATGTTACTCTTATGAAATTATTACAAAATGATACATTTTTTTTTAATTCAATAATATTCTTAAGATGTTATCACATACAAATTTGGAAAAAGTTTAATTTAGTCATGGAATATCTGTACAGACTGGTTGGTGTATTTGATCCAACAAAATAACATTATTCATATCAAATTCGAGTGGAAGAATTACAGATTGTCATAGTTTTTTCAGATGAGAGAGAAATGATTTAAACAACAACCCTAAGACTTCTGGATCTAAGATAGCCATTTTAAAACACTCAGGTTCATAAGAATACCAAATACCTCCCAACTTATATCACTGTGCCCAGCCCCAAGCCTATATGAGTCGATAACCATCAAATTTAACTAGCTGGCGGCTCACAAACGGGCCATTTCGGTACATATCCCACGAGAAACATTCTCCGAACAAACACCATCAGTGGCACTCGAACCTTCCACCTCTCTGACCCGAGGCGGACACCTTAACCACTGGGACATGGTGACATAATGGGCATGAGGTAATGGGTTATCGATAGCAACACATTTACTATCTGGACAGAATAACTTCAAAATTGCAAGTTAACAACAATTAAGTGAATCTTGATTTGTTATGCCTGTTTTCAGAAATTAGAAGCAATTTAGCAATAAATTCAACCGCCTTTACATCTTGGACTTCTTTTTCCATACATCAAATGGCAGAGATAGCTATTGTCACTATTCTATGTGTTATAAACCATCACAGTTAAAATTTGTGTCATTTAATGGATCATTGAAGGACACAAATCCTATATCATAACAAAATATTTTTATTATATTATTTGGTAAACTTTTAATTCGATTAAATAGTTATCACCCAAAAAAACTCATCATCACAACGTAAACGTGAAAGCCAACAAGAAATAACCTGAATAAGCCAGTTTAATAATTCAGATTGCCTGATTCTTCACCTCTGACTTCATAACGTGATATCATTTTTTTTTAACCAACCAATCAGAATTCGTTATTTTGAATATCTAAACAAGCAAATTGCTGAATTGGAGACAGCTATATTTAAGCACAATAATACACATGTAAAACGAGTTTATTTTTTCAGTAATTTATTTGTACTCATATCCTGTCACGTGCCATTATAAGGTTTTTCAACATAATGACCCACAGGAAGGATTTGTCTACTTTAATATAAGAAAATGAGCACCTAATGGGGACTCGAGCCCGAGACCCTCGATACAGGAAGTCGATGCTCTACCTCTGCACCACCGTCGCCCGCTGATTTCAACAAGTTACTGATCCTATCATACAATTCATTGTGCTGAAGACACAGCACTTGCTTATGTTTGGGGGAAACTAGTCCAGATTTCTGGTCATGAAGGTTATTGCTATATATATAGTCCAGATTTCTGGTCTCAAAGGCTGTTGCTATATTGACTGGCGCCTTCGAGTCCAGAGTCCATTGTGATTTTTACGTTACATTTCTGCGCACAGGTTGACCACCTGACTCCATAAATATGCAATTGAATATGAAATCAAACATACCGATTTGGAGCTTAATCAATCTTTCGTTGTGTGAAGTCTTAAAAGTGTCACTATTGCATGAATATCCATGCAATGACCGAGCTAGGTCACATGGTTCGAAAAGTAGGACATCTCTCAAATTCCCACATTACACTGTGAGTACAGTGTACGCGAATGACCGGAGTTCAATATTTGTGAGCATTTGATACTATACTTCGACTACAATCATTGATCCATATTTTCCTTATTTGATTCTTTTTTTCCCGTACTAAACCAGAAACAAAGGTACATGAACTGTAATATCTATGCCTCTGAATTTATTATTAAATTCCAACTAAACTAAACTTGGAGTTTCAGATTAAAATCTTATTTCCCAAGCATTTTTTTTTTTTTTTTTTTTTTTTTTTTTGAATTGTCATATAACAATCCTTTTATTCAGAGAAACATTACAGTGTCATTTGTAAAATACAAAGTAATTAAGCAAATAAGAGTAGATAAATGATTTTTGGTAGAGTGATATATCCCAATTTTAAGAAATCTTACCTTAAAAAGTAAGAATCCTTTTGAGACATCTCACTTCAATAAATCAAACTTGTATACATAGATGCGACAAGAAAACTTATTCGAAAGAATACAAAAACAAACACGAAATATAATAAGTCATCTGTGATCACATGTATACAGTAGTATATAAATTTATCTTGTTTCAAACGTTAGTTAATACACATACAATAGTTATCTAACATAAAATTCATAAAAAAAAGAGACAATATAGCCAGTTACTCATAATGAACATCATGTCCTTCTATCACGATGTCTTTTTTTTTTATAAATTCATGTTTCTTTTCAAACTTTAGTTCAATACACACGCAATATAGCAAATTTGCTCATACGGGAACCATATCCTTCTATCTCAATGTTTTTTTTAAATTATGGTTTTCATGTTAAGAATCATAACTAACCATCTTTCTTAGTTTCTTTAGCAGCTTTGATGAATTGATCGACTTATCTATTAAAGGTAAAAGACATAAAGCCTCAAATTTGAACAGTGATAAAACGTTAAAAGTTGTTTTCCATCTGTCACTAGCAAAGTAAGCCTTGTAGATACTAAATATAGCTAAGTTTAGAACAATATTTACATCTGTATAGTGAGGCAAATCGTAATAATAACCTAAAATAATGTGCTTTAAAGATAGAACATTCTTTATGTTGCAGGATTCAAATAGTGTTGTAATATTATTCAAAAATGGGTGAATATGCTGACATCTTAGAAAAACATGCTCAATGTCCGCTATAGATTTACAAAAGTCACAAAAGGGTGATTTGGTAATGCGCCATTTAAACAAATTTTCCTTCGTTGCTATGATATTATTTATGAGTTTGTATTTCGTTTGAGAAATTCTATTGTCATATGAACTTCTATTCATTGATGAATAAACTTGTTTCCAATTGATATTACTTTTTCCAAGCTTATTTTGCCAAAACGAATGCATGTAAGAGTATTCCACAACGTTTTGAATGAAGCGTTGGTAGAAGTATTTGTTAGCTTTGTTAAGTAGTAGCGTTTCATATAATCTTTTTGGACTGTTAGTTTTTATTTTTGTATTGTATGAGTCTGAATGCGAAATTTTCCTTTTCCATAACGATGGTATTGCCTTTTTAAGTGTGATAAATTCTGAAATCCAGTTTTGTTTTTCTCTTAATCTTTCAAGGATATGGTGTTCATTGATTCTTCCTGTGTTGTCTACAATGTCATTTACGTATAATATATTTGCATTAATCCAGTTTTTGAAAAACAAAACTTTTCTTCGGTTGTCCTTAATGAATTGATTTCACCATAATAATTGGCGTCGAATTTTGCCGAAAGTTTGCGTATTTTTGTTATTTTCCATGTTCTTATATTCAATACATGTGGACAATATGCTATTGTAAAAATTTGGCAACTTAAATTGGGGTTTTGGTAAACTTTTTAATGAGTTAGGATCAGAGCTAAATATAAGCAATTGAGGAGCGTATTGGTTAAAGTAAAACTCTGGAACAGCCTTCCAGTTCGCGTCAATTGACTGAAACAACAACGTTTTAACCTATTTGATTTGTATCGCTTTTACGTATGCAGTTGTATCTATCATGTTTAAACCACCATTTTCCTTACTGTTTATCAAAATTTTCCTTTTAATTTTTTCACGTTTACCATTCCACAAAAAATTAAAGAACATTGTATCGATTTGTTTAATTATTTCTTTTGGGACGTAGCATGACTGAAACATGTAAGTGAACATAGGTAAAATGAGACTCTTGATCACTTGTATTTTGCCTTGAAATGATATATTTCTTTTATTCCAATTTTTTAAGTTTTTGGAAGCCAAGTCTAATTTTTTGTCCCAATTGAGTTTCTGTCTTTTCATGACATTTGTACAAAAATAAATGCCAAGAGCTTTAACTTGGTCTTGCCATTTTATGTTTCCTGTATCCTTAAAGCTGTCTTTTTAAGGCCCGAGTCCCATCCCTTCGGTTTTTTGACGATTCAATTTTAAACCAGAATGTTTGCCAAAATGTTCAACTATACTTAAAACAGAGCGAACCTCACCCTTTGACCTTACGAAGAGTGTTGTATCATCTGCCAACTGTGTTAGTCTAATGTTTTTATTCGATCCCTTAATGTTTATACCTACAATATCCGTTGAAGCTCTGATGTTAATGGCAAGGATTTCAGCTACGATTATGAATAAAAGAGATGAACAGGGACAGCCCTGACGAATTGAACGAAATAGTGTGAAACTGTCTGATTTCCACCCATTATTGTAAATATTTGATGTAATGTCATGATAAAACGTTTTAATCCAAGTTATAAATGAATCACCAAAGCCAAAGTGTCTCAAACATTTAAAAAGAAAATTCCATTCTACTGTATCAAAAGCCTTTTTAAAGTCCAAAAACAATATAGCTGCATCTTCTTGTAACTCAGTTATATAATCGACTATGTCTTGAATTTGTCTGATGTTGTGGCCTATAAACCGGTTTTTAAGATACCCTTGTTGGTCTTGACTTATGATGGAAGGCAAAACGTGTTTAAGTCTGTTTGCTAAAACACGTGCAGCTATTTTGTAGTCAACATTGAGGAGAGATATTGGTCTACAGTTTTGCAAATCATCAGCATCCCCTTTTTTGAAAAGAAGAGAAATGATACTATGTTTTTGAGAAGTAGAGAGAGTGCCTGTTTTATAAGCATAATTAAGTGAACTGACAATCTAGGCCAGAATGCCTGATAGAATTCTACAGTTAGGACATCGCTACCTGGGCTTTTGTTTTGTTTCATTTCAAAAACTGCTTCTTTGCATTCTTTTGGAGTTAATTTTCCATCACATTTCTTAGAGTTTAATATGCTTAATTTTCGTTCAATCGGGGTATTTGTAAGGTACTTGTCAATATCTGTGTCAGATATGTTGTCTGACCTGTACAATGCTTTATAAAAACGAACAAGCTCTTTCAGAATCTCATTTCTTTCGGTAGTGATAATATCGTTAACCTTAAGTGAATTTATAACCTTATTTGTTTGTCGTGTCTTTTCTAAAGCTAAGAAATATTTTGAATTTTTTTCATGGTGTTCTATCATAAAGCTTCTCGATCGAATCTGAGCATCCTTTGCTTTTTCGTCGTAAATATGCTGTATTTCACTTTCTAAGCTACTGATGCGTTCTTGATTTTTGTCATGATATCTTATCAAAGAGGATAATTCTGCTTCCAATTTTTGAAGTCTGGATTTGTTTAACTTTGCCTTATTTTGTGCATATATAATTGTTTCTGATTTAATTTCATACTTTAAGAATTCCCAAGTTAGTTGAGGATTAACTTTTTGACATTGACAAGAGTTCACTACTTTATCGATTAATATTTGAATTCTCTGTTTATATTGTTCGTTTTGTAGAAGAGAATTGTTAAATTTCCAAAACCCAGGTCCACGAGTGTTTTGAACATGAATTTTCAATGATACAGCCAAATGATCCGTGAACTTGATTTGAGCAGAACGGATATCACATGAATTAACTAGATTTTGAGAATTTTCTGGAATTAACCAAAAGTCAATCCTACTTTTTTCTAGACTATACTTTCTTTTCCAAGTATATTGGCACAACTCTTTATTTTTCACCCTCCATATATCTATAAGATCATATTTACTAACTAGTAATTTCAGTTCGTTTACTGTGTTGGGCGATTTAGTTTTTGATTTCGTAAGTCTATCTTTAGAAGTGAGCGTGTCATTGAAGTCACCAGCAATTAGAATTATTCCTAATGCATGGTTTCCTATCATGGTTGATACTGATTCATAGAAATTGTTCCTTTCTTTTAGATTATTATTTGCATAAATATTAATGACTGTAAAAATGCTGTCACAAAAATGTAAATTTAATAGAAACATTCTTCCATCCTCATCTTTATGTTTATCTATAACAGAAATTTGAAGTATACTTATCATAACGGAACAACCACAACTATTCGATTTACCAAATGTATGATAAAAATTGTAACCAGGAAATTGGCTATTCAGAGACAGAGATAAAGCATCTGTGAAATGTGTTTCCTGTAGAAGCATGATGTCAATGTTTTGCTGCGTTAACCATTGTTTAAAGCGTTCGCGTTTTGACACATCTCTTAAACCTTGAACATTCAAGGTCGCTAAATGTATTCTTTCAACAGCCATGTATGAACTTTTCAAACAGTAAAAATGCAAAGGCTGCGACAGTATCAACTGACTGAACAGCGTTTATATAAAACAACGAGATGTGGTCCATTGTACTGATTGAATAATAGCTATTAGATTATGTAATATGATGTGAACGCCCTTTGACTATTCAAGAGCAGGACTGTTTGAGAATAGAGCCAGGTAACAAACCTGTCTTGATATTCTAGGGCAAAGCACTGAGTAATGTTGATTTTTATTGTCCACATATTGTAAATAAGATATACCGTTAAGCACACTAAATGTACACCTGATAAAAACTGAAGGAAATGGTTTACAAATAGCAATTGTGAGTCGATCTCGGTCCTCAACCAGACGTTTGTTGACCGACAATTGCTATTTTGTTTCACTACTTGCACAGTATGATAGATACTGTACCACATCGAACTAAGGCAACTTAATTCATGAACATAGTAAAATGGATACATCTGTGTGGTTAAATATGATATCGAAGCTTCAAGTGCAGACATAATACATCTTATATAAAAGTTCATAACGATAGAAATAATCCATAATATAAGTTGAAACAAACGTAAACCTTCCAATATACGATGTTTACAATTTAAAAAAAAATTCAGAAAAAAGAACACATAACATTCATACATATGTGACAGATCAGTTGCGATAAGACCTAAAGGTGACCCCTCTACGCTTACCAATGAAAAAAGAAATACCAAACGAGCGTTTTCGCAAGAAGCATGAACATGCGTGTCTATGAACGGGAAAAAGTCTAATGAAGACTGGAGGTACATCTGTTTGGCTACACTAAGGAGTTGAGCACGCCTTTTATCAAAGCAGACGGTATCGCGACCGGTTATTAAGATAACTCGGCATGTTTTTATAGTCCAAGCGACTGGCGTATACATATAAGTATAAAGAAGATATTGCAGAAGCATAATTGACATACATATGTCTCTCAATTTCTGATACACATTATATAAAAAAAAGTTTCTTTCTGAAAGTTTAAAGTATGTGTCAGTTTAATGCTTTACATGTTACTAATATCCATATCTTGTCATATCTATCAAAATAAATCATGACATACATAACATCGATCGTCTTGTTTTCAGCACAATCATTATGTCGTAGTCCGTAATGACGTTCCGTGTTCATTATACATTGTATAACACAGGACATACTGCTCACATAACCAGTCTTCAAGGCGGGAGCTGTTGGGTGATTCATGATGAATTCGTGATTTTTTGGCGTCTTCATTTAAGATTTCCGCGGGTATTGGTGGAGATCGGTTGTTGCCCGCTTTTCGGCTCTTTCCATTATTCGGTGTTTTCTTGGTGAATGTTGTAGTTTTAAGAAAACTGTCAATTTGTGTTTGAGTCGCGCATCTTTGTTTATTTTTCTTTGTCTTAGATTTATTACGGATTGGCGTTGCCGTATGTGAGGCCGTATCGTCCGTGGCCGTTACGTCCTCGTTTTCTGGTGAATCGGTGTCGCGTTCAGGCTCCACGGTCGAAGTGGGATTACCGTGTGACGCAGATTGGGTAGTGTGGTCCTGTTGTGTTGAGATGCACTCACCCTTTCTATGTCCTATACCTTTACAGCTTGTACACATCCAGTCATTGGGACAGCTCGAGATGACATGTCCCTCTTGAAGACATTTATTACAGGTTTTAGTTTGACTTTGGTTTTGGCCTGTATGAAAAGTCCTCCCAGTAAATTGACCAAAGGATATGAACTTTGGGAGGGGCTCTTTCAGGGTACTAGCTATACAGAATCTATCCCCCGTATTGCAGTTTGTTAATCTACCGTTTATTCTCAATTTCTCGCGATTGGTAGAGATAACTTCTAGACTTCTATTGACTAGGGTTCTGGAGATAACATCATCATCTACCGACAGTGGAATATCTTTAACTCGGATGCTTATTGTTACCTCACTGTCTAAGCGTCTTGGGTTGGTGTTTAGTAGATCTATATGTCTTCCTCTTAAGCTTAGACCGGTGGAGAGAAGGGTTATTTTATCGTTCATATTGTCTATGTATATCCTCCACATACCTTTAATTCTGTGTAGCCCGTTTATGTGCGAAGGGTCAACAATCTCTGAAACAGCTTGGTACATCTCTACGTGTGTAAGCCATTGGTCCCTCGTAGAAACTCTGTTTTGGCCAAACAGGGCTGTTTCTACCATGAAAACAACTGGGGGTTCGCCATATTTGTTTTGCCCCCATCTTTGTTTTCATTGTTTTCTTCAGTCGACGTTTGATTTTCTACCTGTTTATCCATATTTGAGCACAAAATATTTTGAATTTAAGTCACAAATACCTTATACTTTCATTTATGAAACTTTAATGACGTGTGTCTGCTTCAGATTGATGAAAAATCTTGGGTTTCTCGAGAGCTTAACGAATCACCTCCTTGGAAGTAATCGCTGGTCCCCCTTATTTGATTCTTTAGTTTTGTTCTTACTCATTTGAAATGATGGATTTACATGTAGATTTAGACTGTTGTGCAACTTTTGATTGCAATGATTGATGTCCAAATGTTGAAAAAAGCTTTGTTCATGGATCATTATTGAGACTATTTCTATATATTGACCGATGCCTTCGAGTCCAGAGTCCATGGTGATTTTTACTTTAGATTTCTGCTCATAGATTTTGACACATAGCGCAGCACAATATAAGTCGGTGTCCAAATGTTGAAAAAAAGCTTTGTTTACGGATCATTATTGAGACTTGGGGGAAACCACCACCTCTTTAATGGCTCTACATAGGCAGTAAGAAAACTTATTGACTTTTTTTTTGAGACATTTTTCATATTGTCGAAAGCACATTATGGTTATCAAATCAATTAAAAAAATGCAAAGTGATGATTTTGATCGCCGATTTCAAACTTGATTTAGACAACTGTTACATATAAATATAGCATGAGGGTATCTTTTTATGTATTCGGTTGTATTGGGCATATTTGGGAGTATTACGGTGTATCGTGCCGACACCCGACATCAGATCGGTACGAATTATTGTTTGTAGAACGTCACAGACAGTGTTAAAAGGAAGTGAATTCTATGAAATTGAAATTATGTATTATCAACTAACAAACTTACCTTTATTATACTGTTAAAGAAGCTGTCATTCCTTTATTCGTATGATTTAGAACGATTTCTATGACAAATGTCACGAAAAGCACAGTTCCGGAATCTATTTTGTACAGATAAGTCCCGCAGAAAAGACCGATGAAACGACGATTTTGATTGGCCAACGAAATTAAAAGTCCAGATGCTAAAAAAAAATAACGGTTGACCGCTAATTGAACGGTCAACCGCTATTTAATAAGGGTATACCCTTATTTTTAACGGTTGACCGCTAAATTTGAGGGTATACCGTGAAAATTAGCGGTATACCGCCATTTTAAATGGAGGTATACCGCCATTTGCAATTTTGGTCTATTCCGTACACCATACCAAACTTCTATCACTATGCCAAGCGGTTAGCGGATATTAATCGGTAACCAATAAATTAGGCTTGCAGAGTACGACGGAATATTCTATTTATACTGACCAATCACATCACAGTTGACACCGGTGTAGTGGAGTGGACAGAGTATATTTCGTGTTGTCTCTGGACCAATCTCCCATGCAGAGTTTACGTCCCCCGGATACTACCTCTGCAACGGGCTCACGCCATCTTTGCCACGAATCGTGGCAAACTCTGTAATATTACGATCCGAACTGTTCTATGCATACAGTTAAGTAAAGAAATGTATAAATAAGACAAAAATACTTTTACTTTATCCATACAGTAGAAATTGAATATGTATTTCACCGATTTTTGCTAGAACTATTTTGAAGCCTTCTTACGCTATTGAAAATCAATCCGCGGAATGTTTACGTCTTTGGTCTCCCGCTCGATGTATAAAACGTCTTGATTATTGGTCAGATTGGATACCAGTGATGTAAACAAACACGAGGCAAAAATTGGGAACGCTGTCTTCACTTTACAACTGTGATTTTTAGAGATTTTGCTACTTGCAAGGATTAACTTCAAATACGTGATATCATTGTCTTTGGAAAAGGCAAAAGCTTCTTAAATGGCACATTCTAATCATCTAAAAGGACGCAGATCTCTTCAAATCGATGTTCTGAAAACTTCCATGAATGTAAGATATCGATGAGTTGGTGCTTTTAAAAAAGTACTTCCAAATAACCCCCAAATAAGCTTCACATGCTATGAAATGAGAGCTGAATGAGTTAAAAAAGAGTTGCAGAGAAGACACAAGTTGAAGGCTGTCAGTGTTTGAAACAAAATGGATATTACGATGATGTGTTCATGGTTTGTGAGGAAAGGCATGAGCATAGAGACAAAGATGAGAGGAAAGAACTATGTTGAATAAACTGCAAGTACCTTTTTCGAACTATGCTTGTGTTTTATTATATATAATAATACATGGTTTACCAGTAACTTTATGATGTATGTATGCTCATACTTTGTGCAAAAGAATAGACAAACCATTAATGATTCTGAAGAAATAAGAAAACTGTACACCCTTGGTTCTCCCCTCTATAAAACTGCAACAGCTGTTTATCTTCGTGGGGGGTAGGGCTTGGGGTGGCGAGGATGAGGGGAAGTGAGGCACGGTTATTTTAAAACGGGTCGATGGATCAAGGCGAATTTAAGCTTGATTTTGTGCACTTTTGGGCATTTTAGTAAAGTGGTAAAACCTCCAACAATAGTGAGAAAAGCATTGGAATAAAGCAAAAAAATGACAGACAGATTGTCAAGTTATATCAAATCCCTTTATCAAACTGATTTCTACCCTTTTCAACATAACAAATGTTATCTTTAGTTGCTTACTATTTGGATAATTTTTACTCTTCATATCTGACAGAATTAGTTGATGCTTCTGTTAAATTTGATTTGAACATAACGTAGCATTTAGTCTATCAATTCAGATGTCCTTATATTTTCTCACAATGCTCCTTCTGAACCAATGAATGCACATACTTTACCATGTCAACAATCTTAATAAGGGACAAGAGACTGGTTAAACATTCCATATTTGATTCATTAAATGCAGAAAAAGAATTTCATTGATTACCATGATAAAAATTTGTAATAAGAAGAGGGACTCAATTACAAAGAGGGCCTTTAGCATAAATCTTTTGGACAAAAGAGTAAGTGGTTAATGATAACCAGATTTTTCTTTAATCGAAATGCTTGCAAAAGCATGAAAATGGGTCACATTTTTGAAGCATTGTTATAACTTGATAGATCATGAATTGTATGTTATTCCAGATATGGTTGCACTGTATAATGAGCAAGTTTAATTAGTTATTATTAACCTCTCTTATGAAAAAAATGATGGAAAGAATTGATAATTGATAGGGTTAAAGGTGGCCAGTAATATGATTCTTTTAGTGTATAGGATGGTCTAAGGTACATAATCTGTGATATTTGTTAAATGAAGAGTAACAATTAAAGTTTAACCATTAAATTTTCATTTCAGATTTTCACTTTACTTTTTCGTATGATTTGAATTTTACATACAGATATCAGCTTTAGTTGAATGAACAATACTCATTAAAATTCCATATAGTTTTTATAACTGCTAAGCAATGTCAGAACAATTATGACAACAGTTTATTTCTAAAGTTTCTTTAATAAATACTTATACCAAATTCACAATAAGTGACTAAATGATGAATGCAGGGAGCATCCCCAGTTATGGTTATAATTGCTACTTAGTTTTCAAACAGTTGCTTGTTAAACAGGAACTTAAATGACAGAGTGTAAGAGTTTCTTATATAATTCAAATGTTCTCTATGAATAATCTTTTAAGACAAGAATATACATGTATTATAATTATCATTACAGCATACAACAATCAAAATCTTTAAAAGACAAGTTCTCATCATGAGAATATTACTGTTTAATGATATGATGATGAAATATTTAATTAACAAATTAGCTGCATTGTTGTTAGTTACACACCTTGACTAGTTGGTACATAATGGTTTGCATTCATTATTTTTCAAGAAAGATGATGTCAGAACAGTGTTCATAAAAGTTGACAGCCTTTCAACCATAAATATTATTTGCTGTATAAAATGGAAAAGTAACTAAAGCAAAATTACTCAACCAAATACAGTTTCACCTGAGGATCACCAAACAAATAGAAACAGTGTCCATCATGTGCATTATTAAAGTATGATTGAAGAATATGGTGTAGGTGAAGAGATAAGATAGGAACTTTCTTATCAGTAAAACTAGGTAATGAAAAGCTGAGTTTGATCTGAATAAAATAACGCTTGGATCTGTTTGATGAGTTAGATCTGGTTAATAATTCATTTCTTCGTTCTAATGTCTCAAATGAGTACCCACAACATAGGATTTAAAGAATCAATAATTGCTGAATATGCCTTTTATCTGGACATCTGCTTCACCCATTCCTCCATGTAAAATTTGTGACTTGATTAATTTGAAAGCAAAAGCATATGTTAGAAAATGGTTTTAAAGCAACTAACTCAGAGAGATGTGTTTTGAGTGTAATAAACATTAATAATTTGATATGAAAAGGACAATCTCACAGATTGGGATCATTAACTTTTAAGAAAAAATTGTCTTCTACATTTGAAATGACAACATATTTTCTAAAGTAATATAAGACTAGATTATTGACAGCTTTCTAACCCCAAGCATAATTATTTAGAAAAGATAAAAATCATTTATTTTGCAGATATCACAAACCATTTAAACTGGTGTTTCTCTAAACAACAATCTAAAGTAAAAAGACATTTAACCTGGAGTATTGTTGGTAGGCAACATTTCTTTATATATAAACGCAATATACAAGTGGGTTAAGGGGTCGAGGAGGGGGACTCCTTGGTCTAGTTGTTAGAGTACAATACTTGAAATCGCATTGCCCCTCTCTGTATGGGTTTAAAGTCTGGTGAACGCATTTTGCTTTTCAAGTGAGAAAGTCCTCCCGCCTGACTGTTATGCCTATTGTTTCAACTAACTTGCTCAGTCCCTATAGGCAGTTGAGTATGGAATCTTTATCCATTATTAAGAGTCAGGCATAGCAACACTATTGAAATTATGTTGATACAAAGAAAAAATCCCATATAGATAAAAAAGAAATATGCTGTCATGCTGAAATATTGTTGAAAGGGGTTAAACCCATATAAATGAACACACAAACAACTGTGTTAACCTTGGATCATTTTCCATGATTGAGTTTTGGTTATTCCAAGAATGATTAAATGATTTTCTGTCTGAAGCTAGTAAGATTGATTAAATGTTTTGGGTTTTTTCAGTATGCCCTGGCCTATTTCTGTCTGAAGCTTGTCAATTACTCATTCTTCTTCTGGTTACCGTATTATCTGCATGCATCATTTGGCTGGTCCGAATCCACTGCAGACAAGATTTCCATTTGGTATGATATAGGCGGAATAGTAGGTACATAGGATATGGCATTGTTTTGTGTTTTCATTTTGTTTTATATCCTTTTTTTTCATTATACATTGGCAGCATACAACAGTTTAAATGTGAGAAATTGCTTGTCATTTTGTCACACTGTTTTAAGAATATGTTTCTTAATGATTCATAATGCTTCCTTATATTCTTTTTTTTACTTTCGTGATGGATTTTAACAAATTACTTATTTTTCATGAACTAAATGCATTTTAGCCTATAAATAAAATGGTATGAAATAAACAGAAATGTACACATACTAAATGTCTATCTTACCTTTCAGGTAGAACTATAGCAGGGGTAGTCTCCGTAAGTTTATTTATACTTTTCAATTTGTTTTCTGTTTATCTCTTTTGAAAAATCAACTCTAAAAGTCTAACATATATAAGGGAATTGTAAACTAGGAAATTTGATATGGTTAGGCTTGAATGAGTATATGGTGTCAAGATATTTCAGAGCCCTAGTCTAATAAGAATGAAGAGTCCTGCTAGGTCCAGTGATTAATGTTAAGTGGTTAAGCCCAACTGACACCTCTGGCTTCGTGGGAGTGACCTTTCACCCCTATTCCTCACATAAACTTTAACTGGTTCAACTTGAAAGCTATAACAGATTACATTTCATAGGTATAAAAACAAAAATACTGTTTTGAAGTAATGTGTTAAATCTTACATTCATTGATATTGTTATTTCAAAAAAGAAATATTAGCCCACCTTTTGAAAGTATTGTTTAAGATATTGGAACCATAAGTTTTGCTCAACCAGAGAATGTCTGCTTTAAATATTTAAGAGCATTTCTGTAAGCTCCTTTTAAACTTAGTATTTACTTGTATGACTTATATGATGTACATGTAACTTATTTCTATAGGATTGGTTCCAACTGAGGTCTATAGTTGTGGTCCCCGTGCTTATTCTGTCCATTCCATCTCTACTAGGATACAGCAGTAAGTGCTGGTTAAATTTTGTCTGTTACTTCTTTTTTATTCCTCAAAAAGTTTGATTGAAACAACTCTTTAATGTAGTTTACGGACAATGGTAATGGAAATTTGGTTGATGTTAAAAATCTAATCAAGAAATATATCATTTTGAAAAGCATATTGTTGAGCTTAAATGTTTTACTTTTAAAAAATGTCTAAGTAAAGGCAGTTTTTGTTTAATTCATAAAATAAGTATTGATTATTTTTTCTCCTTTCTAATGCCGGGTACATATGATACGGTCAACACCTAAGAGGTACTTTGTGACAAAGGTAGAATTTGCTAATGCTTAACATATATCTGTAACAATCATTCAATTGTCACGAATCATTCTTGCTTTTTTTCTTATCTCTCTAAAAGATTGTTTTAATGTCATCTGCTAGTTCCATATAACACTTTAGATAGTTTATTGTCCTTATATGTTTATATCCTGAAGATGTCAATGAGTTAGAATATTTATATTTTCAGATTCCCCAAATGATCTCACAAGGAATGCAGTGCTCATGACCATCACAGGATATTTTATTGGGGGAGTGGCAAACTTGATAAGCGCAGCCATATCGGCAGATTTAGGTATATATAGTTGTAGCCCTAGTTTTGTGGAAGTATATGTGATATTATAATACAAAAAACATCCAGTTTATATTTTATAAAGAAAAATTACTTAAATGTACCTATTTACACCTCTCTATACCCAATGTCAATTTGTAGTACACTTTGGAGAAAAAGGGGTACTTTGAAGTTGTATCGACATCAGACTTTCTTTCTAATTCAGGTGTCACATTTTCTTATGTTTACTATCATGCAGGTAAACAAGGTCCAATGCAAGGAAACAAACAGGTATTACCCATATTGGCGTACCATTTTGATAAGATATTTAATATCCTTTTGTTAACTATCATGACAGGTAAACAAGGTCCAATACAGGGAAACAAACAGGCGCTTGCCACTGTCACCGGCATTGTGGATGGGACAGGTAGCGTGGGTGCGGCCCTTGGACAGGTAAAAACAGAGTTTAATTGTGGCTTTACACAACTTCAAACCCCTTATTCCATCAAAATCTGATGCCTGTGGTGAAGAAGTATTTTAAAACCAATATAACAAATGGATAAAATGCTCAAATGGAGTAATTTGTCCTGGTCACAAATTCAAAATGGTTTCTTAAAAACACCATGAAATATATGTTGTATTTCATAGTTTATAAGAGTTGTATGTAAGTGCTATCAGTTTGCATAAGTTATAAATTCCATCATGCACAAATGCGCTGAACGGACATGTATCTCAATTGGTTAACCAAAAAATTGTACTATCCATGATAAATGTTATTTCCTTGCCAGTGCTTGACACATTCGTGTTTGAGTTGTCTCTGATATGGTTCCTTACATTGAGGTCAATATGCATAACATGAATGAATAGTTTCTATTGGAGTACAATAACTATGTGGTGTAGAGGTCTCTTGTTTTGTGGGTCCTGGGTTTGAATCCCTTTTATGCAAACTGAAAATTTCTAGGGCTTACCCACAAATAATTGGCGCGAGTACTGGTTTAGTATCCAGGAAGTAGTCATCAAGAGTGGATTTAAGCTTTCTTCACAATCACAATTAATAAAGATCGTGGTGTTTTATTAATTAACTGTATTGGTAAATTTTCTTTTGATTGTTTAAGAAAGATTGTTGAAGAATGTTACTTTGAAACTTGAATTTGTAAGTTTCATTTTGCCTGTGTAAACAATGTTTTAACGTTAAATATGATTTCTACTTTCAGACAGTTTTAACCATGCATCCTGCCCACGTTTTTCCGAGAGGTCCCCTTATTTATCAGCAAGGTGAAGCAGTGTTCCCGGAGATACATATACAACTGGTATTGTGGGATACATCTGAAGAATACCCAAGAATCCGAGGGTTTGGTAAACTCGGACATTGAAGATCATTCTATAGAGGACCCCTATCGGGACTAAATATAGTGAATTGGCTCTTAACCCTAACAGTGCTGGAACCTACTTCATGCTTTTGCAAACAGGTTAGATCCAGGCCAGCCGCCAAGTAAATTGGCGGCTAGCCTGTGATCTTACCTGTTTTTAACTCTGGGTATCTTTCCTCATCCAAATTAAGTAAATATTTAAAGTTTTGGAAAGCAGACGACACACAAATCTATTTTTGGAAAATTACTCAGCACTATAAGGGTTGTTTTTTAAATTTCAAAGCTAATATTGTTTCTTAAAAAAAAGGATTTTGTTTTTAAAGTTGAAGCTATGAGATAGGGTCCTGCGTGACCCAGTGATTATGGTGTAGGACTTGTGACATAGGGTACTGGGTTTAATCCTCTCCAGGGACACTTGGTATTTTGTGGGAATGTCCTTGGGTAAGACACTGCAGAACCCTAGCCTACTACTTATGAAACTCAAAAATCTTTTTAATGTGAAAGAATTGACTTATAGGGTTTTAATTTACACTTAGGAAATTATTAACTTAATGGTATAATGGGTTCTTTATTTAGTTTAACCGATGTTTTAATGAGGGTTTCATGTTTGAAATTTTGTCAAAGGTTTTATTTATAGGTGTTTCATCCAATTCATCCATGTCTATTTACTTTTATACAGCTGTTGTTAATAACCTTTGTATCAAAGGAAAAAAATTCGCTTGAATCAAGCATTGTTGTCTTTTGGTTTGGCACAATGGTTTCTACTCAGCTTTCATTTTAAGATGTTGCTTTCAGTTCTTTACAATCACATTTGTGGGTCATTTCATTTCAGATATATCACAAACTGTTTTATGGTTCAATGGTTTTAATTCATTGTCAGAGTCAGTTATTTATAAGAAATTATAAAATAATGGATGATTTAAAGATTGGTTGATGTGCATTATTTTATGAAATGCTGGTGTTGCTAATAGCATAATGATATATCAGGTTTCTATGCAATACTATAGTAAATGTTTCACTTATGTGTAGTAAATGTTTCACTTATGTGAAGGATTAACTACAGTATTGCATTGAACACTCAAATTGTTGTTTAGAATTACTTTTGATTTTATAGCTTCATAATAAATCATGATTATTTTTGATTCATTTTTAATAATTCTTGTGTTTCCTTTTTCATTGTACTGTATATTTTTAATGATTTCTTTTAAATAAGCTTTGTTTTACAAGATATGTTTTGTCTTTTGGGTAACATTGCCATAAATGTATGACTTCAGGCTTTGTGTCGAATTTCCTTTTCAAATTGTATTGAAACCATTGTGGCAAACAGAGAAAGTGCTTTTCATGAGTTGTTTCTCCTTTTGCTGGAACAGTTTCTGAAGCTTCTTAAGCTATAGGTGTTATAATGATTATCATACTTATGAAGTATAATGTGTACTTATAGGCAATGACTGTACATTCTTTATTAAATCATAGATAAAGAAGGGAACATTTTGTATGTCATATTAGTGATTTGCAATATAGTATGATTATCTGTGATAATATGTGTATATGTACTCCTTTTGTTCATTGCAATGCATTGTTTGTACATGTATATGCATTCCTTTTGTCCATTACAAGGCAATGTTTGTACATCATCCTGTTTACTCTTTGCAAATCATTGTTTGTAAATACATGTATATCGCTTTTATTCTATTAGTTATAGTGCATTGCGTGAACATGCATTCTTTTTGTTCATCTGAAAGCATTATTTGTTCATGCACTGCTTTTGTTCATTGCAAGACATTGTACATGCATTCTTTTATTCATTCGAAAGTATTGTTTGTACATGCATTCCTTTGTTTATCCAAAAGCATTGTTTGTACATGCATTCCTTTGTTTATCCAAAAGCATTGTTTGTACATGCATTCCTTTGTTTATCCAAAAGCATTGTTTGTACATGCATTCATTTTGTTCATTGCAAAGCATTGTTTGTACATGCATTTCTTTTTGTTCATCCAAAAGCATTGTTTGTACATATAATGTTTTTGTTCTATTTGTTACAATGCATTGTGTGTACATGCATTCCTTCTGTTCATTTCAAATCACTGTTTTACAAGCATTCCTATAGAACATAGCAAGGCATTGGTTGCACAGTATGATACTACTAGAATGACATGCATACTTTGAAATGTTGAGGATACAAAGTAAGATTAAAGCAAGTTATCCATAAAAATGAAGAAATAGCCTATGGAGGGTTCAGTGCAAGACTATAGTAAGTGCTTCATTTTTATGAAGCACTTACTATAGTCTTACATTGAACCCTTGTTATGAGCTAGTTTACCTTCTGTTACTATGCTTTCTTTAGGCCTTTTGCTTCATATGGGCCAATATATGAAAGTACCGGGATGAGGATATAGACAAAACCATAATTTTTCCAAAAAAGCTTTATTCTCTGACACCTGGCCCTAATGCGGGTATGCATGGGCCAGGCCTCCAGGCTACCTGAACCTTGACATCGCATTTTTTATTGATCGGTATTTGAACGTAAAAGCAGATAGGTAAAAACATTATGTTTGCTGTACTTAATTAGGTAAAAATTGATGTTAAGGTGGAATACCCATAACCTGCAATTTTGAAAATCATTCTTTTGTTGATTACTTCAATTGTACCCACATTATAGAGTTGAACAAACAGGTGTTGATATATCGTATATATAAACACACTACATGGACCTTTCTAAATGTCAAGACCGATCTTAAAGCAGATCCATGAAATACTGTTAATGTAATATTGTAGTTTTATTGTAAAATCTCCAATGTTGTAAACATAATTATCATTTTTCATTTATCAGTACAGTTATAGATGAGTTACACCATTTCTTGATCCCTTTCTCCATAACGCCTCATTTAACTCACAGGTACCAGAAAGAACAAAACGCACCTATTAAAATAAATTGTGTATTGTACTATACAAGTATATAATTATACATTTTGTGTTGTACTATGACTAGTATATAATTATACATTTTGTATTGTACTTTATGAGTATAAAGTTATACATTTTGTATTGTACTATTACGAGTATATAATTTTACATTTTGTGTTGTACTATTACGAGTATATAGTTATACCCTTTGTATTGTACTTTATGAGTATATAGTTATACATTTTGTATTGTACTATTACGAGTATATAATTATACATTTTGTGTTGTACTATTACGAGTATATAATTATACATTTTGTGTTGTACTATTACGAGTATATGATTATACATTTTGTATTGTACTTTATGAGTATATAGTTATACATTTTGTGTTGTACTATTATGAGTATATAATTATACAATTTGTATTGTACTATTACGAGTATATAGTTATACATTTTGTATTGTACTTTATGAGTATATAGTTATACATTTTGTGTTGTACTATTATGAGTATATAAGTATACAATTTGTATTGTACTTTATGAGTATATAGTTATAAATTTTGTATTGTACTTTATGAGTATATAGTTGTACATTTTGTGATGTACTATTACGAGAACATAATTATACAATTTGTATTGTACTTTATGAGTATATAGTTATACATTTTGTATTGTACTTTACGAGTATATATTTATACATTTCTTTTCAATTACTGGTACATGTACCTGTAATTTTACTGCAACTGACATAGAGGATTTTAGACTCATTTGCTACACGAGAAGATATTGCTCATTATGAGGGATTTGCACTTTATTCTATATAACCCTTGGAATGCTGGGGTAATTTGCTGGAAATAGATTTTTGTATCGTCTGCTTTCCAAACTTTACATATCTGCTTAATTCTAGTGACGAAAGCTACTAAGAGTAGAACACATGTTAGATCACAGGCCAGCTGCTAATTTACTTGGCGGGTGGCCTGTGATCTTACCTGTTTGCATAGGCATGAAGTCGGATAGCAGTTTAAGGTTTAAGGAAATTGTAACTCATCATTTTTTTCCTCATCAGTTGCATCTTTGTATATAATTCATTCTATAGATATGCTGTAAGCTGAAATCATATCATTTGTAAATATGTAGATTTGTGATATAGTAATTGTAGTTGTTATTGAAGACGGTAACATTTTACTTAATATGGTAACCTTTTAATTAATATGGTAACCTTTTACTTAATATGGTAACCTTTTACTTAATATGGTAACCCTTTACTTAACCCATTATCAAACAATAACCACAACTGACCAGTTTGGTGCAGACTATTCTATGAAAAAACCAATTATCAAACATTAACAACATCTGACCAGTTTGTTGCAGACTACTCTGGAAAAAACCCATTATCAAACAATAAAAAAAATTAACCAGTTTGTTACAGACTTCTCTTGAAAACAATTGTGGGAAAAAGGGAAATTGCTCATGATGAGCAATTTCTCCTTTTCCCAAAATGTTTTCTGCCATATCAGAAGATTGTTTTTCAAATATATCACATTTTGAGATGTCGTCTGCAAACGCTTTCAATTTGGGGCAGCCGAAAACTTTATGTTTGGAAAAGGGTTAATAATACCCTTTTGATTTACCTACACTGCACCAGATGACTAACAAATCAAATTTTACATATGGTGCTGTAAACAATTTTAACAAAAGAAGAACATATAAAAATTAAATGCTTGTAATGAAATCTTAACATTTATCAAAAATGAGTTGTATAAATCAAATTAAGATAACTTTATCGCTGAATCCATCTTTAACAACATAACAATAACATTATGATATCGGAGTAAATAGAGTGTGCCGTAGCTGCAGGGAACCCCTTGTACAGCTGTACTGTTTATATGAATATAGTACATTACACAATTGTTTTTTGTGTTACTGGTACCTGTGGTTCTTGGAGTCGTGTTTTGTATATGTAGATTTTTAGGCCAGTTATTTAACATGTATGTTATATGTGTTTTATTTGTATTGTAGTAAACATCATGTTATGTGTATCTCTCTTGACATTTATCTTATACAGCCATCTCTTTTTTTTCTATTACCGATATGTACTACATATACATGGAAGTGCATGAACCTTTAAACTGCTGGCTCGTTTTTTTTTATCAATTACATGTAGAAGTTCTTTTTCTATTGTACAATAAATGAATTACCTGCTGATGGACCCAACCTCACATAGTTTGATTTCCGATGGGTTATTGAATATGTTTGCTAAGGCATTAATAAGTGTGTTGAACTGTGTTTGTACACAAGGCATGCTCCCCATCAATCATTTACCAAATGATGATTTTTCTTATCCCAGGTGGAAACGTTTACAGATAACAACAATTTGTCAAAATAAAATGACAAAATACTTCTTCATAGCATGAGACTGATTTAGTTAGAAAAGTGTCTGTGATATATATTTCATTTTGTCCAACATTTCATTTAAAAATTTGTCTTTCAATCTAAAAATGTGTTAAAGGGTCACACCAAAACCCTAATAATTAGGTTTTTGGTTAAAATATATGTTAGCATTGTTTTCGTAGAAATAATTTCGTATAAATGTACTTTTAACATCACTTAATTATACGAATAATCAAAACCTGTCTTTGTGTTGTTTGTTTGTTTGTCCTTCAAAAAAGAATGCTCCTTCCTGCATGATACTTGTTTGGAAAAAAACAAAAATCATTGTTTTGTCAAAAATGCGAACATTATGGAGGCAAGACGTTTTCGGTCTTGCAGCAGACGTGTTTCAAACAGAATCAATCGGATAAAGTGAGAAATCTTTCCTTACATAATTCTCCATTTTGAAAAAAGATACTGAAAACAACAATGGAACTTGCTGCAGACACATTTTTAGAAAGCATTTTGAGATCTGATTGTCAGCTGGTCAGCAGAGAAAAATCTGCAGAATATATCTTTGCCTGATTTAGGCTACATAGGGGTTTATTCATATCAACAGTTTGATTAAGTTTTATCTTATTTATTTTACATCGATTGTGAAACAAGTTCGTACAACTTAGATAAATCACTCTCGATTCTGCTTCCTGGATACATAACCAGTACTCTCTCCCAATGCGGATTAATGAAGGGTCGCAAGGCAACGCACGGCCAATGTATCCAGAAGCCGATGCTCTTCCCCTGGGTATCGTTTTACTTAACAGTTTATGCTTAATATTTATGTAAATTAAAAACAACATTCAGTCTTATTTCAATGTTGGGCCAAGCAACTTTGCTAAGTAACACATCATTGGAAACGTCTCTCCGAGGCGCTTCAAATGACGTATCACATTGCAATAATGTATGATCTTTTAAGATACTGTAAATGCTTGTCAGTTTTGACTTGCAAAAATATTTTCCTTAAAGACATACGCGCTCAAATGAAGTTTAAATAAGAAGTCTTTGAAATTTGGCAGAAATGTAGATTAAACCTTTACAAATACCATGGCAAATTAAAAAAAAGTACCTTACCATACTAAAATTTTTACTAGAAGGTCTAGAAAATATGTATCTTAGGCATATTTCGGCCATTTTGAGTGGTCAATCTCTGAGAATTTCTATTATTGTTTGTATATCAGTTATTTTACACAAATAAAGGTTTTTACTATTTTTAGACTAATAGTTTAGTTATATTGCACTAATGAAGGAATAAAACTAGTGAAAATGAAAATTATATGCACTTTCAGTGAATTTTTATTCAATAATGTAAGGTGGTTCGATAAATGCGCAAACAGAGAAATTGTCCATTTTCGGCATATTTTGTGTAAAAAAAATGATATTTTGGAAAAAGTATCAATAAGAAATACTTCAAAATTGGTATACATGTAGTTTATCATAAACTGAATGTAAATATACAAAAAAATTGATAGGTCACCATGCATCTAACAAAACTACAGCACAAAAAAGACCCACTCTCCACCCACTTTTTTCGCCGTCTATCGGATCGTTTTCAAGCTCAGAAAGATTGTTTTCCGTCTCATTTATGTTGGATGATCGACTTTCGGATAAAATGTTCAACCTGGAGTGCTTCCCTTCCTTTATAAACCTCCCTTTCCATCGTCTTTTCATTTTTTTCTGGTGATTTTGTTACGAAAATTTGCTTTTTTTTCCAAACCGAAAGTTAGAGAAAAATGCTAAGGGGAGTAACCCATAGTGAAAAATACCGTATAAATTTTTGACAGAGTGACTGTTCTTGGTTTTAGACGCTAGGTGCCGCATGAATTGCGCGAGTATGTCTTTAAGTTGTTTAGTAAACCAGTACCTCTGGACCACTGCCCTCCACGACCGCAGAGACATAAATAACACATTATATGTGTCTCTGATATCAGGGATAAAACAAAACTGATTGCCTGAGTAATAACGATACCATAACGATTGGAAAGTCGGTTTCAGACATAACAGTTTTTATTGAATGTTCAAATAATTCATCCACAAGCCAGGACAGGACAGGAAGAAGTGAATTAAAACCATAATACAGTGTTGAGTGAATAAGGACATTTATTGCAAAATGTCATAACAAATATTACACTTCTTAAGAGTGTTATCTCAGAACAAAATCATATTCACTTGTAAGAGTGTCGTAAAGACAACTCAACTAAATTTACACTTCTACTGACTGGGTGGCCAAACAAACTTAGGCAAACCATGCAAAGATCAATTTACATAAAGATGTTCTAAGAGTTGTACCTAACAGGAATAGCAGACTCAACCTCAATAAAGGAGGATGGAATGGGAGGAGGTGGTATATATTTAGCTACGCTGAATTTTGCTGAATTTAACTACGCAGTTAACCAAAGAAGGAGGCTTGTGGTTTGCTAAAAGCGGCATAGTCACACGCTTCCCTCTCATTGGTCAGATTATAGTAAACAAGAACGTCATTGGTCAGATTAATAAAAACAAGTTTACTCCATTTAGTAGTAGTAGCTATTATTTAACCGAACAAGCTTTTCCATTCCATAAATTATTTTATGTGTGCATAAAATATTATTTATTGAATGTTCAAATAATTCATCCACAAGCCAGGACAGGACAGGAAGAAGTGAATTAAAACCATAATACAGTGTTGAGTGAATAAGGACATTTATTGCAAAATGTCATAACAAATATTACACTTCTTAAGAGTGTTATCTCAGAACAAAATCATATTCACTTGTAAGAGTGTCGTAAAGACAACTCAACTAAATTTACACTTCTACTGACTGGGTGGCCAAACAAACCGCCAAACGTACGGAGTACACCGCCGCACAGTAAGGACTGTCTAAAGCTTGTGGAGCGAAATTATCCTTCAAAAATTGTTACTATTTCCAGCATCCACAAGGAGCTGTTAAAGAAATGCAAGAAGAAAAAAGAAACTAACTATAACTAGTCATGCAATTTCTAACAAACAAAATCAATCTTAAAAAGATAAAAATATTGAATTAGAGTACTTGTGCAGAAATGTCATCTTGTATTGATAGGAAAAGACACCCCATCAATCTAGGAATAACTTTCTCACAAACATTAGCATTTGTTGTATTCCAGAGTTATTACTGTGAAACAGACAGTATATGCATCTAATTGGAGGTGATAACAATAGAATCAAACTTAGCATAAATGAACTAATAAACAATACTTTAAAGCAAAGTTGTACAAAATATGATCAAGTTTAAAGACTACACAATCTAAATACCTAATCAATCATTGGATCTCTGCTTTGTCACAGTAGATACAACTAGTGACAGGAATTCAGATTACCTAAATTACTGTCTTGCTCAAGACAGTGTATCATGATCAGACATTATTGCAATCTGGTAAAGCATCGTGATCACAGGAGATGTGCTTCCAATTGACTGAAGAATCATTCATTGCAGTAGATGAAACACCTTCCACATAATATGCTTTAACAACTTTTCCAAGCACACCAAGACTGCCCTCTGCTTTATCACAGTAGGGAAATCCTGACATACTTTAACGTCTTAAATACAAGTATATTTCTGTAAGAAATAATTCCTCCGCTTTGTCACGGTAGGGATATAACAACAAAATAGATGGATGACAAACAGTCCCCTCTGTTATAACAGTAGGATATGAATAACAAATGTAACATATGCAATATTTATAACAGCAGGAAATGGCACACCCATATAGGAAAGAGGCTTGGAATTGTGTATGTTTCTGGTTTCAGTTTGGGAGAGGCATAGGACGAGGGCGAATGTACTTTAGATATGCATTAGATTTCCAGCGACCAAGTCGCTGAATGTGATCCACTGGCATGTCACACATGTGAGCATGAGTGGCTCCCCCTATGCGTAAGGAATGTGCTGTGAAATTGATGGGATCCAGATTACACCTTACTACGCATTTACGCAGGATAATGCGAAAATCTGAAGTAGTAACAGGATTACCTGATTGATGTTGAAATAAAGGACCCCAATTGGTAGATGACAGCTTAAAATATTTTACTAAAGCCCTGACTGGACAAAGAAGCTTTCGCGGCTGATGTTTTAAAGGAATCAAAGCTGACCGCCCTGCAGAATGTTTGTAATTTTTCATTTCGATTATTATGTCAGTAACTTTGGACCGATACGAGTTAATTTGCACTGAAGATTTTTGCAGTAAATTTCTATGCCCAAATTTTGATAAAGCTATCTCTCCCACTCTGAAGAGGCCAAAGAATGCCACAAGAATCATGGATGTATACAAGGTGATGTCGTAGTCAGAGGGACACTCTGCACGTAGCGCGCCAATGATTTTTTCAAGATGGCAAGAGGTAAAAGGCAGTCGTTTGTCTCCTGTTTGACCCCGGCGGAGGCCATGCAGAAGCTTTTTTACAACAAAAGCCTCAGACGGATTTGTCAAGTTTTGTATCTTGTGGATGTAGGCTATTGCAGACACAAAAGATGTTACTGTAGAAGCTTGTAAGCCACGATGTTGACATGAAACTATAAATTGACTCAAACGAGATACCGATACAGGTAGCACTCTTTCATTTGAATAGTAAAGATTATGAAATGCCATGTATTGTTTCCATGCATTTTTGTAGCTTACAAATGTCGAAGGTGCCAGTGAGTTATTTAACAAATTGAAAACACAATAATTCAAGGAACGAGTATTAGGTGTGGAGGAACTGGTGTAGCTTCTACATCCATGTCTTTTGCCAGTTGACGGAACTTTGCAACCTGCAGGCGAGAAAGGAGATCGGGTAAAATGTTACGTTTGCCCTCAACATGTTTGTCTGAGTAATAACGATACCATAACGATTGGAAAGTCGGTTTCAGACATAACAGTTTTTATTACGATCCCGAATACGCAATGAAACTAAAATAATCTCAATACCCACACCCTACAGGGTCTTCCCTAGGATTTTTTTTCAGGCGCTGGGTTTTTTATGTCTGAGGAGGGGTGTTCGGCATGATAACGGGTACACCCTCCCTTCTTTTTAAAGGCACATGAAAGGAGATAAATGCTATATAAAACTATATTAATTGGTAAACTTTTGGTCAGATTCAAATAGTTATCAACAAACAAAAAACCATCAGCACAACTTAAACTCGAAAGCCAACAAGAATTAACCCAGATTAACCAGTTTAATTGTGTGATTCTTCACCCCTGACCTTGACAGTTGATTCACAAATGTTTGAACTGACCAAACAAAATTGGTTATTTCGAATAAGTAAACAAACAAATTGTTGATAAACATGATTGAATTCGAGACTACTATGTTTCAAGCACAAAATAACTTATTTTAAATGAGTCTATTTAATACGGTCTCAACGCATTCCTAAACTAATTCTCATGACTTTTATGAACATAATAAAAGAACTCGATTTTTTTCAGCAATTTATTTGTACTCCTCTCCTTTGGTGTGCCTTTAAATATGCATCTCAAAATGGCAAGTTTCTAGGTACAATTTAAGATACGTAAATCACTGTTTTAAATCAAATCAAATGATATCAAAGAATGTCAGTTCTAAGCAAGTAGACTTCCTGTGGGAGTAATTTAAAGAGCTGTACTGGGGGAATGGTAAATTTGAAAGTCAGGCGCTGGGGCCCAGTAACGCTTAAAAGGTCTGGGGAAGACACTGCCCTACATAGCCTGGGGTCCAGGCCCGTAGGTATTCCCCGAGCTTCATACCCCGCACTGGGGGGGAGGGGGCTACCTTCCGCGGCCTAATGTTTACTACCATTCAACCTATTACCAAACAATAACGACATTTGACCAGTCTGTTGCAGACGACTCTGGAAAACATTTTTTGGAACAGGAGAAATTGCAATTTCTCCTTTTTTCCCGCAATGTTTTCTGTCCCTTCAGAAGATTGTTTTTCATTTTAATCACATTTCGAAATTTCGTCTGCAAACTCTTTCAATTTGGGACAGTCGAAAATTTGTAGTTTGGTAAAGGGTTAACAAAATGTTACTGGTCTGAATTGAAAGCAAATATAGAAAACAAAAGTAGCAAGCCAGATGGTTTTCTTCCGGTTTTCGGTAGAACCATGGACACAAGTAGTGATATTGATATTTGGTATCAATTTCATCATAAAGAGACTCTCCCAGAGATGTGTGTTTTGAGGGTAATAAACATTAAAAATTTGATATTCATAATCCTTGTCACTAAACCAAAGATCGTTTCCAGTGTCTTAACCTGTAAGTTGCTAAGACTCCATGCTTTCGTTAATTAATGTGAACTGAGCATTCGCACCTGTCTGCTCTTCTTTGGGAAAGCCAGTTTATAAATTAACGGGGAAATTCTTTCTCACACACTTTGAAAGGTTTTCCACCCATGATGTTGCAACTCTCGTGAAGTCGAAAAATCAGAAAAAGTGTAAAGTAATAAATATTAAAGATTAAACAGAACAAATGCCATTTTAAAATTAAGTTTCATTCTAAAAACATATTTCCGGGATTGGAATGTTTTAGTTGATGATTCGTCGTTTTTCCCATCTTCCTGGGCCGACATTTTTCTAAATTTGTCCGTGAAACTAAAACAAAAAAAGAAGTGGCCTTACTTATATACACATGTGTATTAGGGTCCCGAGCACGTGTTGCATGGAATTCGCATGTGGACGAGTGTGTCTAAAACGTTCATATCAAATGAATGGAATTAGATATGTGTTTAGTGATTCGTAAATGATTGAAAAAAATCACTTCAGTGCGTGTTCATAAAGTATTCAAATGAGGGAATTCATTAAATGTTAAGTGATGAATAAATAAGTTTATTCAGTTATATGGTTTTTACATCGCGTCAACATTATTTCAATTATGTTGTAATGTCCGACTCAAAAACATCGTTGCCTTTTAAAGGCCTTATGCAAATTAGAATATTTGGAAATATGTGCTATAATTCCTCTATTTTTCCTATCCTTCTGAGCCGACATTTTTTCTAAAATTGTCCGAGAAACTAAAATACAAAAGAAGTGGCCTTACTTATGTACACGTGTGTATTCGGGTCCCGAGCACGTGTTGCTAGCACTTTACGTGTAGACGAGTGTACCTAAAAAGTTCATATTAAAAAGTAAATCGGTGCTTCTAGGTGTGTTCATTTGAATGGAATTAAATATATGTTTATTGTTTCGTAAATGATTGCGTGTGAATAAAGCGTTAAAATAAGGAAATTAATTATTTGTTAAGTGATTCATAATTAAGTTCATTCAATTATATGGATTTTACATTGCGTCAACATTATTTCAATGATGTTGTGATGCCCGACTCATAATGATGGAGGAAAACCACATACATAACTGCTCATAAGGGCTGGTCAATCCGGATAGAAACATCGGCATTCCGTAAGTCATTTGGGAGACTGTCTCCCACAAATTCTGTCACCGGAATGCGTAGTTTAAAGATGTAGAAAAAATCATGTCTGTGTGTGTGCATAGAGTGTTCAAATGAATGGAATTGGTGTGTTTAGTGATTCGTGATTAAAGAAATCTTAATATGTGCATAAAATATTCGAGTGAATGGAATCGATTATGTGTTAAGTGATTAGTGATTACAGAAAGTATTTGGGATCCGAAAATACTTCACATACCTTACAGATGAATGAAAGAAAAGAAAAAAAGTAAGTGTACAAATGCATGCATATTTTATTTATGGTTCAACGGTGTTACATTCCTTTTAGTTTTGACAATCAACCGTTGTAAGTGAACATAGGTTTGTTTTAGGATATTGAAATGATTTTTACTTTCTCTAAGTAGCGTCGGGCACGCATTTGTCGTTTAAAATATATGCATCAGGATCAATACTTTAAATATTCTAAAGCAATACACCAGGAGCACTGCCATTGCAAGTTGTCCAACAGATCTTGAAGTATACCAGGGTTCATCACAAAACTTTAACTATGTGTGTATAAACCCCAGTATCTTCAAAAGTCTTTACTTCTTATACTGATAGATGAAACTAAGCATTAACAATTTCTTAACCCATAGGCCAATATTAATTAGATTGTGGCATTTTATAACACGAACACTAATCGTCTACAGTGTTATGACAAGACAAGCTTATGGTCTACAGTAATTTTGAGCAGACACTCTCGCCTGACATCTAATGGAAATTGTATACATGTACATACATGCAGAGTTCTTGTATTGTCTGAATTGGTATAACCTAGGAGATATGAGTTCGATTAACGTTGGTCCACAGTCTTTGGTTCTAAGTAAGCATTCAGATATCATATTCTAGATGACTGGTCTCGAAGGCTATGACTATTTTGACTCAATGACTGACGCCTTCGGTAGCGAAGCACGATACATGTCCAAATGATGAAAAAAGCTTCGTTCACGGATCATTATTGAGACTATCAGATATCACAGCTGTGATATTTTTTATCCATAGACACTTTCCCCCTTAAAGAAGAATTCTGGATTCAATCCTAGTTACATCATTACATGTATATCATTGAATTCTCAAACTTTGGTCCCAACACTTGGTTTTCGTGCCTTTAACCTACACAATAAATTAAAACGGAAAATACGTAGAATCTATACAGTTCTTTATGGAAAGGAATCGTATTTTGGAAGATAAAGTAAAGCTTGGATAAAACTATTTCTGTCTTTCCTTCTTTTAGTCAAGAGTTATTTAGAGAAGTAAAACTGTCAGTTCTAAAAGCCTGCGCACACTGTTTGACAAAAGGTTCAATGAAATGAGCACACAGACACCTCCACTATATTTCAGCGTCCACAATTTATGTAGGATAACATTCTTATCGCTTATAGTGCTGGAACCGACCTTATGCTTATGCACAGGTAAGATCCAGGCCAGCCACCAATTCAATTTGCGGCTTGCCTGTGATCTAATCTGTTTGCTACTCTGAGTATCTTTCCTCATCAAAATCAAGTAGATATTCACGATTTTTGAAAAGCAGACAACCCATTATTATATTATAAGGCTTCTCTTGAGACAGGCGTGTAGCGCGAGCGTAACTAAATAAGTTTGTAATTTATCCAGGTCACCCGCACGTTCTGTTTGAATTGCATTACTTTCTCGTGCAGACAACTGTATGTTTATATGTATATGATTATGATTGCGGTTATAGAATAGACTTGCCTAACATATTTGTTTCTGAATTGGTACGCAATGAAGATGTTTTAGTATACATGTGTTTTCATATATTCTTGTGTGAACATGGAATTATTATATCTGGACATTATACAGCATTTGTGAAATGGTTATGTAGTTAAAGTAATTACAAACGAATTGTTGCAGAAGATGCGTCACATGTGTGTGTATGTGTGTGTGTTCATGAATAAAAATTACACCCTTGTAATTCATTTTTCACAAAACATGGAGGTTATATAGTGGAGAAGAAGCTCCTGGCTAAATGTGGCTGTTATGTAAGTTTTTTCTCTTTTCTGTTTCTGATGAATGTTTATGTCTTGAATAGGAAAAGGTGGACTCAGTAAGCATTGCCTATGATGTCAAGTCAGTTATCACAAGTTTGGAAATAGAGAATTATGAAAAAATCAATAGGAATTATAATATGGGTATAGTTTATGGAGGTATTTATGTTTATCATGACGTGATGCCGTCTACGATATACCCATGAATAATACATTCTTCACGAAATACATATGTATCGAAGATGACTACATTGATTTCAATGTTCTCCATTTTGCATATATTTATCATTTTTGGGAAATTTAGAAATAAGTACTTCCAGAGTACTTTCAGACTACTTCCGGGTCGTAGTACCCAAAAATAGTCCTTCAAACAAAAGTAGCTTGGAAATATTCATTAAATTGAAATGACAATGAAAGCAGTGTTTAAATATAAGCTAACTTGTTCATTGGAATGTAGCACTAGAAGCTGTGCGTTCGATTTTCGCTAAGATAGTCTGATTATAATCGAACTACTTTGTATGATGCTGTTTGATTGACATGGTGTAGTTCGGTCCATTGGAATGTTGACAATGATTAACCTGTTCCCCCTTAAATGCCCAATTGACTGGTCCTAATGGAGATATTAAGCATACATTATTGTTGAAAAATTAAATGAAATGAGTTTTAAGGAGGAACATTTCAGTAAAATGGGGAAGGGGGTAGGCTGGGGTGGTGTGGATTCATGGTTTGACCTGGAAGACTGGAGTCTGAAGTTTGAGACCTGGCCAGATCAAACTTTTGTTTGTTTAACCCTTTACCAAAAATAGTTGAAAAAAAGTTTAGACAGTCCCTAACTGGAGGAGTTTCAGACGCCATTTCTGAATGCGATGAATTTGAAAACTGATCTTGGATAGAGGAGAAAACATTGTGGGAAAAGGAGAAATTGCTGGTGAAGAGCAATTTCTCATTTTCCCACAACGTTTTCTAAAGTCGCCTCCAACAAACTGGTCAAATGTCGTTATTGTTTGGTAATGGTATAAGAAGTCAATGCGACATGTCTCATTGGACAAACCCACCAAATTGCTCTACGTGGAAAATAAAACAGATGGAAAAGTCATCAAAATGACTAGAATACTGTTGACATCAGCGTTAAGTCCCAAACAAACCGAGCGACAGAATAAAATACTTTGAAACGTATCGGTACTTTATGATAGTAAAATAGGGTAATTAGGGATTCAGTCTTTCAAGGCAATCTATTCTAAAGAAGTATGCAGACGATGTTTCTGATTTTACCACGTTAACCAGAATGTCGTTTGTTCGAGACCCCGTCCGATCAATATTTCTATATGGAGATAATCAAATAAGTCATTGTCCCTTTTCCTACAGTGTTTCATTGAGTAATTCTACTGATTATTATGTTTCTGATTGCTAACCCTTTACCCATAATCTGGCAAGACTGTAGTTGTATATGTTCATATCCGCACAGAGTGACTTCCCCCCAAAAACCAGACCCCCACACCCGACCCCCGTCCAAAGCGTAGAAATGCTCCTTGTGAACGGGCAATTTCTTTATCCACGCTGCTGCTTAAAATAGTATGCCGTGAAAGTCAGAGTAGGGGGATCAACAGCAAGTTTACTCATGGGGGAAAGATGGGCAAAGTTGCCTCCCTTTTTCTTCTTTGTTATTGTTTGACATACATGTATAGAGAGTTCACATTACTCATTACACAAGTCCTTTTCCACACACTGTTTTCAATGTATGCTAACTTGTTCATTGGATTGTCCCATTCATGACTTGGAAGACTGGAGTCTGAAGTTTGAGACCTGGCCAGATCAAACTTTTGTTTGTTTAACCCTTTACCAAAAATAGTTGAAAAAAAGTTTAGACAGTCCCTAACTGGAGGAGTTTCAGACGCCATTTCTGAATGCGATGAATTTGAAAACTGATCTTCGGATAGAGGAGAAAACATTGTGGGAAAAGGAGAAATTGCTGGTGAAGAGCAATTTCTCATTTTCCCACAACGTTTTCCAAAGTCGCCTCCAACAAACTGGTCAAATGTCGTTATTGTTTGGTAATGGTATAAGAAGTCAATGCGACATGTCTCATTGGACAAACCCACCAAATTGCTCTACGTGGAAAATAAAACAGATGAAAAAGTCATCAAAATGACTAGAATACTGTTGACATCAGCGTTAAGTCCCAAACAAACCGAGCGACAGAATAAAATACTTTGAAACGTATCGGTACTTTATGATAGTAAAATAGGGTAATTAGGGATTCAGTCTTTCAAGGCAATCTATTCTAAAGAAGTATGCAGACGATGTTTCTGATTTTACCACGTTAACCAGAATGTCGTTTGTTCGAGACCCCGTCCGATCAATATTTCTATATGGAGATAATCAAATAAGTCATTGTCCCTTTTCCTACAGTGTTTCATTGAGTAATTCTACTGATTATTATGTTTCTGATTGCTAACCCTTTACCCATAATCTGGCAAGACTGTTAGTGTATATGTTCATATCCGCACAGAGTGACTTGCCCCCAAAAACCAGACCCCCACACCCGACCCCCGTCCAAAGCGTAGAATTGCTCCTTGTGAACGGGCAATTTCTTTATCCACGCTGCTGCTTAAAATAGTATGCCGTGAAAGTCAGAGTAAGGGGATCAACAGCAAGTTTACTCATGGGGGAAAGATGGGCAAAGTTCTCTCCCTTTTTTTCTTTGTTATTGTTTGAATGCATGCATAAAAAGTTCACACTACTCATTACACAAGTCCTTTTCCACACACTGTTTTCAATGTATGCTAACTTGTTCATTGGATTGTCCCATTCATGACTTGGAAGACTGGAGTCTGAAGTTTGAGACCTGGCCAGATCAAACCTTTGTTTGTTTAACCCTTTACCAAAAATAGTTGAAAAAAAGTTTAGACAGTCCCTAACTGGAGGAGTTTCAGACGCCATTTCTGAATGCGATGAATTTGAAAACTGATCTTCGGATAGAGGAGAAAACATTGTGGGAAAAGGAGAAATTGCTGGTGAAGAGCAATTTCTCATTTTCCCACAACGTTTTTCCAAAGTCGCCTCCAACAAACTGGTCAAATGTCGTTATTGTTTGGTAGTGGTATAAGAAGTCAATGCGACATGTCTCATTGGACAAACCCACCAAATTGCTCTACGTGGAAAATAAAACAGATGAAAAAGTCATCAAAATGACTAGAATACTGTTGACATCAGCGTTAAGTCCCAAACAAACCGAGCGACAGAATAAAATACTTTGAAACGTATCGGTACTTTATGATAGTAAAATAGGGTAATTAGGGATTCAGTCTTTCAAGGCAATCTATTCTAAAGAAGTATGCAGACGATGCTTCTGATTTTACCACGTTAACCAGAATGTCGTTTGTTCGAGACCCCGTCCGATCAATATTTCTCTATGGAGATAATCAAATAAGTCATTGTCCCTTTTCCTACAGTGTTTCATTGAGTAATTCTACTGATTATGTTTCTGATTGCTAACCCTTTACCCATAATCTGGCAAGACTGTTATTGTATATGTTCATATCCGCACAGAGTGACTTGCTCCCAAAAACCAGACCCCCACACCCGACCCCCGTCCAAAGCGTAGAATTGCTCCTTGTGAACGGGCAATTTCTTTATCCACGCTGCTGCTTAAAATAGTATGCCGTGAAAGTCAGAGTAGGGGGATCAACAGCAAGTTTACTCATGGGGGAAAGATGGGCAAAGTTGTCTCCCTTTTTCCTTTGTTATTGTTTGAATTCATGCATGAAGAGTTCACATTACCCATTACACAAGTCCTTTTCCACACACTGTTTTCAATGTATGCTAACTTGTTCATTGGATTGTCCCATTCATATGGTTTGACCTGGAAGACTGGAGTCTGAAGTTTGAGACCTGGCCAGATCAAACTTTTGTTTGTTTAACCCTTTACCAAAAAAAGTAGAGAAAAAGTTTAGACAGTCCCTATATAACTGGAGGAGTTTCAGACGCCATTTCTGAATGCGATGAATTTGAAAACTGATCTTCGGATAGAGGAGAAAACATTGTGGGAAAAGGAGAAATTGCTGGTGAAGAGCAATTTCTCATTTTCCCACAACGTTTTTCCAAAGTCGCCTCCAACAAACTGGTCAAATGTCGTTATTGTTTGGTAGTGGTATAAGAAGTCAATGCGACATGTCTCATTGGACAAACCCACCAAATTGCTCTACGTGGAAAATAAAACAGATGAAAAAGTCATCAAAATGACTAGAATACTGTTGACATCAGCGTTAAGTCCCAAACAAACCGAGCGACAGAATAAAATACTTTGAAACGTATCGTACTTTATGATAGTAAAATATGGTAATTAGGGATTCAGTCTTTCAAGGCAATCTATTCTAAAGAAGTATGCAGTCTATGTTTCTGATTTTACCACGTTAACCAGAATGTCGTTTGTTCGAGACCCCGTCCGATCAATATTTCTATCGGGAGATAATCAAATAAGTCATTGTCCCTTTTCCTACAGTGTTTCATTGAGTAATTCTACTGATTATGTATCTGATTGCTAACCCTTTACCCATAATCTGGCAAGACTGTTATTGTATATGTTCATATCCGCACAGAGTGACTTGCCCCCAAAAACCAGACCCCCACACCCGACCCCCGTCCAAAGCGTAGAATTGCTCCCTGTGAACGGGCAATTTCTTTATCCACGCTGCTGCTTAAAATAGTATGCCGTGAAAGTCAGAGTAGGGGGATCAACAGCAAGTTGACTCATGGGGGAAAGATGGGCAAAGTTCTCTCCCTTTTTTTCTTTGTTATTGTTTGAATGCATGCATAAAAAGTTCACACTACTCATTACACAAGTCCTTTTCCACACACTGTTTTCAATGTATGCTAACTTGTTCATTGGATTGTCCCATTCATGACTTGGAAGGCTGGAGTCTGAAGTTTGAGACCTGGCCAGATCAAACTTTTGTTTGTTTCACCCTTTACCAAAAAATAGTTGAAAAAAAGTTGAGACAGTCCCTATATAACTGGAGGAGTTTCAGACGCCATTTCTGAATGCGATGAATTTGAAAACTGATCTTCGGATAGAGGAGAAAACATTGTTGGAAAAGGAGAACTTGCTGGTGAAGAGCAATTTCTCATTTTCCCACAACGTTTTCCAAAGTCGCCTCCAACAAACTGGTCAAAATGTCGTTATTGTTTGGTAATGGTATAAGAAGTCAATGCGACATGTCTCATTGGACAAACCCACCAAATTGCTCTACGTGGAAAATGAAACAGATGAAAAGTCATCAAAATGACTAGAATACTGTTGACATCAGCGTTAAGTCAAAAACAAACCGAGCGACAGAATAAAATACTTTGAAACGTATCGGTACTTTATGATAGTAAAATATGGTAATTAGGATTCAGTCTTTCAAGGCAATCTATTCTAAAGAAGTATGCAGACGATGTTTCTGATTTTACCACGCTAACAAGAATGTCGTTTGTTCGAGACCCCGTCCGATCAATATTTCTATATGGAGAGAATCAAATAAGTCATTGTCCCTTTTCCTACAGTGTTTCATTGAGTAATTCTACTGATTATGTTTCTGATTGCTAACCCTTTACCCATAATCTGGCAAGACCGTTATTGTATATGTTCATATCCGCACAGGGTGACTTCCCCCCAAAAACCAGACCCCTACACCCGACCCCCGTCCAAAGCGTAGAAATGCTCCTTGTGAGCGGGCAATTTCTTTATGCACGCTGCTGCTTAAAATAGTATGCCGTGAAAGTCAGAGTAAGGGGATCAACAGCAAGTTGACTCATGGGGGAAAGATGGGCAAAAGTTGCCTCCCTTTTTTCTTTGTTATTGTTTGACATACATGTATATAGAGTTCACATTACTCATTACACAAGTCCTTTTCCACACACTGTTTTCAATGTATGCTAACTTGTTCATTGATTGTCCCATTCATGACTTGGAAGACTGGAGTCTGAAGTTTGAGACCTGGCCAGATCAAACTTTTGTTTGTTTAGCCCTTTACCAAAAATAGTTGAAAAAAGTTTAGACAGTCCCTAACTGGAGGAGTTTCAGACGCCATTTCTGAATGCTATGAATTTGAAAACTGATCTTCGGAGAGAGGAGAAAACATTGTGGGAAAAGGAGAAATTGCTGGTGAAGAGCAATTTCTCAGTTTCCCACAATGTTTTCTAAAGTCGCCTCCAACAAACTGGTCAAATGTCGTTATTGTTTGGTAGTGGTATAAGAAGTCAATGCGACATGTCTCATTGGCCAAACCCACCAAATTGCTCTACGTGGAAAATAAAACAGATGAAAAAGTCATCAAAATGACTAGAATACTGTTGACATCAGC